>CM046387.1:22047234-22516976 GCA_025413485.1 Ficus microcarpa | reverse complement strand
AACCAAAAATCAGGATCCCCCCTAGGCTCTCTCATTTTTATTTTGTTTTTCTTTCTTCCAATTTCCACCCTAGATCCAAGGTTATCATCCTTATTCTTATCCATTAGATCTTCCATCACACCTATTCTTACCCTAAGTTCTCATTGGTCACTTACCATTCAAAGTTTGGTCATTGATTTGCCTAGGATTCTCTAGCATCAAATCTACATCATTGATTTCAAATCAAGCACAATTTTTTTATTAATATTCCACTTTTGGATTTTCTATGAGTAAATACTAATCACTCATCTTCTATTTATGTGACACATTAATTTCCAATCTTACTCTCAAAGCTTAACTATTGATATTATCAAAATAAATACTAAGATCATTAAATTGACTTACTAATAAAAATCGGGGTCTTTCCCAAAAATTAACATCATCCCTCTAATACGACATAATTAATTTTTCGTATAAATTTATATGTCGTTCATATTATCTTTTATGTATTTAAAATTTCTCATTTAAATAGAGAAACTCAATATTGTTATATCATCAACATCATCACACCGATGATATATATGTAGTCATTCATGATCTTGAAATTTAATATTTATTAGAAGTATATTAATAAAGAAAATCCATAATAATAATTCATGAATTAAGCTTATGAATTTCTAAGGCATCACAGTGAGTGACACCAAACTAAGAAGTAAGTTGAGGCAGGCAGATTTCCTAATGTACTCAAATGGGTAGACGGGGTGGTTGTCTAAGGTTTGAGCGCTCTATCGAGCCATGAGGTGCTTCTAAATACGGAGAAATGAAAGGTTTCACCCTAGATCCTTCTTTTCTATCAAAAATGGAGACCCTGGCCATTGAATTTTTTTGAAAAACTAGAGGTTAAATCAATTGAGTGGCTCTTGCATTGAATTGCTAATTACATATTTACACAAAGAAAAATAAAAATATAAACTCTTCAAATACAAAAATAAACAAGGTTGGCTTAATGTAAAGAGAGAAAAAAGTAAACTCAGAAAATGAAGTAGAATTGATTCTTTGGTGTTTATTTTCATCTAATCAAAGCTATTATACCTTTTTTTTTCCTTTTTTTTTTTTTTTTAAGATATTGTGAACAAGGTCTTGGAAAAATATGGAACAGAGACATTAGATCAGGTAGATGAAATAGGATGGATGCCTCATCACTATGCTGCACATTTGGGCAATGTTGAAGTGCTCAAAAGTCTCCTGGAATTGAACGAGTCCCTTGCAGATTGTAAGGTTAAGGACGACGAAGGAATGTCTGCGCTTCACATTGCAGCAAGGAATGACCAGATTGATGTTATCACAACGCTCATCAACATGGATATAGAGATTACTAAAATATTGGATAACAGAAACCGAACTGCTCTTCACGTTGCGGTTGAAAGTGGAAAGACTCGTGTGGTTAAGTTTCTCTTGAACAAGATGACTCGTCGCGACATCAATCGGAAGGACAAAAAAGAAGACACTTGTTTGCATCTAGCTGCTTCTCATGGGCATGTCGCCATACTGATAATGTTGGCAACTAATGAGAAGGTGGACAAAAAAGTCTTCAACAAGCTCGGGATGAATGCTATCGATCTCTGTGAATTAAATAGGGAGTTCAGCCTGCTTACAACGGTATGTTTTTAATATTCTGATAGTTTTGAATTTGTCGATTTGGTGCAAAAACTATTTACAAGTTGTTCATCTATAGATGCTAAACATCGGAACAAGCTGAACATGCTTGTTTGTAGCAAGTTTTTTTTTTTTAATTTCTTTAAGTTTCCAAATAATCTTCAAGCACTAAACCCAAAGATTAACATTTCCTTTCAATAAGTACATGTTTGTTTTCATGCTTTTAAGTTCTTGATTTGATCCAAGCCAAAAATAAATGAAAAGGAAAACAAAATGAAGTTCCCTAATTGATCATAACAAAGGCTGTAAGGAGCTTGTCAGACCGGATCAAAGTTTCGTTCAATATGAGATTGCTATGTAAAACTGTCTCAGAGTTGATATGTAAATATATGACTAGTTAAAAAAAGGGAAAAAAAATTTTATGATTATTAAATTACAAATGGTGATGAGTGGAAATCGAGTAAATTAGCTGTGCCATCATGAGAATGATTCGTCGTTGACATGCACTGCACTTGCATACTTTGTAGGTAGTCACCACAGCAATACTAAGGAGACGAGGCACAATACCGAGTCCGGACACAGTAGTAAACAGAGGAACAAAGAAAGCAAATACGAAAACATCTCAAGCATCCAAAGAGAACAAGCCTGCAAAAGACGACATAGCGAAAGAAAAAGACGAGAAAATGAAAGAAAAATCTATCAACGAGTCTGGGTTCGTGGATGCTACCGATGTTTGTGATGCAAATATGCTGCTTGGCCCCTGTGCAACGGTACGTAAGATTTAAATATCCTTCTGATAGATTGATGGTATAATAGTGGGGACTTAATCGGCTTCAAGTAGATGAAACTTCCGATATGATTTCCCGACTACTTAGAGGTTCATCTTCTACTTATGCTGAGGAAGAGAAAATAAACATACTAGTTTAATAGAAAGTACTGTTAAAGTTTCAAAATCATCTTCAAACACAAAAGCTACAATTAATATTATTAAATAAACGTTTGTTTTCATGCTTTTACATATGTTGATTCGATACAAGCGAAAAAAACAGGACATGCCTGCAAATGCAAATGACAACACAGGTACAAAAGTAAAAGCTTCAAGTAATACAGAAATTGAAGCGGAACTACAACCCGTCAAAAAGGGAGTCATTTTCGCGCAAGAAGACATCAACAACATGATCAACATCAACTTGGTGGTGGCAACTATCATAGCTGGTGTTGCATTCTCCGCCATCATCGCTATGCCTGGTGGGTACAACGATGAGGGAGTAGCAATCCTGGGAGAAAAGGCCTCTTTCAAGTGGTTTCTGTTGTTTGATTCATTGGCATTCAGCTCCTCAGCAGCTTTGATGTTCATCCACTTCCTCGTTCCACTCTATTCGAAGTTTGTGTTGGACAGGACCAAAGCTTTTCCTCTTTCGTGGGTGATTTGGTTGACTATTGGCTCAACTTTGTCCATGGTTTGGGCTTTCGTTATGTGCACGATTGCTGTGTTGGAGGGAAAAGGTTTGCCGTTCTATGTAGTTGGTTGTGCTGGGATTGTTACTTCGGTCATCTTCGCTTTGCTTGTACTCCTCTTCGTGGTGAGAAGAGTATGGTGAGTGACATTGACAGGGCTCATTTACGGTGCATGTTTTGCATTTTCAAATTGTCGCTTGTCCTAGTGCAAGATCATGGTTGCTTGATTTCAACTCTCAGCTACCATAGGGAGTACTACTAGTTATCGGAGATGGATATGTATGAATGTATGTATGCATGTATGAATGCAATTATGTATGTATGTTTGTATGTATATATGTATTTATGTATGTATGCTTGTGTACAAGTACATGTGTGTATCAGACTATCTACTCTCTCTCTTTCTAAAAGAGACCTACTAGTTTCTATTTTTTAATGGTCTCGTTGTTTAAATTGAGGAAGGTCTTCCTCGGTACTAAGAAATGTTCAGCCTAATAAAGGACAAAAAAATATAAGTCTGCAAAATTGTTACGTACTTAAAAAAGAAATATCCAGAAACATTGGATAACAGCCTGTTTTTCAGGAGAAAAAATGTATCCAGTTTTCGAACAATAAAAATGTGATAATTCCATCCAATATCACTAAATAAGCAATAAGGACCACAAAGAAAAAATTAGTATTGAAATATAATCCAATCAAAGCAATACTATCCGTATTGCGATCCTCGTCTGCAACTAAGTTTCTTAGTTTCCTTTTCTTCTGCTGTTTTTTTCCTTTTCTCCAATATCGTATTTCAACTCTGGTTTCCTGTTAAATATCACATTGTTGATCGGCTTGTCAGTTTACAAAACAGTCGTGGATTTTGCCTTTCAGAGCAGGCCAAGAAGCAGTTTTGATAAAAAAGAGGGTATCGGAGTCAGATTTTGCCTCCTGGACAAGGTTGTCTACTAGTTGCACAGAACACCTGGGAAAATGGTTTACATCCTCTAACTCATTGTCGGGAACTCGAAAATTTTCTGTGTCTGTAATCTTCTTGGAATTTCATTGTTTCCATTAAAGAAAACTCCTCTTTCCTATGCTTTCCATGGAGAATCCGAACTAGTGTCAAAGGAGTCCTACTGAAGTTTGAAAGCACTGTGAAAAAGTTTCAACAGTATATAGCAGGTCTTGTAACCATTGTATATCATCAACAGAGATGGTATATGTGAGGTATTAATCATGAGCTGCAATAAAAAATGCTATTTACTACAATTTCCGATCAATAATTAAAAACTTTTTCTAGCACGTAAAGTTGTAAATATGTGACGGACTAGATGGATCGGCCCAGGGCCTGGCCTGCATGAACATCCGGGCCAGGCTAGAATGTGAACTTTACACCCTTTTAACCAAAATTGGATTTTGGTGTTCTGTGGTATGCATAAAAGTAGGGACCATGTAAAGATTAAAAACGGGTAAAGAATCCACTCCAACGTATCACCAACACATTACGGTAAGAAAACAAAGGGACGGTCATACAACAATTAGTTATCTATAGGTGTATTACTCCGAAGGGGCAAAAGCCGATTGCAATACATCTTCGAGGTACTTCTCAGCCGCAGTGTACTGCCTTTTCTTGTCCTCAATTGCCAAAGCAGCCAAGGCCTTATCCTGCATAAATACAAAGTGAATGGATGATTCATGATCTGCCAAGCTCTCAGCATGGAAGGGAACACCATCAACTGAAACGGAAAAATTACCGGAGGCAAGTCCTGATAGCTTCTCAAAGTATTAAGGATGGGCGGCTTTGTTTTCTTCTCTAACTCCATCCTGTTCTTGGCCATTTCGACCAACATGCCATGGCTTATATCCGAGGAGTAACCCACACGATTTAGCATGGCCTGCCCAGAAAATACTCATCACACATCACACATCATACAGCAGGTAATAACTTTAAATAGGGAAATTGAAGACAATTGTAGATCTTGAAAATAAGTGTAGAAATTACTTTCAGAAGTTCAATGAACTCTCTTTGGTGCTACTCAATGAAGAACTTCCTCAAAAAACCACTTTATATTCAGTGCAGACTCCTAAACATCTCCCCCAAAGAGGAATGCATAAAAGACTATGGGACGGTGTCAGAGCAACAAGATTATCATTCAAGATGTTCAGTACGTCTATCAAAAACAACCTCAGAAATACTTGCAGCAAACATAAATTTACCCTTCTTATGATACCGACTACTAAACATTGTTCTGCTAAAGTCAAAACTTCAATGATATTTTCTAATTGAAGACATCTTCGTCTTTAAGTTAAAATGATTCATATTTCTTATGAAAGCAAGCACTTGAAAGCAAATCAGATTGTTTCTGATTCCACTTCCTAATAGTAACGTAAGCACTAAGAAGACGATCAATTCCAAAGCCTCCCCCTTTCTAATTACGTCCCAATACAATTTAATAAACCTACCCTTAGTTTCCTATTTCTAAACACTTGTTAAACAAACAAATAAATTTTCAGACTCCTTTTTAAAATTTGAAACAACCTTTAACACGGCAATTAGACTCTTTCGAAAGTTTACTCACAGATAAAAGATGATAGGCTCGTTTAGGGACATGGAGAACTGATTTTAGATCAATGTTTTTGGATAGTTTTATCAAACCTTTTCCTGCAATTGGTGAGAAACTCCCATCTGCAATTCTGATTTTGTCCAAACCAGAACAAGGTGAGTAGGTACTAACAGTTTTGAAAGGCTAGTCATGTGATGGGAAGCTCTAGAATCAACAATCCATGGAGCAAATTTTGAACAACAAGAAAAGGTATTAGGTTCGCTACCTGTTTGAGCAAGAGAAACATTAGGAATACCGGATAATGAACTGGATTTTAGCAGTTTAAGAAGATGATCCATTTGCTCCTTGTTGAAGGGACCTGCTTCGGCTTCACTGGTAGTAGGAGTTGCATGGCTGTTCCTGCTCTTCCAATTTGTGGGCTTTCCATGGATTTTCTAGCAGGTCTCACGGGTGTGGCAAGGATGATTGCAATGATCACACCAAATCCGTGGTTTTTCTTCAACCTTCCTCGGGTGAATTACTGCCTTTTTAGCAATAGCTTCAGAGGCAAATAAGGTAGAAGTTTCTACACCCCCGCTGGTAATCTTCTTACCCAACATTACATTCCTACAACTCTCTTCTCATCGGACTTCTGCAAATACTTCACCAAATGAAGGAATAGGTGATATGCCAATGATTCTCCACCTCACTTCATCAAACTCCACATTCAGCCTTGCAAGAAACTTGTATATTCGGTGAGCCTCCACGGTTTTCTTATTGTGCTTGTCATCTTCAGTGGATTTCCATTCGTAGTCATTGAACAAATCCAAATCTTGCCACAACCATTTCAGTAAGTTGCAATACTTGGTGACTGTGTCTTCCCCCTACCTAATTTCTCCCAATTTTAAAGTTAACTGATAAACTTAGGGCTAATTTCTCAAATCAGAATACATTTGGTTAACATTATCCCATAATTCCTTAGCCATGAAGTAGCACATGTAGTTTGAACTGATGTACTTGTCCATGGAATTGACGAGCCACGCATGACCATCGAATTCTCTGCATCCCATGTAGCATAGGCCGGGTCTCCTGGTGCTGGTGCCTTCTTATCTCCTGTCAGGTAGTTGATTTTTCCACACCCCTGAATATACATTCAAACTAACTGAGACCACCATAAGAAATTGTCACCGTTTAGGCAGATTATGGTGATCTAGACAGAATGGGAATTAGAGGTTGGGGCTTGTGAAACCATGCTGTTGGATGAATTCAGAAGAGAGGAAGCGGAAGGAGCGGACTTAGATGATATGTCAGACATGGTGGGTAATTGTGAAGTGCAAAGAAACGGCTAGGGTTGTGTAGCGTTAAGTCAAAGATCCAATTTGGCTCTAATACCATATAAACTTGGAGAAACGAATTCTGAATTAAAGAATTTTGTATTACAATATTTTAAGTCTCAAAGAAATAAATTAGGAAACTCTTCCTACGATAGCTTTCTAATAACTGACTTTCCTATTTTACATTATTGACAAAAAACACACTATTTACAGCTAATCAAATCTCCTAATATTCGGCTGTATCACAACCAAATCTCCTATTTTCCTACATATCAGCTGAAGATCGAAGAATTTGATGTTCCCAAATCGACTTTCCGAACAAGATATGTGCATTATGAATTTCTAGTGATACCATTTGAATTAACAAATGCACTTTTGGTTTTAATGGACTTGATGAATCGAGTCTTTAAAGAGTATCTTGACAAATTCATGATCTTACTCATTAATGATATTTTGATGTACTCTAAGTCATGGGATGAGCACAAAGAACATTTTAGTATTGTTCTGCAAACTTTGAAAGAACACTAGCTTTATGAAAAAATTTCCGACTGTGAATTTTGGCTTGACAAAGTTGTGTTTTTGGGACACATGGTTTCTAAGGAAGGTGTGTCTATAGACTGATCAAAGGTTGAAGCTGTTAGCAAGTGGTCAAGATAGACCAACGTCACCGAGATACAAAGTTTTCTCGGATTAGCAAACTGCTATAGGAGATTCATTGAAGATTTTTCTAAGCTTGTTAGGCCACTTATAGCCCTTACACAAAAAGGAACTAAGTAAAAAGTGCAAACAAAGTTTCAGAATTAAAAAGACAACTTTGAGCGTGCACAGATTCTCACCTTTCCAAAATGGGAGGAAGGATTTGAAATTTATAGTAACATATCAATCTTGGAGCGATTTTAATGTTGAATGGCAAAGTGATTGCATACACCTCCTGACAATTGAAGGATTATGAAAAGAAGTACTCAACTCATGACTTAGAGTTGGCGACCATTATTTTCGAAAATTTTGGCAATAGTACTTATACGAAGTTGAATGTGAGATCTTCATTGACCCCCAAAGTCTCAAGTTCATTTTCACTCAGAAATATCTGAACTTGAGACAGAAGAAGGCTCAAGTTTGTCAATGATTATTAGTTTGAGGTTTTATAATATCCTAGAAAGGCAAAATGAGGTAGTAGATCCGTTAAGTCGAAAATCGTCATCCGTGTTGTTGTCTGTAACGACCCGCCTAGTACAGGCCGTTACCGTACATACAAACTTATTTACTTACTTATCGTACTTATTTATTTGACAAAATGCAGCGGAAATTTTTTTTTTTTTTTTATACCGAGCTTATATACGTCTAAACGTAATAAGCATATCGTAAATAAAATATTTAACATAAGAAAATGCATAATGAACAAAATGCGTAGTGGCATCGTATTCCCACAATTTCACAGTGTGCTCCACTTCGCACTTCCATCTTGTATCACCCATTGCTATCAGGTTGCTTACCTATAGCATATACGTAAGACAGTGAGCTTTCGCTCAGCAAGTATAACTATCTAATCCGTGTCATACACAAACATAGTCTAATCATACACATTCTAACCCAACGTAACATGGCATCACATATCAACTCATAGCATCATTCATCATAACATAACATAGCATTGCATATCGTATGCATGGTCCAGTTATGCTCGTTTTACTCTTAATTTACTATCATGCTTATCTTTCTTATGGACCCTTACATACGTGTCCGTACCCGACGCGCAACTATGGAATGGTTGGGGCGGCCAGTCCAAGTCCAACTCAAACCATAGTCCAACCGACCTCGGACGGGTGGTACGACACAGGCAAGCTTGCTTGCCATCTTACTTTCTTTTCTTTAATCTCATCTTATATTTAGTGAACATGCATTGTGATGTCACTTTTACATAAACCATAACATACTTTGCATCTTACCTTACATGTTTGGCTTACACACCTTTCTGCATACATAGTATATCATCATACCACATAGCATATCATCATACCACATAGCATAACACATAGCATCCAGTCAACATACTACAAGGCATACAACAAAGCACATCATTGCAGCAATCAACATATACTCCTAGCATGTTTCTAACTTACTTAGGCAAGAACCAATTAAAGCCTATGCTGCAGGCGGAGTTGTACTTACCTCTTTTGCTATGTCCTGCTCGATGCTGTTCTTCCACTAGGCACAGCTGCAGGCTTCTCCCTGCTTGAACAAGGACATAGGTAAGAGTCTAATTCTCATTGTGAAATGTTGGTGTCCTAACCAACATGTCTACAAAATCCTAGTTATATGTCCCCGATACTTGATATCTTGCTTGGTCACAAATAGTCATTCTACTGTTTAAGAATAATCAAACTTTGATTACTCCTTAAGAGGTCACGTTGGATAACCTCTTTTTGTGCTAAGCCCTTAACATACTGCTAGGTTTTCTTTTAAACCTTGGGCTTTACTCTTATATCATAAATTATTGGGTTAATTCTATTAACCCTCTTCTCTTAGCCCAATTATAGGTTTTTGGTATCCCTTAGGGTTACCTTGAGTAACCCTTAAGGTTAAACTTAATTAAACATTGGGTCAACCAAAGTCAACCCTTGGTCAACTATGGTCAACCTTTTATGGTTAATCCTTTGGCTTGACCCTGTAACTCAGATATAATATCCGGTTACTGCCCGTTACACTTACTTCGCTTATCTTGGCTTAAAAATCCCATTCTTTTTTCTTAACTTAAAAAAGTTAAGGAATAATTCTTAAAACTCTTAATTTTACTTGTAAAAATTCATGTTTTCGAAACGGATATTTATAAAAATCATTTAGGGCTGGAAACTGCCTTTGGAACAGTTTCCATAGTCAAAACAGTGATTTTGGAGAAGAAAACAATTTTTTTCTGAACTAGTTTTAGAAAATCCTGTGCAAGAATTTTCGGTTCCCTGCACACCCTTCGTAAAACAGCGTCAGTTTAAAAATATATTCCGAATTTGGAAAACTTGTCTTCACAAAAGTTTTAGCTCTCGAAAAATCATAAAACTTTCATGTTTTACGAAAAATCCAATTCTGCTTGTATTCTTGTCAGTTTTCGTTTGAAACTGGCTGATCGTGTTAACTAGGTCTGGGCAGACCAGTCTCGGTTTTCTGTAAAAATGGAGGCCATTGGAACCTCATTTTGGGAAACGGTTTGCGTTGCCCCCTAGGAAAAATCGTTTTGAACAACTTTCATGTTTTACGTTTCACCCAGTTCGGCCTCTAAAGGCCTCAAATTTCCACTTTCCCAAAACTAGTCAGTTTCGAATCCGAATTGATAGTTTCAGTTATTAAGTCCGGTTTACGTCCTAATTCGTGGATTCTATCTCGACCGACCACTTCGGGAGCTTACATGACAATCATGCAGTATTTCTAACGTCCCACATATTCAAATATGGTAACCCAACGTGCCCATGCAAACCAAACCCGACTTGCCTTAATCCTAGGTTTGCATGGCTCGATTTTTGCATAACATTCAAACAAACACCAAGCATTCAAGTTCAAGCTAGCCACCTAACAAGGGCTGCCTAGGGCAGATTTGGACCAAAAATCAGAAGACACACAACGATTCACATCTAGCATGCAACCTATCAAGCAACAAACATAAATCAAGAAAGCAAACAACATAAATAAGCCAACCACTCTTAGTGACCTAATCAAGCACATCTAACCAACCTAGAGCATGAAATTCAAATTGGACTTATGTCCTTACAACACCAGCTTGAAATACACATAAAATGCTAAAATTGAACTCAATTGCAAGATTATGGCTCAAGAATTTACCTTAGACCAAAGTTAGGGTTTGGGTCCAAATTCCTTTCTTCCCTTGGCTTTCCTTGCCCACGGCTTCAACCTAGTTAGGGTGCCAAAATTTTTTCTTGGTTCTTTGGTTGATCCACACCAAAACCGAACACTACCACCAAGGTTTTCCCTCAAAATTTTCAGTTTTTCCCTTTCTTTTTCCCTTCCTCCACCTTTGGCCACTATGGCCAAGAAAGCTCCAAAGCTTTTCAAATTTTTTTCTCTTGGTTCCTACTAGAACCAGAACACCCCCTAATCAAAACCCCTCAAGAAATTTTTGTTTTTCTCTCCTCTCTCTCCTCCCAATTTCCGGATTTTCAAGAAGAAAAAGTACAAGAGTTTCCCCAAATTTTTGAATAAAAATGAATAGCAACCACCCCTATTTATAGAGGTTGAGAAACTTTGAAAAATTATGAAAAACCCCCACAAAAACTTATATTTGCTCTATGGGATGGTGAGGTGGCCGGCCTAGGTGGTTCTAGGAAGTTCCAAAAATTCTTTCCAAGCTTGAATAAATATTTATGATGTCATAATTTGGAGCTATGGTGATATCATCCACCATTAGTTCTTGTTTGGTCATTTTCTTCATAATACAGTCCAGTTTTATGCTACACAGATATTTTCAATACTGTACTTCACTAATACACAGTATTTTTATACTGTACTGCAGTACAAAATTTATCTGTGTAAAATCGGACAGTATAATTTTTTTCTTATTTTTCCGAGTCATTTTCACCTTTAATCCTAACTTGATGTGCTTGATTTTCTAGGGTGGTTTTAAGGCCTATTCATACTATCTTATCCATAAAGAAGGTTTTCGCTGTATCTTTTCTATACTTCATTTCATCTTATTGTAAAGTCAACCCTTTCACTATTCTTGGTCAAACTTTGACTTTCTCGGTCAAAGTTGACTTTTTGGTCAAACCTTTGACTTTCGTAAAATCACGTACTTTTTCGTCTTTTTTGACTCAAAAGACTGTTTGCTAATCTTAGCATTCTATTTTGAGTCTTATTGACCCCTAAGAATTCACAAAATCGATCAAAAGCTCTAAATCAAGCTTTTTCATAAATATTTTCATAGCATAAAAAATTAATTCCTTAAAAAGAATCAGTGACATGAATCTGGGTATTACATTGTCACTCCCAAACTCTACCAAAACCCTGACAAAGGGAATGTATACCCCTAAACTTGCAGGTCAATCATGAACAAATTCATTGTTAGTTAGTTTAAAAGGCGCTGCATCTATATGCATATATTAACTAAAATAAGGTCAGTAATTTAAAAAAAAAAAAAAAAAAAAGAAAAGGTAAATAAAGTAACTTTTTGAACAACATTTACACTTGTCATGGGACATCCGAATCTCATACTCAGTTAACCTTTTATTGTATGGTGAGGACTATAGGGTGAGAATAGCTATTATCTATTTTTTATTTAGAGTTTCTTTGGAGTTTTTCTTAGCTCCTATATTGACAAAGTATTAAACTTCTCCCTTCCGCTGGACGTTTTTCCTACTCTCTGGCGTTGTATTGATGTTCCCTCTCTTTTTCTTTTTCTTTTTCTTTTCTTTTTTTTTTTTTTTTGGATATTCCCTCACTTGTGTTGTACTGTCTCAATATATAGCTAGTGATATCATATAGCTAAAATGAATATATATATATATATATATATATAGACACACACATATATTTCAATATCTCGGTGCTAAACAACACCATTACTAAAAAAGTTGATCCCATCTGTTAATCTATAATATAAGATCTATCTTCTAGTAATGGGTGGTACCAGTGTTCCTTAAATTAACTAGGAAATGAGTTGACAAGTGTGAGAATGGGGGAGATAAGTGAGGAAATGGAGAAGAGTCCTTTAGGCGGGATGGTGTTAGAGTAGATGATGTAAGCCACATGACATAAGCAATGTAGCTTGTATTTCTATCATTTTCTTTTGTCAAAGACCACTTATTTCATTTATTCATTTCATCTGGTTGTTATCGTTTTTGGCATTCACGTGAGAAAGTGATACACACAATTTTACGACGTAGATTGATTATAAGGACCTTCAGAAAAAGAAAAACAATTGATCTATAAGTAGATCCCATTAAGTTATAATTTCCAAATAATTGTTAACAAGAAGATATAGCATATATAAGCCACTTAATCCTCACTAGGGGTGGCAATATGGGTTGCGACACGACGACACGACTCGAAAACGACACGAATTTTGCGGGTTCGGGTTGGGAAAAATAGGGGGCGGGTCATGTTCGGGTTAGGAAAAATTGACATGAAAAAAAAAAAAAAACTTGTCGTGTTCGGGTTGGATCCGTTTTTTTCGTGTCACTTTTCGTGTCAATTTCAGGTCAAGTTCGGGTCAAGTTCGTGTCACGTGCCAATTTCGTGTCAATTTCGGGTCAAATTTCGTGTTAATTTCGTGTCGCGGGTCAAGTTCGGGTCAAGTTCATGTCGCGTGTCAATTTCGGGTCAAATTTCATGTCAATTTCGTGTTAATTTCGTGTCGCGGGTCAATTTCATGTCAATTTCGGTTCATGTCGTGTCAACCCGTGACGGGTTCGTGTCGTGTCACGGTTTCGTTTCGTGTTCGTGTCACGGGTCGTGTTCAGGTCGGAGAAGAAAAAAATCGACACGGCTCTAACACGACACGAACCCGATATGCGACACGAATTGCCACCCCTAATCCTCACTGCTTATTAATGTGAGACTTGTCATAGTTGCATTTATCTAGTTGTTTTCTAGATCTCGAAGAGAAAACCAAATTATTATTTTTGGTTTTTTTTTTTTTTTTTAAGAGCCATTCGTAGTTCTCGACCACATCACCTTATTACAAGCCAATAATGTAGAGGCAAAATTTAGAAGAAAAATTGTTATCCCACATCTACGTATATACTTCTCACACGAAGTATCACTTTATTTAGTGCACGTGTCTAACCTGAAATATAATATATATATATATATATATATATATATTTCTAACTTCGTTACTAAATAAACATTTGCTAATATAATTTCTGTTTTAGTAGTGCAATGAATTCTAGAGGAAAAAACAAAAAGGGAAATCCCATAAATTGATGAGGCACGAGAAAAAAAAATAGAAAAATTATTTTTAAACTGTCAAATTTTTTTTTCTTGTTTTATATTTATTTCATTAGAAAAATGCTAAAAGATACCAACTTTAATCTCAATTTTTAAGTATCAATTTATATGACATATGAATTGTTGTTATTTTATCAATAAGTGTTTTAAATACTATAACATTAATTAATTACATCATGTAATGAAAATATGACACGTGAGTTAATACTCAAAAAGCTGAGATTGAGGTTAGTGTTTTTTAGAACTACTTATTTCATTTTTCCACTTTATAAAACAAAAAAACAAAAAAACAAAAAAAAAATGCTAGCTACAACATACGCTTGTGTTTCTATATATTATAGCCAGTTTAGTATTGTTGTTTTGTTGTAAAATATTGTCTAATGCTTTATTAAAGTTACTGTGATTTGAGGTAGTAGGCGTTCTGTAAACTTCTTTTTAAATTGAAGATGGACATTTAAATTCTATATTTTATGATAAAATCAGATATAGCATTACGTAATGTTAGATTAGGCATACAATCACTTTTTATAATTGTGATGAAGATGCATAATAATGACTAGATAGACTTGTTCTATCTTTGTTTAATAAAACAAATTTATGCATACATGAAATTGTTATAGTTTTTTATTTCTTATAGGTCAACACTTATGTTAGTTTTTCCATTAAAAGTCAGCAAATATGTATAGTTTGTTTTTACTATCTCAAATAGGGAAAATACCCAAAACACCCTGTATGTTTAGCACAAAATCACTTTTGCCTCTCTTTTTATGTAAATGCTCAAAACACCCTTGTGTTTGTAAAATCGGTCCCAAAATACCCTCCGAAGCAATTGAATTTTTGAAGTTTCAAGTTTACTCCTCCCAACCTATATTAAATACAATTAAAAATAATATTAAACTAAACTATTTTTATTGGTAAATATAATTTATTTACCATATTCTAAAAAGAGACAAATTATTTTTAACTCCATTCATATAACAATTATCTTTTTTTGTTAAAAAAAAAAAAAAAAATTCCTAAAACCAAACCACGTTGTTTACCGTCGCGCCGTCATCGGAGAAGCCGTCCGACGTATATGATCTAGGCGACGCCATTTTCTAAGCGTCGTCGAAGTTGGGCTACGCGAAATCACAAGGATGGCAGCGAGAGGAGAAAACGCGAAGACAGAGCCGCGCGAAGGTGCTCGCCGGAGTTTTTGCGCAAATCTAGGTCCGTCACCCGAGAAGACCAATAGGAATATTGAGAGGAGGAAGCTAAAGAGGATCCTCAAGAGATCGAGTTCACGGACGATTCGACGAAGATCGCGAAGCTACTAGTGACGGAGCTGAGCCGTCGTCGGTGACAACGACAACGAAGAAACGAGACTGGCGCCTGCGACAGCGGATTCCGGTCGACGATGATGTTGATTGCCGGCGACGGTCTGCAAAGGTAGAGAGAGGATAGGAGGTTGGTTGATTCGAAGGTTTCCACTCAAGGGTATTTTTGAGTTTTCATCTATCTATTTTAAGCTAGTTACGTTATTTGATTATAATATTTTCATTCCTGTTATTCTTTTAAAATCATATAATCCATTATGCTATATCACCCATTCTTCTTCTTCTTTTTTTCTTATGGCATATTGTTATAGGTTTTTATTTCTTGTAGATCATCACTCATGTAATTTTTTTTTCCATTAAAAATCAAAAATATATATATACATATATAATTTGTTTATATTATCTCAAATAAGGAAAATACCCAAAGCACTCTATCTGTTTAACCTAAAATTACTTTTGCCCCCCATTTAATGCAAATGCCCAAAATAGCCTTATTTTGTAAAATCAGTCACAAATTACCATATGAAGCAATCGAATTTTTGATAGTTTTAAGTTTACCCTTCCCAGCCTATATTAAATACAATTAATAACAATTTTAAACTAAACTATTAAATAAAATCAATCTTAAAAGTTAAAAAAATCTCAAAATAATTTATTTATTTGATCAATTTAAAATTATTTATTAAACTTTTCTGTTAAGTCAAATTTAAAATAAAATTCAAGATAAATTAGAAAGGGTAATCTTAACACTTTAAAAAATTTAATTGCTTCGAGGGATATTTTATGACCGATTTGACAAACAATAGGAGGTATTTTAAGTATTTATATAAGGGGAACAAAAGTTGTGTTTAAGGTAAACATACGGAGTGTTTTAGGTATTTTTCCATCTCAAAAGTATCTATAGGAAAACAATTTTCTTCTTCTTCTTTTTTTTTTTCTTTTTTTTTTTTTTGAAATTTTTATTGGATACAGAGAAAAACAGAATTAATAGAGATATGATATAATTTATTATCAAGGATATGTTAGTAAACTAAGATAATAACAACAGAAACAATTTTTCAAAAGAAATTCCCATGTTTTTCAAGTTCTAATGTTGGGTAATAGCGTTCAAAATCAAAAATCACAAAATGAACTTTAATAATAGAGACTTGTGGATTATGCATTATGGGATTTATTTTTTTATTAGTGTATGATATTAAACATCATTGATATTGTTTAATATTGTTCCTTTAAAATGACATGCAGTTTGACATTTCCTCGTCTATGCTAGTCAAACACTGAAAAGAACTAGAAAAACACCGGAAACCTCATATCTCCTATATTGATTGCATAAAATAGATAAGATATATGTGGAGTAAATATAAAATATGAAGCACATGACCTTAGCGATCCCAAATATCCCCATCGAGATCGATTCAGGTAAGATAAGTGTGGGCTCAATCCCATTGCGTTGTATCACATCCTGACAATGAACTCGTTTGTATCATACATAAATTTCATATGAACAAAAATTCAAATTTTAATGCGAGAAAACACCAAAATGATTTGAATTGTGATTCAAACTGTTTGCCAAACACACCTAAGTATCTCCATCATCACTATGTAAAATTTTCCATACATTTATAGTGTTACAGAGAAGTAGAGTCCGATACTAACCGGCGACATAGGGCAAGCAAAAAAAAAAAAAAAAAACAAAAAGACATATAGAAAGTAGTAGGTTAAACATGGGCCAGTGGGCATCAAGAACGAAGAAGGATCGTACAAGCTGTAAATTAGTCCGTCAAGACACCTTATTGTTTCACCTCGCAGCGGAGGACGGAAAAGAGGTTCACGCCGATAGCATCGTGAAATCCAATCCATTGCTCATCTACGACAGAAACGCTGACGGAGACACAGCGCTTCACGTGGCAGCAAGGTCGGGAAACTCAACATGGTGAAGTTTCTAATGGATGTCACAAAATGGCCAGAGGTCGTAGAAGCTCTGGCAGAAGACGGTACGTCCAAGGAAAGGAATCTTCTCAGGATGCAGAATCTGGAGGGAAATACTCCACTCCACGAAGCTGTGATGGCCGGCCATAAAGAAACTGTGAAGTCCTGATTAAGGCAGACTCGAGTTTAGCGTCTGTCAAAAACAACTCCGGGGATTCGCCGCTGTTCTTGGCTGTTGATGGAAATTTTATCGACATTGCGGTTTATATTTTGGACAATGGTTCGGGTTGCTCTTATAAAGGAAGGAATTGTATGACAGTGTTGCATGCAGCTGCCACTCGCATCCGAGATGGTAAAGACCTTGCCCTGACAAATTAACTTGACTTCTTCTTGTATGTCAAATAGGTATAATTTCACTCCTTTAATTGATTTGTTTAACAAACGTTTTTATTTTTTTTTTATTTTTTTTTTCCCCCGGAAACTTTGCTCTTCTTTGGATGTCTACAACTACCTAGAATCATACAGGCGCCATCTAAGAATGACCAGCAGGTTGTCGACCAACTTGGATGGTAAGATTCTTTTACTTCTCGCTTCAGATTATCATTACTTTGTTTCATGTCAAATGTGGTCATTAAATATACATACATGCATATATATATATATATATATATATTATGTTACTTTGCCTTCTACAACTCAAAATGAATAAAACTAATTCTGAACTTTTTGATTGTTATAACTTTGGACCTTTCTTTTTCTTTTTTTTTTTAACGGTTTTAATCAAATATAAGTCATGTAACTTGTTGGTAATAAGTAATAATTTTTGTAACAAATTTTAATCATACATTGTAACTCAACAAACACATGTTATTAAAACATTTTAAAAATTGACATTTTAATGATAGAAATATCAAAATTGCAACTTATCATGATAAGCACTCGGGAACTTTTGTTACCGTTTAAGTTGTGGGAGACAAAAAGAAAGATAGCCTTATTTTTGGCACCAGCTCATTCTAAGCTTAGTTTACATCTATATATATATGTATATGTATGTATATATATGTACACCTATTCTTTGAAGGTTAAATTTGAAATTAATCCTAAGTTTTTTAATCGAGACACTATAAAAAATTATAGAATAAAGACATATTTAGATATTTTAATTATTAAAGAAGACCATAATTAGAATTTTCTCACAAAATAAATTTATAATAAATTACATATGAATTTTCGAGTAGGACGTAATTAAAATAGAACTAAAATTTTAAAACTTTAAAGAACCAAAAAAATTTAAAAGACAGAAATTATAGTACATAGCAGTTCTTAACAAATAATTGAAACAGATAATAGATTTTTTTAAATATTGAGGGATTTTTACTTCTAGTAAATATATTATTTACGTAGTAACTAGATTATTGTTTTTACAATATTATAAACCCCACCCCCACATAAAATCTCCAAATTAGACCCTAGATCTAATTTAGAATCTTAACCTAGCCCCAAACTATCGTCCGTTGGGCCGTTTGGTGGAGTGTTTCCAAAAAATCTTCATTTTTTACATCTACACATCTCTTTTAAAAACTCAAATTTTAAACATTCATAATTTTGTTATTTTAAGTCAAATTTAGATGAATTTTTTTTAAATTACTTAAAATTTTGAATGAAATAAAACAAAGTCTATATTGAGATTTTTTTTTTCAATACGTTTTAAGACTTTACACTTTTTCATTCCAAACTTCTTTTTTTTTCAACTAGACCCATATTTTTAATACTTAACTCAAATTAAAAAAAATTTTCACTTAGTTTCAATTAAAATATCTTCAAAAATCTGTCTCTAATTATCCGAAAACGGCCCCATAGTTTTTGTTTTGTATTGGATTGGAAAATAGATCCCGATTCCGATAATCTTGGCACCATATAGATTTGGCACCATATAGATTTGGGACCACTTTTTGTTTTACATGACCAACCTTTTGAAAAAAAAACTTTAAAACATCAGTATTATTCAACATCACACTAATAGAGAAGTGGATCCCATTGATGGGCCCCATATTGTAAGACCCACCCTTTATTAGTGGGTGATGTTAAATATCACTGATATTCTATAATATTGTTCAATCTTTTATTACATATCTTAACATATATAAAAGCCTCAAAGTGCATTTCCCCTCCTTCTTACACGTGGTAGTCTTTTGTTCCTTTTTTTTTTCATAGTTCTTTTTTTCCTCTCCGCTTAATGCTTCTCCACCCCCCCCCCCCCCCCCCCCCACCCCCAAAAAAATATTTTGCCTCGTGATTTTTGCCCCCTGTATAACTTCTTGTTACTTTCTTTTTTCCTCTTTTTCTTCAAAATCCAAACCTTTTAATATAAACCACTAAATACATTTTTCTTCATTCTTACTTGTATTGTGCAATAACTTTTTTAAAATATATATCTTCATGTAAATAATTTTCTTTCATCTCCTAAAATATTATTTTAAGAATTTGACTTTCATACATACTTTTTTTTTAATTTCTTTATTGACACTTTTTTCTCAAATGTATTTCTATTTAAACTTTTTTTTTTTTTTGTTATATGTGTTTCGATTAAATTTCTATATAATAATTTCACTTAGCTACTATTTAAACATTTTTTCCATACTATTTAAACATTTTTTCCATTTATTTCAGTGTTATCATCTTCCTTTTTGATCGATCTTGTCCCCTTTAAGATAACTTTTTTACCTATATCCTCATTTTTCTTATTTTTATTTTTTCTTTTGATTTCTCTATTTCTTTCAACTTTCTTATTTTAATTATCTTATAGATTTTTTCTTTTCCTTTTTTTATTCTTCTCTATTTAAACATTTGTTTCTTATTCATATGTACTGTAGTTAATTTTTCTATAAAATAATTTTATTTTATTATTGTTTAAACATTTTCTCATTTATTTTTATATTTCTTTTAATTTGTGCTTATTAAAATAATTTTCTCAAATAAATCCTCACATTTTTCCTTTTTATTTTTCTTTTTTATTTATTTTTTTCTTTGAACTTGAGGTGGGAAAATTTGAACTCTATACCTTTAAGTAGAATCAGGTGTAGTTTCCTTTAAGTCTAATTAAATTTTTTTTTTTTTTAATTTGGTGATAAGAGAATTAAACTCAAAACCTTGTACATTATAAAAAGTGACAATCACGCTGTTTTGGTCAACCTTTACTTTTTATTTTTTTCCTTCCTTTACTTTTTATTTTATTTTATTTTATTTTATTTTTGTTTCTTTGTCCTTGTTAAAACAATTCTTTTCAAATATATCCACGTTTAAACATTTTTATTCACAACTCTCTCATTTATGATTTAAACAATATGTTATTTTACAATTCCGCACGTACTCTAACTAGTCTATTTTAAAGCACAAAATCATATCAATAAGTTACACTTGTACATCGTTCTACCACGTTCTATTTAATAATGCTTGTCTTGTTTAGAAGTTATATCAGACTTTATTTGCTCCCAATATGAGGTGGTCTTGGCATGCTGTGCGATTTTTAATTTACGTATGTTAGTGATAAAGATATCAATATAATCCTAATTTTTTCAATATCAACTTACATATTATATTTTTACGGGATCTCGTTTTCGACATTATTTTTGTCGGACATGAACAGCACCTCTGTGGAAATTGTACCGGTTAGTCTTTCGGGTTGTATCAGATGTAGTTCTCTCTCTTTTGGGTTGAATTGGGCGTGGTTCTCTCGTCTATACTTTTGTTAGTAGATATCTCTCTCTTAGTAGATATCTCTCTCTCCCTCCCTGGTATATTTTTATTGATAAATATAATGAAGGGGGATTATACAATGAAACCCTCTCATTCTATCTCATTACTAGGATAAAAAATTTTGACCATCCGATTAGTTTTGGATAGTTTAGATTAAACATCAAAACATAGATACTACCACACACGATTATTAGTTTACAAAGCATTTCAAAAAAAAAAAAAAATCCTCCTGCAGCCCCCTCTTGGTCACCCCCGCCACTGCCCCCATGTACTCGCTGTTGATGCCGAAAACACCTCCGGCAGCAACACCCAATATGGTCGGGTTGCCCGGTCAGGACAGGCCTGTCGTTCCGCCCCGAATCACCTACAAAGAGGAAGCACCTCGGAATGATTGGGACACCGGTGTGGTGTCTTTCATGGGCACTCCGATACTTAAGTCAATTGGGGAACTGATGAGCGGAGGGAGAGGCAGAGCTTTGACAAGAAAAAATGACCATACCTGAATTTGTGGGTTCATCCTCTATTTATAGGTGCCTCTCGCGGGTCAGGGCACTCGGGGTGACCCAACCGGGTCGGCTACCTAGAGCACCCGGTGGGTGAGTAGGTCCTAGGCTTGCAATCCAAAACATAAGGCTCAAAATGAAATAACTAAAAGAAACGTAGCAAAAAAGAAAATGACATAAAAGAAACAACTTAAAAGAAAACTTTATAAGTTTTTCTCACTTTAAAACCTTTAATATTATGAGTCCTAAGAAGATAATTAATTGACTTGTCTTTTTGGGACTCATTGCTCTTATTTAAATATCTAATTCTACTAATCTTCCCAAGAGTGAAACAATAATTTTCATCTCTGTCTGAAAAATTATACGACTTAAATTTCTGTCCGCTTCACAACTTCTATAGTCAGCAGAGTCTTCATCTGCTAGATCCACCCAAGATTGCTTTTCTTGATTTGCTTTTTGGATGGCACTGGCGTGAAAGCTCTGCCCGACTCCTGTTCCGTTTGATCTACTATGACAAAGCTGCTATAGCATTTCACTCAAAAATTACAATTTGAACATTAATATGAATTGGCTGGGTGGACAACATAATATCAATTCTTCCCGAAAAAGAAGAAATAGCTTTTGTTTGCCTCTCAGATCCAAACCTAAGTTTTTTATCTCAGTTTTTGTCTTTTCTCTGAAAAATTGGCACAAATTATAATCAATTTTTAAAAAGTCAATCAAATTCAATTTAAAAATTTCATTTAAAATCTGTATTCTAAATGGAAGCTTAATATTGGCCGTTGAAATCACTGTACCGGAGGTCTCAATCTGCTCATATGTATCCTTAGAGTTCACCAGACTCTTCGAAACAATATCCACGGTCACCTTATTCTTTTTAGTTTCCGCTTCCTTCTCTGTTCCTGTTAATTTTGTAGGAACTTCCATCGTCTCATTCAATTCTTGATCTCGATTGTATCAGTGCTAGTTCCAGTTTCAAGATTTGAAGGGCCATGATTCTCAACAACGGTTATTGTCTTTGGTCTAAATTCTTGTCGAATAACTGGTTTGACTATTTTTTAACCCCCATAATCCGTCTTATTTTCTACAGGTTTGTTAGGATTTCTCTTAAATTTAGCAAGAGAATTACCCACTGCATGGCCATTTGAGCAAAACTCAGGCACATTTTCATATTCAGTTGAAACCAAAAAAAAAAGACAATGGTCGTTCCTTTCGACCACAAGCATTCTTGCAAAATGACCAAAGTCTCCTGCCAAAGTAGCTTCATCAATCTTGATAATTTGCCCAAATCCCCCTCGCAATTTTGCAGAGAATCTTTGAGTGCCAATATTCCCCTCCTTAGACCAAAAATTCGACACCAGACAGTGAGTAGTAGTTGGACGTTGATTAGTGGGATTAAAGTCCGGGACCTAAGATTGAGGTTCTGTTTGACTCTCAGGTCTAGATCTAAAGTTTTTATTTTAGTTTTTTTTTTCTTTTTCTGAAAAATTAATAAAAACTGTAGTTAGTTTTTGAAAAGTCAATCAATTTTAATTTAAAAATTCCGGTCCAATTCAACGTACCAGAGTTTTTATTTTAGTTTTTTTTTTCTTTTTCTGAAAAATTAATAAAAACTGTAGTTAGTTTTTAAAAAGTCAACCAATTTCAACTTAAAAATTCCGGTCCAATTCAACATACCAAACGCAAGCTGAAGATGCATCAATCCGGGTTTTATTGTCCACGTACCGGCCAACTCTGTCTTATTGGGAGGAAAATGAATATTAAAAAATCATGTCTAAAGATATAAATCTCCAAGCATCTACGCGCTTCCAATTTTCTTGAAGATGTTTCTTTAAATCCGAAAATCTTCCGGGAGTATCCCCTTTCAATTGCACCAATCTACCAATCATAGAATTCTTGCACATGGCAACCCTCTCATTGTAGACATCTTCATCAATTGTAATGCATATTACGTCTCCTCTTTTTTTTTTTTTTTTTCTTTTTTTTGGGATAAAAAGGAAGATGGATTTTCTATTTCCAATTACCAATGGATTCAATAAAAATTCCAAGAGAACGGCGGCTCGGGCACGGCAGACGGCGGTGGCACGGGCATGGCTGGATTGGTGACGTCTCAACAAGCCTTGACGGTGGACGCGTCGAAGGTCGGTTCTGGTGCGGTGAGTTGACGTCGACATCGACAAAGGTGCCACAAGTCTAGACAATCGCTTCTAAGGGAGCGGCACACTCTGCTAGGTATTAACCCAAGCAGAGCAAAGTTTCTGTCGTGGGCCTGGGCATCAACTTCGAAACAAGGGATAATTAGGGTAGATAAATATTACAGTCATCAATCCTTATAAGAAAAATGATAAGATGTGCAATCTCATATCGTTTGACAATGAATATATGTAATGGTTCATAAATAAAGAGACTATATTCTAATAGTATGGTTAAGTCTAAGAGCAAAACCGTACAGGCACGAGACTCAAAGTGAATAATATCATACCAAAAGAAGACATGAGTTGTTACAATGTCATAGAATCTAGATGTTGATTAATTTTTGCCACAATTAAAAAACTCTTGTAAGAAATGCTATAATAACATATGAAAAATATAGCTGGTGAAAAAGTAAAGACAGACCATCACCATCGGCAATGACAAATGACTAAGTTGCCAACACCACTTATTCTTCACACTTTTTTATGGCAAATATAGAATTGCTAGAGACAAATGCATTAAAATGATCTAAGTTATGATTTTGTCATTCCTAAAATATACCAATTATTAGATTTTTCTAATTGTCTAAAAAGTCTTTCTTTTTTAACACTACAAGATTTCTATTAGATTTTGCTATTTGTCTAAAAATTAGTCTTTCTTTTTTAACACTACAAGATTACTATCTTCGTATTTTCCTATCACATATCAACTTAAGAAGGTTAAAATTCTATGTGACTGACACCTAAGTAAGAAGTAAGTTGAGGCGGGCAGATTTCCTAATGTACTCAAATGGGTAGACGGGGTGGTTGTCTAAGGTTTGAGCTCTCTACCGAGCCATGAGGTGCTTCTAAATACGAAGAAATGAAAGGTGTCACCCTAGATCCTTCTTTTCTATCAAAAAAAATGGAGACCCTGCCCATTGAATATTTTTGTAAAACTAGAGGTTAAATCAATCGAGTGGCTCTTGCATTGAATTGCTAATTACATATTTATACAAAGAAAAATATAAACTCTTCAAATACAAAAATAAACAATGTTGGCTAATGTAAAGAGAGAAGAAAGTAAACTCAGAAAATGAAGTAGAATTGATTCTTTGGTGTTTATTTTCATCTAATCAAAGTTATTATACTTTTTTTTTCTTTTTTTCTTTTTTTTTTTTTAAGATATTGTGAACAAGGTCTTGGAAAAATGTGGAACAGAGACATTAGAAAAGGTGGATAAAATAGGATGGATGCCTCATCACTATGCTGCACATTTGGGCAATGTTGAAGTGCTCAAAAGACTCCTGGTATTGAACAAGTCCCTTGCTGATTATAAGGTTGACGACGACGAAGGAATGTCTGCGCTTCACATTGCGGCAAGGAATGACCAGATTGATGTTATCACAACACTCATCAACATGGATATAGAGATTACTAAAATATTGGATAACAGAAACCGAACTGCTCTTCACGTTGCGGTTGAAAGTGGAAAGACTCGTGTGGTAAAGACTCTCTTGAACAAGATGAGTTGTTACGACATCAATCGGAAGGACAAAAAAGGAGACACTTGTTTGCATCTAGCTGCTTCTCATGGGCATGTCGCCATACTCATAATGTTGGCAACTGATGAGAAGGTGGACAAAAAAGTCATCAACAAGCTCGGGATGAATGCTATCGATCTCTGTGAATTAAATAGGGAGTTCGGCCTGCTTACAACGGTATGTTTTTAATAGATGCTGAACATTGGAACAAGCTGAACATGCTTGTTTGTAGCAAGTTTTTTTTTTTTAGTTCTTTGAGTTTCCAAATAATCTTTAAGCACTAAGCCCACAGATTAACATTTTCTTTCAATAAGTACATGTTTGTTTTCATGCTTTTAAGTTTCTTGATTTGATCCAAGCCAAAAATAAACGAAAAGGAAAACAAAATGAAGTTCCCTAAATATCATAACAAAGCCTGTAAGGAGCTTGTTGGACCGGATCAAAGTTTCGTTCAATACAAGATTGCTATGTAAAACTGTCTCAGAGTTGATATGTAAATATAAGACTAGTTAAAAGGGAGGAAAAAAAAACATATATGGTTATTAAATTACGAATGGTGATGAGTGGAAATCGAGTAAATAAGCTGCGCCATCATGAGATTGATTCGTCGTTGACATGCACTGCGCTTGCATACTTTGTAGGTAGTCACCACAGCAATACTGAGGAGAAAAGGCACTATACCGAGTCTGGACACAGTAGTAAACAGAGGAACAAAGAAAGCAAATAAGAGAACATCTCAAGCATCCAAAGAGAACATGCCTGCAAAAGACGACATGGCGAAAGAAAGAGACAAAAAAATGAAAGAAAAATCTATCAACGAGTCTGGGTTCGTGAATGCTACTGATGTTTGTGAATCAAATATGCAGCTAGGCCCCTGTGCAACGGTACGCAAGATTTAAATATCCTTCTGATAGATTGATGGTATAACAGTGGGGACTTAATCGGCTTCAAGTAGGTGAAAATTCCGTTATGATTTCCCGACTACTTAGAGGTTCATCTTCTGCTCATGCTAAGTACAATAGAAAATAAACATACTAGTTTAATAGCAAGTACCATAAAAGTTTCAAAATAATCTTCAAACACAAAAGCTACAATTAATATTATTAAGTAAACGTTTGTTTTCATGCTTTTACATATGTTAATTCGATGCAAGCGAAAAAAACAGGATATGCCTGCAAATGCAAATGACGACACAGGTACAAAAGTAAAAGCTTCAAGTAATACAGAAATCAAAGCGGAACTACAACCCGTCAAAAAGGGAGTCATTTTCTCGCAAGAAGACATCAACAACATGATCAACATCAACTTGGTGGTGGCAACTATCATAGCTGGTGTTGCATTCTCCGCCATCATCGCTATGCCTGGGGGGTACAACGATGAGGGAGTAGCAATCCTGGGAGAAAAGGCCTCTTTCAAGTGGTTTCTGTTGTTTGATTCATTGGCATTCAGCTCCTCAGCAGCTTTGATGTTCATCCACTTCCTCGTTCCGCTCTATTCGAAGTTTGTGTTGGACAGGACCAAAGCTTATCCTCTTTCGTGGGTGATTTGGTTAACTATTGGCTCCACTTTGTCCATGGTTTTGGCTTTCGTTATGTGCACGATTGCTGTGATGGAGGGAAAAGGTTTGCCGTTCTATGTAGTTGGTTGTGCTGGGATTGTTACTTTGGTCGTCTTCGCTTTGCCTGTACTCCTCTTCGTGGTGAGGAGAGTATGGTGGTTTGTTAAGGAAGTGACATCGACAGGGCTCATTTACGGTGCATGTTTTGTGTTTCAAATCGTCGCCTGTTCTAGTGCAAGATCATGGTTGCTTGATTTCAACTCTCAGCGACCATAGGTAGTACTACAAGTAATCGGGGATGGACAGATATGTATGTATGTATGTATGTATGTATTTATGTATGTATGTTTGTGTATGTATGTATTTACGTATGTATGTTTGTGTACAAGTACATGTGTGTATCAGACTATCTACTTTCTCTCTTTCTAAGAGAGACCTACTAGTTTATATTTTTTTATGGTTCGTTGTTTAATTGAGGAAGGCCTTCCTCGGTACTAAGAAATGTTCAGCCTAATAAAGGACTCGATCGCCAAAAGAAAAAAAAAAATGGGGACAAAAATCTAAGTCTCGGACACTATAAAATTTCGTGGCAAAATTGTTACATACTTGAAAAAAGAAATATCCAGAAACATTGGAGAACAGCCTGTTTTTCGGGGAAAAAAAAAATGTATCCAGTTTTTCAAGAATAAAAATGTGATAATTCCCTCCAGTATCACTAAATAAGCAATAAGGACCACAAAGAAAAAATTAGTATTGAAATATAATCCAATCAAAGCAATACCATCCGTATTGCGGTCCTCGTCTGCAACTAAGTTTCTTTGTTTCCTTTTCTTCTGCTGTTTTGTTTGACTAGGGAACTCTGGTTTCCTGTTAAATATCCCATTGTTGATCGGCTTCTCGGTTTACAAAACAGTCATGGATTTTGCCTTTCAGAGCAGGCCAAGAAGCAGTTTTGATAGAAAAGAGGGCATCGGAGTCAGATTTTGCCTCCTGGACAAGGTTGCTCTACCAGTTGCACAGAACACCTGGGAAAATAGTTTAAATCCTCTAACTCATTGTTGGGAACTCGGAGAATTTTGTGTGTCTGTAATCTTCTTGGAATGTAATTGTTTCCATTAAAGAGAATATGCTTTCCATGGAGAATCCGAACTAGTGTCAAAGGAGTCCTACTGAAGCTTGAAAGCACTGTGAAAAAGTTTCAACGGTATATAGCAGGTCTTGTAACCATTGTATATCATCAACAGAGATGGTATATGTGAGGCATTAATCATGAGCTGCAATAAAAAATGCTATTTACTAAAATTTCCGATCAATAATTAAAAACTATTTCTAGCACGTAAAGCTGTAAATATGTGACAGACTAGATGGGTCGGCCCATGGCCCGGCCTGCACGAACATCCGGGCCAGGCTAGAATGTGAACTTTACACCCTCTTAACCAAAATTGGATTTTGGTGTTCTGTGGCATGCATAAAAGTAGGGAACATGTAAAGATTAAAAAAGGGTAAAGAATCCACTCCAACGTATCACCAACACATTACGGTAAGAAAATGGAGGGAAGGTCATACAACAATTACTTATCTACAGGTGTATTACTCCGAAGGGGCAAAAGCCGATTGCAATACATCTTCAAGGTACTTCTCAGCCGCAGTGTACTGCCTTTTCTTGTCCTCAATTGCCAAAGCAGCCAAGGCCTTATCCTGCATAAATACAGAGTGAATGGATTATTCATGATTTGCCAAGCTCTCAGCACGAAAATAGAACACCATCAACTGAAACGGAAAAATTACCGGAGGCAAGTCCTGATAGCTTCTCAAAGTATCAAGGATGGGCTTTGTTTTCTTCTCTAACTCCATCCTGTTCTCGGCCATTTCAACCAACACACCATGGCTTATATCCGAGGAGTAACCCACACGATTTAGCATGGCCTGCCCAGAAAATACTCATCACACATCATACAGGTAACAACTTTAAATAGGGAAATTGAAGACAATTGCAGATCTTGAAAATAAGTGTAGAAATTACTTTCAGAAGTTCAATGAACTCTCTTTGGTGCTACTCAATGAAGAACTTCCTCAAAAAACCATTTTATACTCAGTGCAGACTCCTAAACATCTCCCCCAGAGAGGAATGCATAAAAGACTATGGGACAG
Source organism: Ficus microcarpa (assembly GCA_025413485.1). Lineage (NCBI taxonomy): Eukaryota > Viridiplantae > Streptophyta > Magnoliopsida > Rosales > Moraceae > Ficus > Ficus microcarpa. The sequence goes on along the minus strand of CM046387.1, from coordinate 22,488,145 downwards.
TGTCAGAGCAACAAGAGTATCATTCAAGACGTTCAGTACATCTATCAAAAACAACCTCAGAAATACTTGCAGCCAACATAAATTTACCCTTCTTATGATACCGACTACTCAACATTGTTCTGCTTAAGTAAAAGCTTCAATGATATTTTCCAATTGAAGACATCTTCGTCTTTAAGTTAAAATGATTCATATTTCTTATGAAAGCAAGCACTTGGAAGCAAATCAGATTGTTTCAGATTCCACTTCCTAATAGTAACATAAGACTAAAAAGATGATCAATTCCAAAGCCTCTCCCTTTCTAATTACGTCCCGATACAATTAAATAAACCTACGCTTATTTTCCTATTTCTAAACACCTGTTAAACAAACAAATTTTCAGACCCTTTTAAAACTTGAAACAACTTTTAACAATAATAAACATTAGGAAACCGACAATACCTTGTAATTGGCACTCTGTTGCATATACTGTCTCTCCTTTGCAGCCATAACAGCCAAGTTTGTCTTCCAATTCTCCATTTGTGCCTCACAAGGAGCTACATCGTCCTCTAATTGTGCAAGCGTTCTATAAAAGTAATTTAGAAAAAAACCCAAGCAAAAATTAGCATCCGATTCAAAATCTTACTAAAATTACACTGTTAAATCAAAAAGAAAACGCCTTACCTCTTCAAATACGTCAATCTTGCAATAGCTTTTCGCGTGTAATCCAACAAAACCTTGGACTCTTTCTGCACCGTAGCCCTCTTCTCCTCCACATTAGTCTTCCTCAAAGAAATATCTCCCATCGCCACAAGAAAACTAGATCCAAACAGAACACAATCACACAAAGACAGTACAAGATTTACCAAACAAAATAGCAATATGAACAACGTTATCAAAACCCTCACCTGCTTAGCTCAGTATCTCTGATATTCAGTAAATTTGCCACATTCGCCAAGACCTGAACTGATCCAATGACATTTGAGGCCAAACTCTCCTGTGCAAGCCCTACATTCTCCAAAATCTCCCTAATTCTCGCCGCTGCAAACAACAAAAACCCTAATTTCCCAAAATGATAAAAATACAAAGTGGAAAGAAGTGTGTTGATAGAAGTAAAGCAGCAAAGAGACCTTGGGAGCGGTACTCAGAAGCTTTGAGGCGGAAATCAGAGGCCAGGATCTTGGAAGCTTGGGTCTTGGCTTGGGAGAGAGTGGCAAGGTTGTGTAAATATGCCACAGATCGAGGGGTGTATTCGAATTGCGGCACTTCCTTCCCGGCTTGTCCAAACTCCTGAGCCAGCCACTGCTTCACCTCACCAATCCAAGATGCCTCAGACCCTCCTCCAGTTCCTGCAGCAATGCTGCTGCCCTTTGCCACTTCGGTTATGGAGGAATCGCTCATTTTTCTTGCACGGTGGCAGTTGATTCGAGCCGCTAATTGATAGCCCTACTGGATATTTTTATCCTAGAATTGTTAAAACTAAAGATCTTATCAATTGTCAATTTCCAAAATATTACATTTCGAAGAAAAATACCCCTTCTAGATTGAAGCTCCGGCCCTCCAATTTCCAATCAACAGCATGCCAGTGCCAACCCCCTATTGAACCAATTACACAATATAACAGAAAATTAAATTAAAATCACAACAATAATAATAAGAATAAAACTCTTTATCCGGTACAAATTGAAAGATTATTAGGGCGTTTGGATCACCCATTCAATTGGAATAATTTTCCAATACTATACAATTATTCATTTGGTAGTCAATGTTTTGTATTGCAATACACAACTTTTTGAACGAACCCCAATATAAACACCATTCACCATTTGAATACAGACATTCCAACCACACCTTTTTCAAACACATCTTTACTTTTTCATGCATTCAAATGTACTCCAATGTTGTCATCCAAATGCACATTCCATTGAAATACATGCGCTCAAATGTAAAAATGTGGCATCCAAATGCATATTGGAATACATCCATTCCATTTGAATACAATACCAAATAGAATAGGACGTCCAAACGCACTATAAACACTCTTAGTTTGGAAAAGTGAACAAAATTTACTATTTTTCACTTAGAAGAATATGACCAGTGGATGACAGTATACGTACATAAGTACACTTGAGAGTTTATAAAACTACCTTGCTAGGTTTTTTTTTTTTTTTTTTTTTTTTTTTTTTTTTTTTTGATAAGCTCCTAATTCTGTGAGTTGACTTGTATACATTTTCTAATTAAATTCGCTCTTCCTGAAAAGTAAAGAATAAATAAGTCTAACAACACTATTAATTTGCTGAATAACTGAAGAATGAACTTTAATTCAACATTACTCCTTGGTGCCAAAATTATCTTCCAATACAAGACAGTCGGGAAATTTAAAAAGCAAAGCACACTCCAAAAGCAAGCCCAGATTAAACAAAAGGGAGAAGATCAAGCAATGCAGATGAAGAAATCAACAAAAGCTACTTAGACAAGCCAAAATCTAACCCAAATTAGATTTTCTTTTCCATTAAAGAAAGTCGGAGAGGATTTAAAGTTGAAAACAGATCACGATCACCATAGATACGAGAAAAATCTGAGAAATTTGAAAATGACAGAGAAATTTTGAAAAGGTGGCTGAGAAATCATCCAGGAAGCAAACGATCGCAGTGAGTTAATTAAATCGAAAAGAAAGTCAGGGAAACTGAGTAGAAAAACGGTGTCCGAACTGACCTGATTGTGTGTCCTAGGGTTTCGTCAGGGGAATCGGGAAAATGAGAGTGAAGAGAGAGAGACCAGAGGACGATTAGAATTGAAGAAAGAGAGGGAAGAAGGTGAGAGAGAGAAAGAGGAGAGAGAGAGATGATTCGGTTTAAAAGACACGACATGTCACTCTCCTTGTAAACGACATGTTTTTTTTTTTTTTTTTGTGGAAAAATTAATGATTCGTTTACTAATAGTGTGTTTGGTTGGTTAGTTTGAGTTGAAATATTTTAATTTAACAGTAAATTTTTTGAATTTTCAGAAAAGAAAAAAACTTTTTGAGAAAAGACAAAACTTTTTGGAAAAAGACAAAAAAAAAAGTACAGTTTGAGTTGAAATGAACTAATTTACAAACAAATCATTAATGATTTGAGTTAAAATTTTAAATTTAAATTGGTTGACTTTTTAAAATTAGTAATAATTTTATTGATTTTTTAAAAAAAAAAAAAACTGAAATGAAAAATTTAATTTAGATAGTTTGCCAACGAAGCTAAGTTAGATGACTTTTTTAGTTACCCAATCTAATAAATGATTTATTTTTTTATTCAATAATTTCAGGATTAAAAAAATATATTTTAACTAATTTCCTAAAACTTTGAACCTGTGTTAAAAAATTTCTTAAAAAAATTATTTAACTCAAAATCTTTTTTTTTTTTTTTAAACTAGATCCTTGAAATTGAACTACTAAGCGTTTGGTACAACAAATTCTAAAATACCAACGGGATGTCATTTTCATTTACAAATGTGAAATTGACAGATATGAACACACTGTACAAGCCTGCAAAGCAAATTGCTATAGTGCCTAAGCGGCAGCAGACATCTATCAAAAAGGTAAACGACATGTAATTCCGGCAGACCACAATCCCACATGTAGTTTTTGTATCCTGAACGACAGCTAAAATTTAGCCCACAGTTCTCACTCTCACTGAAAAACTTTAATCAAAAACGGAATGTCGTTTGTGGCTAAAAGCCGGCAAATTTTGACAAAAGCTACGTTTATGTATGACTCGTCTATACACGATATATGACTTCATATTGAAAAAGAAACTTATTTTATGTTTTCATTTTTGGCAACGCAAATTCTAAAATATAAATATGTTATTTTATTGTTGAAGACGGCAAAAGGTTGGTCGATAAGCTGTCGCGTCATTTCTTAAAATATACGGCAGCAAACTTTGTATGAATGTTTGGGAGATTTTTATTATAGTACATGAAAAATACCCTACAAGTAATATATAATTCTGATAAAATCATATTCTTTATCATTAATTAATCCTTTTCTTGTGGTCCATTCAGAATAGGCATTTATTTTATATAATATTTTAATGTAATATGTGGAATACAATATGCGTTTAGATGTCATCTTTATACTTGGTATTCAAATATAATGTATGTTTGTACTGTTTATATTTAAATAGTCATTATAATGTATATCAATAAGAGAGAAAGAGTTTGTGATATGATTGGTTTAAGTAGATAGAAAAAAGAATTGATAAATAGTAAATGAGTTAGCATATTGTTCAAATATATTTGTATTGAAATTGAATATTTTTAGATACCTAGAGACACATTGCATTTTATTGGAATACAATATATAACGAATGATGTTTCCAAATACACCATTAATACGATTCTGATATGAATAAACATTGTCCTTTATTTAGCCATAAAGTTGAAAAACAATGGGCATTTTTTACAAATGTCACAAAATTATGCCTTGGATTGATTTTGCTAGATCGAAAAAAACAACTCTGGTAAGAAATGTCATATATACATCATAAATACTTATTTATTTAAAATATCAATTATAATAATTAATTAGTATCCCTTATGTAACCCAAGGGGTTACCAGATGGTAACTAGTTGGTTATTGGTCACCGATGGGCAACCAATTGGTGAGTTTTCGATCGATAACCACCGCCATCGGCAAGTTACCAATTAGCTACCAAATGATAACCAGTTAGTTACCGACCGTCGATAAGTTTCAGATTGATAACCACCACCGCCATCGAGTTACCTATTGGTTACCAACCAATAACCAGTTGGTTATCGACCAATAACCACCACCCTTGGTAGATAACCAAGTGATTACTGACAGGCAACCACCTCTTCCGACGACCACCAGCGAGTAACCAATTGGTTACCAACCAGAAACTTCCAATTTTGTCGGATTTTATGGGTTCCATCAGGTTTTACCACATTTTCACAAAAATTCATGCAAAAGTCATAGACCATATACACTAAGATTCAATAAAATTCACAAAATACTAAATTTTTTGAATTTCGTCATTGAAACGTTAGAAAACACTAGAATTCATCGCTGTAAACCTTAAAAATTCAACCAAATTCCAAAAAAACAAAAAACAAAAAAGTCACCACAACAACACACAAATAGAAACAGTAAAACAAATAAAAATAATAATATTCGGGATAGAATATCTTCATGCACACCAGATCTGAGACCGAAGTAGTGGATCTAATGTCCAACACCAGTGACCACAAGAGATTAGCTACGGCTAGCATCGAAGTGGAGAGAGACAATGGCGGCGGTGGCGACGGCGACAATGATGACGATGTCTAATGGTGAGGTTGTTGGGCCAAAGATTTGTCGCGAGAATAAAACGGTGAGATCTGGAGACCGGCAAATCTCTTCCATGTCGGCCGGAAATAGTATCGAAAATGGACCTCCGGACATGATAGTGGCAGCGACGTCTAGTGGTGAGGTGTAATACCCAAATTTTTTTTAAGGAATTATTATGAAATGATAAGTTAATTCATCAATATTCCTTATGTAAATTAAAGTTTAGGTTATAATTTTAACCTAAAGTTATGAAATGAATTTTTTTAATGTGACAATTATTAATTTTATCATATAGTAGTTAGCTGAGGTCACATATTATTATTCAAAAAGGTTTGAATAGTTAAAAAGTGACCAATTGATTCACGTGTAGGAAAGTTGTCAAATCACCAAATACAGTATTTCAACAATTTTAGCAATATGGGAATAAGCAGTTTTAGAGTGTTCTAGACATGATTTTTTTTTTTTTTTTTTTTTTTGCACATAAAAATGTAGTATCAGGGATTTGACATCAACTTTTTAGTCAGATAAAAATTGGACTATCTGACTTTTCACGTATAAAATTTAGACAAATTACCTTTTTCAGTTTGAGCACTTAGTAGATAAGTCTTGATGTCAGATAAAATTTCTATTGAGTTACTTTTTCTAGTATGAAAACTTAATAGATAAGTCTTGACATCAAATGAAATTTTTCCTAAGTTACTTTTTCAGTAAAAAGCTTTCTAGGATAAGTTGTCTATGCAGTCTAAATTAATATTGCTTAACTTTTTGATAGTATGGGATTTTGGGAATTGTATTAGTGGAAGATAATGGAAAAATAATGTTATGCCAAGATAACAGTCTAAGAAATTATCTGTTGAAGATAATTTCAAGGAATTATCTTCCATTATCTTAAATTAGAAAATAAGAAATTTTAGATCCAAGGGCTAGGGATTTAATAGTACGTTGATCAATGGATGAGATTTTACCTAATCTTCTCATCTTTTCTCTTCTTCCACACACATAAAAAGTCTATAATTAAATAAAAATCTAGAGCTATACAAGTGACGTAAATCTTGTTTAATCAAGATTAAGCTTGCTTAATTACAATAAGTGTCATTAAGCTTTGCCTATAAATAGGCATCACCTCCACCCATTTTTCCTTACAACCCAAAGTTTCATTCTCTTCTCTCTCTAGAGTTTCTCTCTCTCTCGAAACCTCTCTAGAAGTTCTCTCTAGATAGTTTTAAGTTTTCTTAAGTTTCTTAAGAAAATTTTCTTAAGCATTCAAAAAATTTCCTTCCCATTTTCCCACCCCCAAAACACCTTCCTAGCTTTTAATAGTTTGAAGAAATCCTTCAAGCCCCTCAAGAGGCTCATCCCAAAGAAGTTCTAGTTTTGTTTTCCAGCAAAAACTCCGATCGTCGAGGTAGTTTTCCCTCCGAAACTCTAGTTAATGCTTTTTTAGTTTAAAATTTTTATGGGTTAATATTTAAGTAGAAATGCTGTCAAAATTTCTACAATTGGGTGTCTGATAACATAGATATTTTTTTTTATTATGAATGTGTTCATGTTATGGGTAGTACAGAACTTTTAAATATCGAACTTAAATCGAAGATTTTGAGCTTCGATCATTTCGTTAAGAGTTTTAGAAATTTAAATGACTTTCTATTAGATGGAAACTATTAAGAAAATTTAGAAAAACTATGGAACATTGAACTATGATGTATATATATGAATTTCAAAATTTTCTGAAAGCGAAATTTTGGTGATTTGGTGAAAATTGTTAAAAACTATCGAGTTTTGGATTTTTGACAAAATGAAGTATTTATGGTAAAAATTAGACTTGGCCATAAACATGATAAATTTAGATAACATTATCCGTGAAGGAAGTTCTATCAAATTCTCGACAGGTTTAAAGATATGATTTTTCAAAATTTATGCAAAACAAGGGATTTTGGGGAAACTAAAACAGGCCACTGCAGCCCAGGGCTGCAGCACCTGCCTGGGCTGCAGTGCGGCCCAGGCAACCAAAAAAAAAAAAAAAGTGAGGGAAAGCAAAGAGTGAGATAAGGAATTTTTAAAAAATAAATTATGGGGTATTTTTTTTATAAGAATATTCATTTTAAAATATTAACTTTTATAAATTAATAAGATAAGATTGGATTTAAAACTTTAATTAGATCCAATTTTTTAAGTATGAGTATATGATTTAAATTTTCAAATATATCATATTCTTATAACCATAGCTTATGTAGATTAAATCTTAAATTATTTTTTATAGGGAATCTAGGATTCACCTTATCGAAAGAGTATAAATTTAAATATTTAATTTGGATAAATTTCAGGAAAAGAATTTTAGACGGTTGCTTGAAGGAAGTAACTTTTATTTGCTGTGAACAAGGTAAGTACAAACCTCATGTATAATATGAAAATATTATTTTTACATTACGTAATAAATGAGATGACAGAGAAAGTGGAGAAAAAAAATATATGAATATTTTGTAGCTTTAATTTTTAATTTAAATATTATTAAAATGATGTCATCATTATGGTATTTTTTGCAAAAACTTTTTTAAGTGTGACAAATATCAATCCACATCTCGTTTCTGTGTGACACTCCCCATGATTAGCCCAAAAGGAACCCTCCTGCAATACACTTCGGGCCCATTTAGATTTAGATTCAAATCCATAATTGAAACAAGAAATTCAAATTTTTATGAGGAAAGCACGGTCTTCTTCTTCTTCTTCTTCTTTTTTGAAAAATAGGTTCAAAATAGTGTCAAATGGAAACTTTAATCCATAAGCAACCTCACACCTTAATAGAAACTAAGGATGAAAATGTCAATATTGATAGAGTTGTCGAGGTTTTGATTTGCAAATAATATCAACAGAAATGTCAATGTTGACGAATATTCCTGAAAAAAATAGATACTCAAAAAAAAAATTTATAATTTTTACTGAAACTTTACAAATTATGAAACAATCAATATTACATAATTTGAACTAATTTTATAATAAAAAATAATATATTTTTTAATAAAATATGAGAACTATATTGTATGATGTAATAGTAAAACATAATAATTAAGTGTTGATTATATTTCAATATAATATTACATACTCATTAATCATTACAAATAACATAATACAAAATAATATGATACATAAAATTAAATGTTAAACGTAAAGTAATACACATAAGTTTTAAGTGTACTTAATCCAAAAAGAGTTTCTAACAGGTTGAAAAACATTAAGTAGATGTCGATCCTGATTTAAACCAAACAATACATTTGTCAAGATATTACTCTTGAATTGTTTTGGAGGTAATTGTAATGTCTTACATGTATGTTTCTTAATGTCCACCAACTATTAACCTATAAATTGGATATTGTTAATTTGTTCAATTTGATGAATAATCTTGATGGGTATGCAATGATATATCAATATCAATTTATGGTGGAAGATACCAATATATCAAGAAAATTGTTTCGATTTTGTATTTCTAAACCAAACATCATTTAATAACCATAAAAAGGATAACTGCATGAACTTTACTTGATTCTTAAGCTCATGAAAACAAAACTCAAGACGAATCCTCATCAATTTGACTCATTTGAGTCATACCACATCTTCTTATATACTACAATTATCCAATACCCTCACCTGCTATCTTACAATTGTAATCTTCATCTTGTACAACATGTCACATTTTATTCATATTTAAAAAAAAAAAAAAAATGTGTGACAAAGTTGACACTTTTGGGGAAAATAAAATTTTCCCAAGGTTTTAATATTTTATGGAAATATCCAAAAATATCCTGGATATTCACATATATTATAGATATTTTTAAACATTACAGGCATTTGATGGATACTCTAAGAAGAAATATCATTCCTCCCATTATCTATGTCGAGGCTCCAAAATATAGAAAAAGACGTGAAAATGGATGATGCCTTGGACATTTTCATCCTCGATAGAAACCACTTGTTTCATACATGCTAATAAACTATAAACATATTCCTCTTTTATTTAGGAGAAAAATGAAAGCAAACTTTACCGGACAAACAAACATCCTCTTCTTAAACTAGAGCAAACTAAAATTTTATGTACATGAACAACAAAAAAATCTTTGCTTACTAAACAACAGAAAACTTTGAAAGGCAAAATGACAATCTTTGTGGGCGGCATAACATGATTTTTCGAAGGATGTTCCATAAATCCAGTCTCTAAAGACTTTCTGTTTTACTTCACCATCCTATGTGTTCCATTTCACATTTTCAATACACCCGATTGGGGAATATGTAGACCACAAAAGATCCAAATGAGCAGGGTAAAAAGGACCAGAAATATCTACCAATAGTTACAGCTCAAAAAGTGCTGATTTCTGAAACATGAAACACAGTTAATACATATTCAACAGTCTGCTACATAGTGAAAACCGCACAAAAAAGGAATCACCACACGCAGCGATAGGTGACATAGGAGTCAGTAATTCCACCGGTGTAGGATATCTTTACCACCTGCCCCTTCTCAAGTCCATAGTATCGAGCAATCGCGTCCTTTTTGGACATTCGAGGCAGCTGTGAAAGCAGTCACAGTTTAAATTCAAGCAATATATGTTAGCACATTAAAGCATTACGCGTGGGAATGTAAGATATCATCCAACAGAACAAGTACGCAAGATTGGATAGTTTGTCTTACCAAGGCAATTCAAACAATGACTGAATCTAGCTCGATATGAGATGGCTAAACAAGTCTACAACCACTAGGCACTAATTTTAGTTTTCAGCATTTAACGAAGGGCTTGTTTGGTACTGCTACCTATTAGTTACTAGAAGGGCTCGTTTTCAACAAGTGTTTGGAATCACATTTTTTGAAGAGCTTAATAAAACAATATTGATAACTAATTTTTCCACTAGATAATTAAAAAAAAAAAATGTTAAAACCATGTTTCTAAAGTCTTGCTGAAATACCACTACAAGAATCAAAGTTCCACTTGAAAGAATTTTCTAGCGAAGCCATATTTTGTGGATTCGCTGGAAGTTCTGGAGGGTTAAAGCACTTTTGAATAACGAACCAAATAATGCCAGAAGCAGATTTTCGACTAAGGAAGCCAAAAAGCAGCTTCAAGGAAGCAACGCCCAAACAGGTACAAAGCAAGCAATCACCAATGGCTTTCACAGTGTATAATAAATCCTAATTATTTTCTAAGAATTTGGAACCTCACACGATATTTCAATAATTAATGGCAAACAATGGAAGAAAATTATCCACAATAAACACAAGCAGGCTGAAAAATAAAAAAAGTTCCTTCTCTTCCAAGTAGATCAGTAACCGTTGAAAAGAGACTGACCTGTTTTGCTTCAATGCTATACTTCTTTAGGAGTTTTTGTTTCTCTTGATCAGTCAATAACCGGTGTTTAGGCTTCATCACATGCCTTGTAACGTTAATGAGCAAGTCAGTAATCTGACACAAAAGCAAGCCATGAGATCTTGTTAAACGAGTGAGAGTCAGACCTTCTAAAGTTCATCAATTGAAACCGAAAGATTGAAAGCAGCTCAATTTAAAGTCAAAGTAGCTTTGCCACGGTTAAATTGAACTTTTTTCTGCAGTAGAAATACAAGCACAGTCCTCGCTTCAAAAGAACTAAAAATAGATCTTTACTTTCTAAGTGAGCCTGATAAGAAATCACTAATTGATATGAAACATCTCCAGAAATAGTTTAAATGTTTTCTCAATTGATGTTGGAAAACAAACCTGGAAGATTTCAACTTTAAATGGCAAAATCTCAAGAGCCTTTTGAGCTTGATTTGTCATCTGGCTTTGTAATACCAAAATGAGACCAGTTAAAGTGTCTTTATTAACAATCTGGCTCGCAATATATCGGATCGTAGTCACTTTCACCGAACCCGTCCCACAGAAAATGACAAGAATCTGCAATCAAAACAATATTAAATAACCAAAGAGATCTCATTATTAATTCTATCACGTGAAGCAAAATTCTACACACACACACACACACAAAATTCTATCACGGATCATACTCACTCCTCCTGCTTTTATGTGTAGCAACGATGCACAAGAATCAAACATTTATTTTAGTAAACAAATTTGTGATTTTCTCAACAATACGAGATCTATAAGTTAATTTTAGTCGGTAAATGTGAAGACAGACGTTTTCTTTCAGCCGAAAATACTTCACTAATTGATTAAATTCCCCCAACAAGTAAAAAATCCACCATTTCCCCAACCGAACCAAAATTAATCTACCTCACAACTTTGCATATTTGCAAACAATTTTTTTTTCTTTTTTCGCCAAAACACAATTTGACTTATCTAGTCTACAATAAAGGATTTCTGCAATTACCTTGCTTAGATAGGTAAAGGATATCATCTACACTTAATTTCTGAAAGAAATTCCATATAAATCAGAAAAGTATAAAAGTAATAAGCGATCTTATTGTCCAGGCACTCTCATAGCTTTTCCAAAGAAACTAACAACTCTACCAGCAAACAAAATCCTTCCATTCTTATATGCTAAACATAAATTCTCATTGATCACTATCACTAACATTCCAGATGAACTTAAACAACATTTTCCCCAATAGTAATATTATTATCTTTAATAATAATATAATTAAGAAATTCAAGACTACAACTTTTGAAGAACAAGAACAAGAAAGAAAAAAGCCCAAATGAATTATGATTTTGGGTAAGGGAAAAACACCAAATGACATGCAAAGGGAGAGTTATGTCTTGTAATGAGCTCAACAATTAAGATCAGAGAGACACTAATCCCATTTACAAGGAATAACAGATGTGATAAGCCACTACTGCTAATTTTCTTCTTTAAGAAAAGGCTTCAAAAGTTAAAAATAAAAAAATAAAACAAAAACAAAACCCACAGACTTTCCTTCCTTTTTCTTTCATTTTCCCGAAAGCCAAACAGAAGGAGATGACAGGTCCAACCAAAAAAAAATGTAGAAAACCCAAATGACCTATGATTTTGGGTAAGGAAAAATAAATAAAAATAAAACAATAAGTGACATGCAAAAGAAGAGTTTTTCTTCATTTTAATTGTCGATTTAAGAAAATAAATAAATAAATCAAACTCAGAAATATATTCCATTTTCTATTTCATTTTTCATGAAAGCCAAACAGGGAAGAAAGGAGAGAAAAGTGAATACCCTCTTGGAAGGGTCGGAGAGGTGGGTGACGGCGAAGCGGAGGCGGTCGACGTCAGGGGACTGGCCGTGGATGAGACGGAAGTCGTGCAGAGAGAGGTTGACATCGGAGGCGGGGACGGAGAAGCCTCTGTCCTTGAGCATCTCCATGAGGGTTTTGCGGGCGAGGTAGTACCTGTGACTCTCCACGCTTCCTTCGTCCACCAAGCTGCTCAGGCACGTCCCCAGCATCGCCTCTCCGTTCACTTCCTGTCCTCCTCCTCCGGAAGCCTCGCCGTTTTCCTCCATTTCTCTCTCTCTCTCACTCTCTCCCTCTCTCTGTCTCACACACACTCTTCGCGACCGGCGAGATACAAGTGTCGGAGAGTTGGTGAATTTGCAGTCAGAGGAGGAGGTTTGAGTTGCGGTCTTGGTTGGGCCTCTGTGTGGTGCAAATATGGGCCCAGTAAATAATTACACAAAAAAATCCATTCTTAAAATAAAACAAGTCTATTTTTTAATAATATTACTTATACGTCTATTTTTTTTTTTTAAGAAAAAAGACATGTAATATCTATTTTACTTTTTTATTATAATTAAGATCATTTTATTTCTATACAAATTTTTTATTTTTCTTTTTTGTTTTTTGACTTTAATAATTAATATTTTTTTGTTGATTAATGTAAATTATCTTTAATAAATCCAAATAGGTTATAAACATCAAGATAATTATAATAAATACAAAATATTTATTATAAAGATGATGGTTCAAACCGAATAATAAACATATCATAATATATTAACGATGACGATTAATGAAATTAAAATATTCACACTTTTATATAAAAAAACCGAATGAATTCATTATGAAAAAACCTATTTATTTATGTAATTAACCATAAATCAAATGATTATTATTTATGTTTCAACCAAATAAATTAAAAAATAACACAACAAATGGTATCGAATTCTTCAAGAAAAATCCTATTATTTAGGGAGAAAGAGGAAAATGCATAATTGGAGATGGTAATGAAAAATTATAGCATAATTTTATGATATTAGAAAAAAGTAGCATATTGTTGATTCATATTTCAAACATTACCAAAATGCCCCCCAAAACCCTCTTAGGGTCCGTTTGGTTGGTTAGTTTGAATTGAAATATTTTAGTTGTAATAGTAAATTTTTTTGAATTTTCAGAAAAGATAAAAAACTTTTTGAGAAAAAGACAAAAATTTTTTAGGAAAAAGACAAAAAAAAGTACAGTTTAAGTTGAAATGAGATGATAGGCAAACAAAGCCTTAATCTTCTATCTCTTCCTACTATCCTTTCTCTGCCTCCCCGCTCTCTCTCTGAGTTTGAATAGTAATTTTAAGTTTGAATAGTAATTTTTATTAATTTTTAGAAAAAAAAAATTCAGAAAAAAACAAAAAACTTATTTAGAAAAAGACAAAATTTTGAATTTAAATTAAGGGGATGTTTGTTTTAAAGTTCATTTTAAATTAAATTGTATTTTTTTCATCATGATTTTTATCTTTTTCTGAAAAAGTTTTTTATCTTTTTTGAAAAAAATTTTTGTTTTTTCTGAAAAATTACTATTGAAACTTAAAAATATTAAACTAAACTCATTCACCAAACACCCCTAAAGTTCCAAACAACCCCTGAGTCTTTCACCCAGATCTCCGCTTGCAACAGTAACAGTCCATCGCCAATAGCAACTCCGGCATTGTCGCAGGCAAGTAGATCGCAAACTCCGACACGACAAAATCGCGACGGAGAAAATCGTGAACCAACCCAGGCTCTCCATCCTCATTGCCGTTGTCACCGTAGGACCGGCCTCCAAATTCGTCCTCCACCATTGTTGTCGATGGACCAGCAGTCCTCCACCATTGTCGTCAATGGTACACCTGCATACGTCCGTCGATTTAGCTACATTTGGAGAAATCATCGTCATTGGCGCCCATGCTCGTCGTCTTCTCAAGCGATGGCCTCCTTTTCGGTAGGTTTGGATAGATTTTCGCCCTAGATCTCACTAGATTTGCCGCACCTACGCTGCCGCCATAGACCTCCACAGCCTTCGCAACATCCACTAGCGAGGTCGGAAGCTGATCGGCACAGCGAGAGCCGCCATTGCTATGTCCACCAGTGGGCATCCTTGGTACACGAGAGTTACAGAGGGAGAGAAAAATAAGAGAGAGAGAGTATTGTGGACGGGAGAGAGAAACTAACAAAACAAAAAAGGGCAAAATTGGAAATAATTATTTTATTTTAATGAGAAATTTTAAAATATATTATAATTTATCAAGTTTTAAAAAACCTGCTATATATTTCCTTAGTATGTATAAAATATGTTATATATTATAATCTCTCTAAGACAAATTTCATTTTTTCCCCTGAATTTTAGATTGTGTCCCTGAATTTTGGATCATGTCACAAAATACGCTCCAAAATTCTATTTGTAACATTCATTCCTCTTCCCATATGTAAAATTTCTCCCTTGGTTAGATTTTTGACTAAAAATGACACGTGTCGCTCATTTATAATAAAAATTAAGTCTTTGTCTGGCAAACAATCTTAAATTCAAAATTTGCATCTTAATTTTGATCTTTTTCTAAAAAGTAATAAAAATTATAACTAGTTTTTAAAAAGTCAAAGGACTCAAAAATTTCAACTCAAACTGTTTCACCAATCGGACCCTAAGGGGCTCCCCGCCGGCATCCCGCACCCAGCTTGCGCGTCAACTTTGCAACGCCGCTACATGAGCCCATTTGATATCGCGTTCATCAGCCGACAGCGAGTCTTGTAGATCTATCGCCTAGCCACCTTCAAATCACAGCCAGACCACTCCCCACACTTGTGATGGACCACCGCCAGGGTCGCGACCCAAACCTCGTCACTCCTCAAGATTACCAATCATTGCCAAGGAAAGCAGCTTCCTAGTGTCAAGATGTTGTAGTTTCTTCCTTTAAAAAAAAAAAAAAAAAGTTATTGCACCGACCATTGCTAGATTCACGACCATCGGTCACAGCAGACGCAACTTGAGTGATGATTTATGATCCATTTAGTGAATGAGTTTGAGTTGAAAATTTTTATTAACTTTTCAAAAAAGATAAAAAATTTTTCAGAAAAAGACAAAAATTGAGATGAAAAAATACAATTTGAATTAAATTACCAAACGAGATCTTAGATTTAACGAGAGCGGGCCCACTTAGATAGCAATACGTTCAAAGTAAAAAAAGTGGAGAACCATGGGACTTTTGTCATCTTCATTTTTTGCCCAAATTATTGAAAAAAAGAAACATAAAATTATCTAAATTAAGGATTTTACTAAAATACCCTTAAATTTGTTAACATGTGCACTACATATGTCACTTTCCGTTAAAAATTTAACTAACGAAGGAAATTTTACAAACGGTTCAAAATTGAAGGGAAATAAATGTTATAAATAAAAATTTGGGGGGTATTTTATGATAAGATCTAAAGTTTGGAAGGAATAAATAAAATTTGCCATCATTTACATTAATTATTAGGAATGAAATTGAATTTATTTTTATGATTAAGACTAATTTATTATATGAAAGATTTAATTTTAATGAGAAAATTTAAAATATACTAATAAATTATCAAGTTTTGAAAAACCCGCTATATATTTTCTTGGTATGTATAAAATATGTTATATATTATAATTTCCCTATTATTTATAGGATAAATTTTATTTTTTTTCTCTTAAACTTCAAAGCGTGTCACAAAATACCTCTTAAATTTTTATTTGTAACATTTGTTTCTCTTCAATTTTAGACCCTTCGTAAAATTTCTCACTCAATTAGATTTTTAACTGAAAATGACACAATTTCTCACTCAATTAGATTTTTAACTGCTCATTTACAATAAAAATTAGGACTATTAAGGGTTTGTTTGGCAAAATATCTCATTTTAAACTAAACTGTACTTTTTCATCATAATTTTTGTTTTTTTCTTAAAAAGCTTTTTGTCTTTTCTAAAAAAGTTTTTTGTCTTATCTAAAAAGTCAACAAAAATTATTATTACAACTAAAATATTTCAACTCAAACTAACATACCAATCAAACCCTAAATATACAAATATACAATTACTGAATTACCATTGAAACTAAAAATGATAGCTTTATAGGGGAAACATGATCGAGGCCCAATGGCAGACCCAACAAAACAACTTCTTTACTAGGGTTGCATCCTGTGATAGAGGAGACTTGTTCCGGCGCCGTCTCCGGCCTCCGGCATGCTCCGGCGTCTCGCTCCCCGCCGGCGACTCGTCCCAGCTTGCGCGTCAACTTTGCAGCGCCGCTACACGAGCGCATTTGACGTCGCGTTCATCAGCCGACAGCGAGCCTTATTCATCTCTCTCCCAGCCACCTTCAAATAACGGCCAGACCTCCCCACACTTGCGACGGACTACCGCGGGGGTCACGACCCAAACCTCGTCGCTTCTCAAGATCACCGATCATTGCCGAGGAAAGCAGCTTCCGCGTGGGTCAAGATGTTGTAGTTTCTTCCTTTAAAAAAAAAAAAAAAAATGATTGCTAGATTCACGACCATCGGCCATTGGAGAGGCAACTTGAGTGATGACTTAGATTTAATGAGAGTGGGCCCAGTTAGATAGCAATTTGTTCAAAATAAAAAAATTGGGGAACCATAGGACTTTTGTCGTCTTCATTTTTTCCCCAAATTATTGAAAAAAAAAAAAAAAAGAAATATAAAATTAACTAAATTAATGATTTTACTAAAATACTCTTAAATTTGTTAACTTGTGCACTGCAAATGTCACTTTCCGTTAAAAATTTAACTGATCAAGGAAATTTTGTAAACAGTTCAAAGTTATAGGTGAACAAATGTTGTAAATAAAAATTCAGGGGCATTTTGTGGTAATGTCTAAAATTTGGAGAAATAAATAAAATTTTTCCTTATTTATATAAATTAATAAGAATGAAATTGAACTTATTTTTATGATAAATACTGATTTATTATACGAAAGATTTTTTTGAGATGCTCCTTTTTTCTTTACCGAGCTCATTCTAATTAATCTTATTTTTGAGAAAACATTCCATTTTTTGTTCATTATGAAGATTTACATCTTCATCATAATAAATGAAAACAAATTTTCATATTTTCCTTTTATATTATTTCCATTAGCAGTTCTATTAAATCAACTTTAGCCCTTTTGATAAACATCTTAAATTCCTTCTTTTTTTTTCTTCCTTTTTTATAATTTATGTATTTGTTATTTTTCATTCTTAAAAACGGTAATGTTGTTTTTATAATTACCATGTTAGATGTTTATGTAAATAAAATGAGAAATTGATATATTTCAAATGAACACCTTAAAATTTAGCATCAATGTAAATAATCCTCAAACAAAGGTCGGTTCAGTCCGGTTTTATAGTCCGATGGTTAAGGACGGTTCAAAAGTTTTATACTACTTAGGGCAATTTGGCATTGCCTTTGGAATCTGCTTTTAGATTATTAAAGAATTTACAACAAGTTAGGGGTATTTTGTAAACTTTGCTTCTGTCCAACAGATTCTAAAATCTGTTCTAGCATAGCAGAATATGAGAAGCATGCCAGGGATTGCTTCTACACAGCTACTTCTGCTGTCATTTTACAAATTTACTAAACCATCATTGACAGCAAATAATAATTATATTAATGTATAATTATCGTCTTCAATAAATCTAATTTTTTTTACTTTTTATTATAAAATAAAAATTATATATTTCTATAATTTGGTGTAAAATTTTAAATTGCTATACAATAAATATGTATACTAGGGTATATATTAGACAAAAACATGATATGTCCTTTTTAGTCATAATATGTCTGCACAATAACTTTATTTATAGTTTATCAAACACTTATAATTTTGCTTCTGATATTCACAACAACTTTTTAAAAAAAATTTACCAAATTCCTACATGCTTCTAGTCATAGTAACTTTAGACTCACAGCACATCTACAACAAAAATTTTTCACAGCACAGCAATGTCAAACTGGTCCTTATTATCTTATTTTTAGAAAGAGAAGTAAATAGAATTTTTTAAAAATAGTTTAAGTAAATAGTAGATTTTTAAAATAATGACAATAAAGAGCAAAGTTATCACATAAATCATTTATTTACGTTAAATTAATTAGATAAATGATTCATTTACGATGAGTAAATGAATATTTTTTTCATTTACCTGATAAATCTATTATTTACTATAAATATTTTAAAAACCTGTTATTTAATACAATTTTCATTATTGTTATTATCAGAAGTTTTCAGCCTATTTCCTTCATTCTCCCATATGCAGGTCGGTCCGGTCCATGGGAAATTGGCCTAGGCTCAATCCGTCCTTCATTTAAGCGAAATTAGGATACCACTTTGGCATTGATAAGAAATGAGTAGATTTTTTTTGTGACTTCAAAATTAGCCTAAGATATTATGTATTAATCATATAAAATTATTGTGTGTGATTGTACTTATAGTTTAGCAGTAACTTCATGTATGAATTCAGTATAAGGTGTAAAAATTGAATTCTTAATTTTAGGTTTTAAAAAATCTCTTAGAAAAGTAAATAATTTTATCATCGACTACTCTTTTATTTTAGTAGGCTGAGAGGGATTTTGATAGAAGTTCAAAGGTTTGAAATATAAGAATGATATATATATATATATATATATATATGTATATTTTAATAAGTGAGAAGGATTTAGGTAAATAATTTATGTGTAAATCTGACTAGTTGGGGCTATCTCAGCAAATAATAAGGAGAGTTCAAGGTGTAAGGCCCTAGATTCAAAATCTTAGAGGTTTTATTTCAAATTAATCAAGTAGGTACCCATACTACCCAAAAAAATAATGTAACCTTCAAGAGCTAGCAAGAATAGCTTTAAGAGAGAATAAGGAGAAATTGAGGCCTATACTTCATTATAAATTTGACCTGGACCTTCTTTCTTCTCCTATGGAGCTCTAACAAAGTCACCAGCGGTAGGTTAGTATAGTTCTTTTGCTAGTGATTTGGCCTTGCGCTGATTTACGATCTTCTTCTTTAGTCTAGGATTCTAAATAAAAATCTAATCAAAAGAAGCTGCTGGGCGAGAACAAGAAGAGGCCGTCATCTAGTGGTCGGGTCCCTTGGGCTCTATTTTCTCTATCCATGAAATGACTTGTGCCTCCATTTGGTATGATATTGTCTGCTTTGGGTCTCGTGCCGGCACGGTTTTGCTTTTAGGCTCACCCCAAAAGATTCATACCATTAAGAGGTAGTCTTTTTGCTTACAAACCATCACATATATCCATTTTCAAGCAATGTGGAACTGCACAACTTACCCTTTACCTTCTAAGGACTGATGACCATCATAATCACCCCTCCTTCCGGCGCCCAACATCCTTGTTGGCCACACTTCTAGTTAGGTATATGCTCTAATACTATTTGTAACGACCCGTGCCTCCTTTTAGTATGATATTATCTGCTTTGAATCTCGTGCCAACACGGTTTTCCTCTTGGGCTCACCCTAAAAAGCCTTATACCATTAGGAAGTGGTCTATTTACTTATAAACTATCACATATATCTATTCCCAAATGATGTGGAATTGTACAGCTTAGCATTTTCCTTCTAGGGACAGATAACTGTCACAATCTCACCACTATGTGTTGGGTTTAGCAGTAGAACTATGTGGTCACCAAGGGTGTTTTAGGAGTTATGTAGTACTAGGAGATAATGTTGTTATAGCTCATCCAGAAGTAGCAGTGCAGTACCGGGAATTGTTATCAAAGTAGGGGTTTCTATTCCAGTAGATATGAGTTTCTCTAAAACACGATGCCTTGACTTCGCAAAGAAATATAAAGGCTTACAGGGGAAAGTTAAGTCAAAGCAATGGTTTTATTTCTGCTATCTTTCCCGAAGGACCTATGGGACTCTTTCCATATAGGATGCGGCTTCTCTTATTTTGTTGAGGTGAGCTTGGTTGCTTCATAATGAATAAGCGTGAGTTTAGCTAATGAATTGGTTTTTGAGTTGTCATTTTTAGTACGGATGACATTATTACCCATGGGTGCAGGTATCCGCAGGTACCCACCCTATTGGGGGGTATGGGAAATAGTATATAGGTATGGTGGCAGATATGGAGGTTGAGATTAACTCCCTTGGGTGCGGTGCACGGTGGAGATGGGGGAAGCTCCCCCATACTCGCATGCACCATTTATATTCACTCTTATACTAATATATGTTTTTATTAGAGTTAGGAATTTAGGCCGCCCAGCCCGGCCCGGCCTGAGCCCGATGGGCTATTTTAAAAATTCAGGCCGGGTCGGCCCGAATTTTTGAAATATAAGCCCAGCCCAGCCCGTGGGCTTAGAGCGAGCCGAGATGTTTTTCAAATTTTTATTTAATTTTATTTTTTATTTGTAATTTTTGAATAAATTTGTATATTTTTGATAATTTAATAATTTATCTTAATATTTTGTCTTAGATAAAAAATAAAAAAATTTTATGCTTTGTTAAAAAATAAATTCTATGCTGGAGTGTTTGGACCAAAAGTCCAAAACGTGCAAACGACTATTTTTTCAGCCGTTGGGAGGATGGCAGATTGGCAGGGCAGCATGCTTGCTGCCTGCTGCTACACCCAGAGTTGCTACACGGACACGGCTACACCTTGGCAGGGCAGTAGCCTACACCCCCATTGTATACTTTTTTTTTTTAAATATAATAATATAATATTAATATTTAATATATATAATTTTTTAATAAAAAAAATATATAAATTATTTTTTTAATTTTTATTTTATTATATATATTAATTATTTTTATTTTATAATAACGGGCCGGCCCATCGGGCTAAATGTTAGGGCCGGCCCGGCCCGGCCCGTCGGGCCTAAAAGGAGAGCTTAGCCCGCCTCTTATTATCGGGCAAGGCTTTTATCGGGCTCGTTGAATGCGGGCTGGGCTGGGCCACCAACCGGGCCGAAATTACGGGCCACGGGCCGGCCCGTTTGGCCCGGCCCATTTTCACACCACTAGTTTTTATATGTGTATATAATTTGAATTTTTAGTGTTTCAATTATTTAGTTTTTTTTAATGAATTTAGTTTATAAAATCCTGAAATTTGGATTTGTTTTTAATATTTTAGTTTCATTTTCTGTCGCATTTGTGATTAAGTTGTTAAATTTTATGAAAACTCTAATGAAATTTATTTTGAGTTTTTCTTTTTTAAATTCTTAATGGATATTATATGGGTATAGCACCTCCAATGGGGATTACTCACCCCACATCTACATTAGATTAGGTGGGTATGGAGGCACTTATATGAGATAAGAAAGGTGACGAGTATGGGGTTGGGGGAAGCATACCCACCCCTGGCCAGCCTAATTGCCATCCCTAGTTTTGAGTGATGGTATATATAAGGTTCTGTAGGCCCCATTGCCATGTTATGTGTAGTTTTTCTTTTCTAGTGTTAGAGCTGAGCTAGTTGGAGCTTGGGATTTAAAATGTTTCAATTGGACTAATCGATTATTTTTTGTTCACCTGGGAAGGAAAAAAAGGAGCTTCCTAGGCTTGGCTTGAACGTCGTGGTCTTGGCTAGAGAGGACTCGAAGTTAGTGCAGAGAATGAGGCAAGATTTCGTTCACACAAGGGGACTTTCTCATCATGAGTTTTCATTTTTGATTGCTTTCCATGAGAGGGGGGGGGGGGGGAGTGGTGAGTTGGATTTGTTTATCATTATTTTATTAGCGTTGATAGCTCTCTTCTTTGTAAAGCCATAGTTGCCTTTGGTTTTTGAGATGAAATTGCAAAGACTCGACCCAAAGATTTCCCTTGTAGAGTTGCGTCATTTATCGGACTTGAGTTTCCCAGTTAAACTAAAAGAAAAAGAGTTTGAGCTCCTTTATGGTAGGGATGGTGATTTTTCTTGTTAACTCATTAATCTATGGGGACCTAACTCAAATAAGGTGGGGAAAACCAAATCTAAAGGGATCCGGGTTACAAACAAGATAAAAACCCATCGTGGGTTATAGGGCGGGAATGAATTTAGGAATCCACGACTCTATTCCCTGTTTACCCACCCGATTTAATGATATAATACTTTATGTTAAAGATTATGCACGACGCTTTATTATATTTATGATTTTAAGTATTAAACGTTATTTCATATATGAAAAATTGATGTCTATGGTTTTGATTGTTTTGAACTTAAAGTCTTATATGTATGTATTTTTATTTTTATTTGATAAAAATAAAAAAAAAAGGTATATGAAAAATTGATGTCTTTTGATTTATTTAAATTTAAAGTCTTATATCTATCCATTTTAATTTTAATATCACGAAATTATATAATCAGATAAATGGGTTACCTGCAACTACCCAAACTCGTAACGGAGAAAATCCGCCTTATCCCCAATAACTTAAAAGAGTTAAAGGCAGGTAGAAGGAGTGTTTTTATTCACAAAATAGGTTGACAAAATGACCACCCTATCATGAACCCAATTACCATCCTTACTTCGCGGTCTTAAAAATACTCTATTGATTCATTTTAAGGGGACCAAAAACGTTTTCTTGAGACTGGTAAAAATTACTCTTAAAATCTTCCTAATGAGTGTCAATCAACCAAAAAACATAAATTTAGAAATCATATTTATTTAGAACCTTCGTTTCTAATTGAATTTATTTTCTCAAGAAAATAGAGAACAGAAGAAAGAGAAGATCTTAAAAAGCGAGACATTTCAAGTTGTTTGTTGAAAACTTAGAGATGGATAAAGTCAAAGGAAACGTGACTTGAGAATAAGGGCATTTCATAATCATATTCATTCCAAATCTTTTAATAACCTGACTTTTTGGTGAATAAGAAAAGGATTTGGGGGGACCCCACGACATAAACCTCTTTCTCTATGTATAGTCGGGAGACATATTTTTTACATTAATTTCTCTCAGTTAACCATCTCGGTCTATCTTGTCATCACCTAACCAATGTTTTAACAGTCAAATATAGAGCGAGGGCTAAAGGGAGGCAAAAAAGTTGAATCCAGATGAACGAAGGGAAGAAGCTAGCAAAGTCACCTACCCTTGCCAACTCATTTACTCTTGTAGGTGTTTTTAATAACCTGACTTGAAGGGACTCCATTCAGTCTTATGTCATGTTTAAAACTTTTTTTGTTCGAGCTACTGAAATGTCTAGTAGAAATATTAGGAGCACTATAACTAAAATTGCAACCACTACCAAATCTCTCCGCAAAATACTTACCAAATTTGACGTCGTTGTTTACTACTATTGATATTTAATTGAAAAAACATTTTGGGACATCAATATGTTTAAAAACAGAACTAAAAAAAAAAATCTTATATTATGGATCGCACTTTTAATTAATTTATGGTGTTAAAAATTATTGGTGTCTATTAGTAATGTTCCAAAAAATAATAATAATAAGAAAGATATTACACTTTCTCCAAATTTTGGGAAAGGATATGCCGTCTAAATTTCAAACACAAAATGTGTCCCCTCCAATTATAAAACTGTAACAAATTTGACATTTTCTATTAGATTTGTGGACAAAATAGTATTGTATAATAAACGTGGAAAAAAATAAAAGGGCTTTTTCGTGAAAATAGAAAAATAAATTTGTGAAAAAAATGCAAGCTGCCTCCTCTTCCAGTGATGGTAAACCCCATCCAACATCCACATAGTGCCCTCCCCTGATTAGGGCAAATCGCCGCCACCTTCACCGGCGATCTCCTGACAATGAGCACAAGCACCCCTTCTCAACTTTCACAATGGTAAGATCAAGCAATCAATCCGCGTCCCTCCCTTCCCAACTCTTGTTGATCTCAACGTGACAATTCCGTGCATAAAACTAACAAAATGAGTAAATCTATAGTAGTTTCATTGTTGAAAAAGAATAGAAGTTGCGTTTCGAGAAGCATGTTGTCACAACGTTCAAAGTTAATGGGACAAATGTAAAATTTTTATTCTAAGAAATAGTATTTGGGGAAAATTCCTTCACCAAGTAATATCATGTTTTTCCTACCATTAAAAAAAAATGGTCAAAGAGTAACTAAATTAAGTGGAAAGTAACAACCTAATTCTCACTGGTTTTCACCATTATTTCATATGGCTGCAGGCTGCCATTGTCAAGCTTGTTAATCTTACATCATAGTATAACTACCTAACTACTGCCTTGCTTCATCAAACAAACAACATAACAATAAATAACTTTTTTTTGTCCTTAAGATTGTTTGGGACTCAGTAGTTGTACCGGACATCCCAATTAGATTGACACCTCTTTAGCACCCTAATCATTTATCTATCTCCAACATTTTATTAAAAATAAAGAAAATTAATAATAGTTCCAATCCGATATAGTACAAACTATCCACAAAAGAAAAACAACTAAAAAGAAAGGTAACATTTTAATAAGGAGTTTAGTTCTGATTTTTTAACCTAATTTTAGAAGGTTTCCTCAAATTTTTCTTTTGAGTTTGATGAGGAAGTTGTTTTTTATTTTATTTCACAAGGAAAATTTCAGTATTTTTAATTTAATTTTTTTTATTTTGTCGTTTTGGCCTTTTCTTTTTTATTTTTTTCTTTAAATTGTTATATGTGTTTAGATTTCAGAGTTCATGTTTCAAGTGTCAATTGAAAACATAAGATGATAAGTACAGTTTTTTTTTTTTTTTAAATTTCTCAAGGAAAATTTCAGTAGTTTTAATTTTATTTTCTTTATTTTGTCGTTTTGGCCTTTTTTTTTTTTTTTAAATTATTGTTCTGCAGCGTTACTTACCCTATAGGGAGTGAGGGAGCCCACTATGGCCGACAGTACCAGTGAGTAAGAAAGAAAAAGTGTTGAGTTGTTGTGGTACAACGGAGTCAAACGACAACCTTCTTCTTCTCCTTTATAATAAAATAAAACAATAAAAAACAAAAAACAAAAAACAAAAAACAAAAACAATTGTGATGATAAATGTAAAATTAATTGCATATTGTTTTGGAGAGGCAACTGAACAACAAAAACCCCCCACGATGGTATCAACAATTAATAGACACAAATCTCAAAACAAAAACAAAATCATAGCCTATTCTTATATTCTAATAAGGTGTTTAGTGTAGTAGTTTAAGTTGAGAAATTTACGTTTTAATAATAATTTTTTTTTGAATTTTCAGAAAAGATAAAAAATTTTCTGGGAAAAAGACAAAAAAAAAAAATTTAAGTTAAATGGTTTAAGTTAAGGCACCAAACACCCCTTAAACTTCTTTTTTTTCCCTCTAGACAATGCTATAATCTAAAATGAGTTTAGATTTATTATACCATTTTTTCTATTTTTTAGCTGTCTTCAATATCTTTTTTAAGTATTTTTAATATTTAAGTTTTTTTTAGCTCAAATATATTTTGTGTTTGTTATATAAGTTCGTTAACTAAGATGACGTGACAAAATAGGATTAGGGATAATTAATAAGGTAGGAAAGTCAATATTGGACTCAAAGCAAGTCTCGTACCACTAACTTCTTTTTTTTTTTTTTTTTTTTTTTCTTGGTGAATATGAGTTAGGCATGATAACATTACAAGACGGGTTTTCCAAGCCAGACATGATCTCTCTCTCTCTTTTTTTTTTTTTTTTAAAGGGGTTTTTTAATAAATTTGAAGTTCTAAAACTTGTAAAAGGAAGTTGTAAGTCTAAAAATGACAATATAGTTATTAACTAAAATGAGCACCTCAACTAAAAAATTGATCATGGCATATTTGGTGTCAAATGTCTCCAATTTCATGCTTATTCACAGCAAAATTTTATATATGTTATACAAAATAAGTACAATATATGTCAGATTTAACATTAATTACAACATTATACTGAAAATTGACGTTAAACAAAATACACAGCATGCATTTAGAAGTGCCATTTTAAAAAATTTGAGTTCGGGTTAAGTTGTGAATTTGTCTAATTGAAGTTAAAAAATGTAAAAATTTGAAATTAAAAAAAAAAACATAATATGGATCTTATTTATTTTGTTTGACTTGAAATTCTATTTAATTAAAAAAAATATCGTTTAGATTTATATATACAAAATTGTAGTTAGAATTATAAATAGAGAAACTAAGTTACTTTTAAGAAGAATACAGAAATTGAATTGAGTTTTTACATCAAATGCGGAATCAAACATTGGTTAAATTTTGGTGGACATAAGAAGCAAGGGAGATGTTCTTATTTCTTACCGACAACAAATTTATAATTCTTATTCGAATATTGTTCAGAGAGACATTTGAACAGAAACACACCACATAACCCTTAAAACTCTATCAACAAATAAATAGACATTCAAAAAAAAAAAAAAAAAAAAAAAAACATCATGAACAACAACTAGCAAGAACAAAACAATGAAAATTTCAAGAACAACAACCAGGGCACCTAATCAAGCCATTCTCATTACAGTCCAAGCACCTCCTCAGCCCTCCTTCCTCCTCCTCAAACACCTTCCTACTCCCATTGCACCTCCGGCACGGCACGAACCTCGCGTCGCCGCAGCCATTGCAGACAAACCCGGACTCCATAACCGGAAAACCTTCCAAAAGCGCCGCCAATTCCCCCACCTCATGAAGCCTCTCGATCTCCTCCGCTCCTCCAATGTACCTTCCCTTTATAAACACTGTCGGCAGACCCACAACTTTCCCCCCAAGTGCCGCCTCCAGCTCCTTCCTGAACTCCGAGTCCATCGACACGTCCCGCTCGTCGACCGGAACCCGAAAGGCTCGGAAAATCAACCGCACCGAGCAGCAATCCTCGTACGTCTTCCTGATTCCTCTCAAGCTTGTGAAGTAGATAATGATTTTCTCTTCTTTCCCCGACGATTTACGCCATTGAGACGACGATGCACCAAAAGGACTAGACCCGAGCGACCGGGTTTTCGAGTGTTTACGGTTGTCGAAGCCTAATTGCCGCGACGACAGAGCTCGGCGGTATGTCGACCCGACATTCGGGTCCATTTTCGACAACAGGGACTCCTCCGAGAGATGTTGCCAAAGCGGCTTTGTCGCGGAAGACGATGACGAGGAGGAGGAGGAGGAGGAGGAGTAGAAGAATTCGTCGGCGTCGTCGGAATGTCTGACGGAGTCGAAGGAGTTGAGGCGGGAGGCGAAGCGGCAGGAGTTGATCGGACGGCGGTGGTGGGTGGAAGAGAGGAGGAGGTGGTCGAAGTCGTCATCGAGGCCGTCCATTAGTTCCCACGTGTTGATGACGGAGTCGGGTGAGAGGGCGGGTTCGGGTTGGGGTTTGGGTTGGGGCTTGGGGGGTTGAAACGGCGGCGTTTTGCGGGGGTCGAGGAGGAGGAGGGAGCCATAGGTGGTGGAGGTGAGAGAAACGAGGTGGTGGGTGTCGCCTTTGCGGAGGGGAGGGTGGTGGACGAGTGGGGTAGAGAGAGAAAATGCTTTTGGAGTTGGATTTGGAGGTGAAGATGAAGATTTTGAAGTTTCTGATGGGGAAATTGATGGGTTTTCTGGGTTTCTGGTGTTGAGAATTGTTATGTGTTTTGAAGCAGAACAACCCATTTCAAAAATGTGGATTGGAGTGGTGAGGCAAAAATGGGTAAATTTGTTGTGTCGTGTGTCTCTCTCTCTAATACCATTAGAGAGAGAAAAAGACAAGAAAGAGAGAGCAAAAAAATGGCTACACTTGTCTCTCTGCCTTTTTGTTTACTCTTTTCTTATTTATCTTACTATCTCAATCAAGGATCAACTTTTATTTTTTTGGGTTTTTTTTTTTTTTTAATTGGTTGGTTTTTAGAAAGGACGGAAACTATAAGCTTGAACAAGAAAGAAGGCTAATGAAGGAAAGAATGATTGGAAAAGATTGGAAATTATAAGCATGAAACTCTTTTTTTTTTTTTTTTTGGGTTGGTTTTAGAGAGAGAAAGAGACAGAGACAGAGACAGAGACAGAGACAGAGGGATGTTATTGGGTGAAGAAGAGCTTTCAAGAGGGTTGAAGTGGGGGAAGATGAAGGAAATGAATGCCTTGGATTGTACAGAACAGGACCTCTAGATTTTAGAAGGAAACGCGGTTATATGAATATGATATGACTCATGAGGATTTTTTTTTTTTTTTTTTTTGAGTTTGCCATTATTTTACTAGTCTTCAGTCCAAAAAAAAAAAAAAAATCCTTGAGAATAGAGACAATATATCTACGACATGTTGTTTTTGAAAAAATTAAATTCAAAAGGACACCAAACGACAAGTCATGATCTGCACACTGCAATCTGATCAGACTTTAACGAAACAAAAGTTTCTGCGGCTACCGAAGAATAATCAGAATGGCGTTCTTGGCTTCTACCTAGAAAGTTGCCAAAAGAAGCCTTAAATGTGAATTTCAAATTCAGTTTTGCATTATGGTCGAAGATAAACTGTTTTCACATTTTTACCTTTTAAACATAACGACACTCTTTTCTTTTTCTAACCAAAAAAAAAAAAAAAAAGGATAGGTAATGTACTCACGATTGAATCTCCGATAAATAGCGGATAGTCATAAAATGATCATCTTTTATCGCTGCAATGCTACCATTGCCAAAAGAAGTTTTAAATATGAATTTCAAATTCAGTTTTGCATTATGATTGAAGATAAACTAGATAAGTTTTTTTTGCGTCGACTTTTTTCACATTTTTACTTCTTAAATATAAAGACTAATTTTTTCAATTAAAAAGAGAGAGAGACCCATGACGCATTTGAATTTAGATAATCAGTCAGAGAATCATGAAGTGATCGTCTTTTGCCGCTTGCAATACTACCATCAATGGATTGCCATTTGGTTTTGAGAGTGGATTTAGTTAGATTTTTTTCTTTTTAAAATTTTGGAATGGGATGTGGTTGGAATTAGTTGTTAATTAATGGGGGGAATTAATTGCGTGTATGGTTATGGGTCGGTCCAACTGAGCATTCTGAACAACAAATGAGACCCAAACTTTGATGGTCTGAAGTTTGAACAACCCTACCATTACTTAAAGCAATCAAAGTGTAATAAAGATAAAGCATGTTGCTGTGTTATACATTATTAATATTGCTCACTAGTGGAGTTTTGCACTGCCTTTATAGTGATAGTTGTCATTTTTTAGCATTTCTTTTTGCAACCTAGCCATTAAACTTGGGACAATGTTAAATTACAATACCAATAGTATTAAACACCACCCATTCATAAAAAACGAGTTTTATGATATACGTTTATTTGTAAATTCACTTCTATGAGTGATGATGTTTACAACCCGTGGTGTATTTAAGCATTTTTTTCTAGAACTTGTCCTTTTATCTTAGAAGACCACTTAAGGTCTGACCACTCAAATCTAAGGGTCTGTTTGGGGTCACTATTGGAAATGGTATTTTGGAGATTGGAGATAACTTAAGTTTTGAAAATATTCGTTTGGTGAAAATTAACAGTTTAGAGTAAAAAAATCTAAAACTTGAAATGTGTTTGGAATAAAATTAGCAATATGGATTTTTGTTTTCTTACTCTTAAAATTCTATACAATTTAAAAATAAATAAATCATCTCATTTCGATTTAAAATGATAAAGTTATGGCTTTTTAAAATTTGAGATTGTTGAAAATGTTTGGTAAAGTAAAATTTGAGGAACATGACAAACCTAAATATTATGATGCAACGCCTTTTTAAGGATCAAATGAAGGTTAAAAATGATCCTGATTATTAAAATTTTCTAATTATTAGATTTCACCTAATATAAAGCAATTTGGATTTAAACGATTCAAATCATTTTTTTCTATTCTCCAATATCTAAAAATTGATTCTATGGGGGGGGGGGGGGGGGACTGGTCGTAGTATTATTGATATCTTAGATCCCCACTAAACTTTTAATTTTGAGTAACTTGATCCTTGAACTGTAAAAGAGTGATAAATAACCTCCATTAAAATGAACTATTTACGTTTACAAACGGAGTGTGACAGACTGCAATGCACATAATATGAAGCTATATATAATTGCTAAACTATTTTCGAGCTTAATAGAATTTTTACAAGGAAAACTGATTTTGTTTTGTTTTTTTTTTGTTTTTTGTTTTTGTTTTTGTTTTTGTTTTTGTTTTGTTTTGTTTTTGTTTTTGTTTTTGTTTTGTTTTGTTTTTGTTTTTGTTTTTTTGTTTGGGTTTTATTGCTAATTAATCGGCTCTAGTACTTGCTCGGATAAATATCAATTATTGGAGTAAGTTGTCCCCGGTTGTTGATCGTTAATTAATTTGACCAAATAAAATTAAAGTACAAAGGCAAAACTGGCTAGTCTACCGCTCCACTAGAAGACCATTAAATTTGACAACAAATATACAAGCGATGAATTGATGTACTATAATTTCCAATCAATGGAGATGAAGGTTGAAGCTTCTAATTAGCCAATTAAAGAAGAATATCAATATCGTTTTATTACCAAAAATTAAATTAATGTAGTTGGACATGAGGTCAACAAATCGTCAATCTTCAAAAAAGAGTTAGAATGGCCGTTCTCATTGAGGCATGGGACTTACCCTCCCACATGATTCGGTAGATAGCATGTCTAAAAATCGCTCGAAATTATTTTCAAACTGACAGTTCGATATAAATTAATCCGTGACGATAATAAGAGTGACATATTTCTTCTCGCGACCTTAATAGTTATGATCTAATATGTACATTTCTCAGCTTGTGTGACCTATTTAGTTATTACTATAAGTCACCCCTTCTCATACTTTTTCCCAAAAAAAAAAAAAAAGGAAAAAAACAGAGAGAGAGAGAGAGAGAAAGAGAGAGAGAGTTTTATGATAGTAAAATCACATTGCCTTTTCACAGATAATGGAAAATGCTAGTTCCTTTTGTAAGCAACAAAGAGATTTCCTTTCCACTATTTTTTTTTTTTTCATTTTTTCCCAAAAAAAAAAAAAAAAAACTACCGATAAAGTCAATTAATAAAGGGATTGGTTTTGTGCTTCTTTTGCTAATCAGGAGGTTTAATTTCCTATGTTTTTGTAATTTGGAGAAAGCAAACAAAAATCTTGAAGATTAAAAAGGCCACAAAAATGTGTATGGCAAATTGCTTTGGGATGTCCGAGAGGAGAACCGAGAGCATGTTCATAAAGAATCCAGGCACAAGACATTGAGAAGTTGCCATCAAATCGAGTCCTCAACAAGCAGGTTGAGATGGACACATGATAAATGTACAGGGACCACCGTAACATCATTTCTTCAATGTAGGCCAAACACATATATATGCATACACATATATACATATTTTTTTGCTGATTTTTGTTTTTGTTTTTGTTTTTGCTCAATACACATATATACATACACACATATATATATTCCACATACAAGAACACCACGCCATACCCCATTTTGTTTCCATGTGAATTTTTTTTAGCTGTTAGTCATTGTCCTTCTTACTTTACTTATTTTTAGGGTATTTTATATATCGGTAGTTCTGAACTTTCGGGATTTGACAACTTGTTCTATAAACTTTTAATTTCAGAGATATAACTATCCCATGTAGCTAAACGGGTATAATGTAGTCATTTTGATCATTGTGTTAAACTGGAGATGAAAAGCACATCCGATAAAAAAAATTTTCAAAAGTCTAGTTCAAAACCTAACTCAAATCTCTTTTAATTATTGACTTGCAATCCCTAAAAACCTACTAAAATATTAATAAAATGTGTAAGATTGCAACATTTAGTAAGTTGGAGGTATAGCTTGCTGAAATTAGAAGTTTAGTGGGCAAACTACCAAAGTCCAAGAAGTTTAGGGGCAAAAGAACAAAAAAATTCTTACCTTAATTTATATCTTATTGCAGAGCAGGCAAAAACTTTCCCCTCTCGGAGCCAAATAAATCAACTATTTTATAGAGACAATAAAATATTTAAAAAAAGAAAAAAGAAAAAAAGAAGGCACAAGTGCTTGATTTGTAGAAAATGCCTAACAATGAGGTCGGTGAGGTACGGCTTCACTGAATAATTCATTCATTCATTCAAAAAAAAATTTTAATTTAAAAAAAAAATTGGGGGCGGTTAATTGCACTTTACACCCTGCATTAATGTGCCCTTGATTAGAATGTTTTTTTTTTTCCCCAATTATTTAAGTTTACTTTCAATTTTAACCTTACAAAGAGTCGTCTCTGTGCTACATGTGACTCTAAAATACATGTGACTGCTTACATCGAAATTACTATCAAAAAAATGTAATGAAGGTTTTTACTCGTACTGTAGATGGAATGGTAAGTGATTCAATATAAAAATCCACATCTCACAAGTCAGAGTGTAGAGCTTGATATCGCCACATATGAGTCGGGCAAGAGTCAAACTTGAATTGGAAGCACATGAACTCTGAAGTTTTCTCAACCACTATGTCTCCCCACGGTGGTAAATTTTAGCGATAGTAAATGGGTGATTCCTATTACCAGAGTGTAAATATAGAGAATAATGTGCCAAGAAAATTTTACTAGCAGGGATAAAGTGTAATTCACTGAAAATAAAAAATAAAAAAAGGAGACATAAATAAAGACATAAAGGAATTTATGGGGAAAATGGTCTCCAAAAAGACCATAATGTAGTTTCTAAGGGTTCGTTTAGGAGGACATTTGAAAATGGCGTTTTGAAAGTTGAGTAAAAAATATGAGTTTAGGGAAAAACTTTTCAAAAAGCTCGGTGATGTAGAAAATATTGTAAAAATTTAAAATGTTCAAAAAAAAGAAACAAAATGGATATTGTCTTATTCGTCTCGTCAATATGAGTATTTTGCCATAAAAATCATCTCATTTTAATTTGAAATGAGAAAGTTATTGACTTTTAAAATTTGAGTATTTTGAAAATAAAAAAGAGGAAAAATTTAATATAGAGTTGGGATTTTAAAATCTAGATGATAAAATATCATCCGGAGCCGCGCCTTAAACTGGCCCTAATTGTTGTGAGTTGTCACCGGTATAAAGTGCTAGTTAGCTTTGCCTTCAACAGTCAATTATTTCATTTCACCAATTTCACCAAACAAGTGAATTTCCAGTTTTTTTTTTTTTTTTTTTTTTTGGGCACTATAGTAACCTGACAAGTTTATAGCTGAGCATTTGGAAAGTGTGGGATATCTCGTCTCTCTCATAATCTTCTTCAATTGCAGTGAGTAGTTTGGCAC
Source organism: Ficus microcarpa (assembly GCA_025413485.1). Lineage (NCBI taxonomy): Eukaryota > Viridiplantae > Streptophyta > Magnoliopsida > Rosales > Moraceae > Ficus > Ficus microcarpa. The sequence goes on along the minus strand of CM046387.1, from coordinate 22,454,562 downwards.
TCAATTTATTTAGAATATATGTACATATATATATAAATATATATAACCCATCCATGATTTTGATATTTAATCACAAGCCCAAATCAATCAAAGTTTTTGAATTAAATGTTGAATTCTGTCCACAAGTGCCCTCTGTCAGTTTATTGCATGTGCCAAACAAGCATCAATCACATTTCCTGGGTAGAAGAAGCCTCTCACATTACAAGCAGCACTAGAGATATAGAGCCATGATCATCATAAACAAGAAATTTTGATGCAGGAGTATATTTGAATTTAGAAGACGATTTATCATTTATGTGGTTTAGATTTTAAAAAAGTGTCAAAATCGTTCATTAGGTACGTCCATAGACTCATAAGAGACTATTTAAAAAAAAAAAAAAAAAAAAAAAAAAAGACTCAAAAAGATAATTATTGGGATGGATCCCCAAATTAATAGTAGATAGTGTTTAAAGAATTTACACCTCGGGAAATGATTGTATCACTTATACATCGAATTCTGTCGCATGTCCATGACAAATGACAAAAAGCGACTTACAATGCAGCACCTGTAGTGTCTTATAGGTCGTTGATTACAATCATATAATTTAAATCCGATGGTGTCAATTATGTAGGACTCTGTATTCTGAGAGGATTCTTGGACAGATCCGTGTCAAGTCGTACAGTTAAGGTTAATGATCCCTGCATCAGAGTGTCCCGGCAGTAAAACCGTTACTTCCTGTTAAAAGTAATTAGAAAAAAAAAAAATTTACTGTGCATGTCAAGTTAAAAACATGAAAGATATAGCTCAGATATAGAAAACAGTACAGCGCAGGTGTTATCATTGTTATTGTTTTTTATTCCTCAGATGCAGGCTTGTTTTTACTACTGACATGAATAATTGAAATATGACTGACAATTTTGCTTATAATCATGAAGGCCAAAGCATCAAAATTCCTAATTAAAAAAAAAAAATGGTGAAGAAAGTGCAAATCTCATACATCATAAAACTAATTTTACAAAATCCAATTTAGACTCATTTTACTTATACAACTTCCTTCAAGATCAATTCATTATTTGGTATGTACCCAATTTTCTTCATCTTTTCATGAAGATCACAAAGTAAAGAATAAATAAGGCTACATTGAGTGTGAGATTTATCCCCAACGACAAATACATGAACCTTATTCCCTACTTCTATCCAACTACAACCCGGTTGCTTCTTCAGCCCCTTCTCCTTCATTTTTCGCCTCATTTTCGCAGCCTCCCTCCATTTCCCGGCGGAAGCATAGATGTTAGACAACAACAGGTAAGTGCCCGCATTCTCCGGCTCATCTTCCAGAAGCTTTGAGCGGCCAGCTTCCCGATGTTCACATCACCATGAACATTACACCCCGCAAGAAGAGCCCCCCAAACTGTTGTTGATGGCTTGGTCCCAAGCCGCTCAATGAAATCATAAGCTCGCTTGAGCTTCCCAGCCCTACCGCAAAGATCAACATAGCATGTATAATGATCTTCTCTTACATGTATCGATCCATCTTTTGCGAGCTTGTCAAAGTACTGCAAACCCTCATCCACCAAGCCAGCGTGGCTGCACGCCGAGAGCAGTCCTACATAGGTGACATCATCGGGTTTAAATCCTAATGCTTGAAGTTCATTGTACAAGTTAATTGCTTCTGAACCATGTCCGTGATGTGCATAGGCTGCAATCATTCCGTTCCAAGAGACCAAGTCCCTCTGGCTTTTCAACCATCGTCAAACATCTTCCTTGCAGTGATCAACTCGCCGCATTTCGAATACATGTTTATGAGTGCCGATACCAAGATTTCAGAGTCTTGGAAGACCGTCTTACTTATCATTTGGTGTATTTGTTGTCCCTCGCCAAGACCAGCTAAGTTACTACAAGCACTTAGAACACTTGCGAAAGTTGCTTCGTTAGGTTTTACACCATCCACCACCATTTTCGAAAACATCTTCAGTGCTTCTTCATTTTGACCATCTTGTGCATATCCCGTGATCATTGTTGTCCAAGAAATGGAATTCTTTTCGGGCATTTCATTGAATAATTTTGATGCCCTTTTTAACTCCCCGTTCTGAATAAAACTGGTGACCATTGTATTCCATGAAGACAAGTTCCTTTCTGGCATCCTCTCAAACAATTCAAAAGCCTCATTCAACCTCATATTCTGCGCATAACCTGTAACCATCGCGTTCCATGACACTACATTTCGCTCCGGCATGCTATCAAAAAGCACCCGAGCTTCATCAATCCTCCCATTTCTCGACAAGCCTGCAACCATCGTTGTCCATGAAATCACATTCCGCTCAGGCATCAACTCAAAAAGCCTCCGCGCATCCTCTATCCTCCCTCTTTGCGCCAATGCAGTTATGATTGTATTCCAAGAACCACATTCCTCTCCGGCATCCTATAAAACAAATCCAAAGCGGAATCAACCCGACCACTTTGCGCATACCCTTCAATCATCGTGTTCCACGACACAACATTCTTCACCGGCATCTCCAGAAACAACCTCTCCGCTTCCTTAATCCTTCTCAACCGTATGTACCCGTTAACCATAACAGTCCAAGTGATCACGTCCTTCTTCGCATCCGCTCTATCAAACAGCTTCCTAGCATCTTCAATCATCCCACACCTGATGTAACCAGTGATCACAGCCGTCCACGAGATAACATCCCTCTCAGACATTTCATCAAACATTTGGCGTGCCTCACAAATTCTGCCACCTTTGCTAAGCTTCGTGATCAGCCAGTTGGACCGTGCAACAACAGAGTTGGCACTGTAATCTCTTCTGGGCAATGAAAATTTTCTTGCATTGTTACGCTGAACGCAATGGTACAGAGCTCCGATATTGTTGCATCTCAAAAGGAGGTATTTTGGTCTCATTGCCAACATTTTTTAGAGGGTTGTTTTCGCAGACACTGACAACCCTTGGCCCTCTGTTTGGCTGGCCAGAAAAAGAACCAGAAAATTTCTCCATTAACGGAATAATTAACAATGGCCATCAACTATAGCTGGAGTTTCTTGAGGAACTAAAGACGACGCCATGAATTTGCTTTTCTTATCAGTTCAACCGGTAATTATAAAACAGCGACACAAGTTAAAACGACGTGTCGTTTCTTTCTATTTGTGCTAAATCTTTTCCTAGTTAGTTTAAATAAAACGACACGTCGTTTTTAAGCTAACGTCATCCTAAGTGATTATAGCATAAACAACCTATCATGTAATTAAAGTCTCAATTATTCCAAAAAAGAATTTTAAAAAAGTTGTTAAAGTCTCGATTGAAGATGTCTGACACATGAACTCAACAAACTTGTAATCTTTGGGGGGTGTTTGGTGAATGAGTTTAGTTTAAAATTTTTAAGTTTTAATAGTAATTTTTCAGAAAAGACAAAAAACTTTTTCAGAAAAAGACAAAAATCATGACCAAAAAAGTATAATTTAATTTAAACTAAACTTCTTTCCAAACACCCCCTTATGAAAAAGTTATTGAGTTTCCGCATGAAATCCGTTTTGTAAGAGATATATGAGTGACACAGCAGTGTTTTCAAAATTGATAATTGTTGTTTCTTTCAAATTTCAATATTTAAATGTGTTACTTTGTGAACAAAAAACATTTTACTTTAACACCGTTGCTAGTATAGTTTAAAGAATTAGATCTAAAATTTAGATTTTGGTTGGAGATATAAGGAAGCTCAACCTTCTCCTGGGATTTAGAACCTACTAATAGTTTTCACAAAGTTAATATTTGGATGCAAGATTGTAAAGCTATAGTTGCAGAAGTAGAAATAATGGCACTAGAAATAATATTGTTTACGCAAAGATCCAAAAACTAATTCCCAAATACCATCAATGTCTACTGGAGAGCAATAAGGTCTGGATCATCGAAACACTAAAATCATCCAATGCAAAGACGGTTTTTAGTACTAGTTATCTAGTTACAAAAACGGCCCCATAAGCTGTTCTCTTTCGCGTCTCTCTAAAATTACAATTATGGTTTGGGAGTCACAGTAACAAAAACCAATAAATGGAATCCAATTTAAAAACTAATACAAGACATGAAGCTTAAGAAATAAACAGTCTACTTGTTGGAGTTGACTAAAAAATACAATAGTTACGGGGAGTTTGACAACCAACTCATTTCAAACTTTTTTTTGTTTTTTTCCTAAAAAGTTTTTGTCTTTTTCCCAAAAAGTTTTTTGTCTTTTCTGAAAATTCAAAAATATTTACTATTACAACTAAAATATTTCAACTCAAACTAACCAACCAAACACCCTTTTAATAAAAATAAAAACTAAAAGAGATCGTACCCTCAGTGGTGTTTCCAAATAGAAAATCCTATTTTTTATTCTAATATATTTTATGTTAAAAAATCGACAAAATGGAGGTCGGACCAATATGCCATGCCAAATCAAACAACACTCTGCAACCCTCTCAGGATTGATTAATGTTTTCACCAATCTGCATTTTGCTGCATGGATCGTCTATGGTGAATTCTACTCAAGATTGAAATGAAGAGTTCGAAGTATGAAAGAAAGTCGGTTGTACAAAGAAAACCAATATACGAAGATTTAAGCGAAAAAGGTCGAATTGAAACTTGAACTAGAAACCATGTAAGAAAACTGAACCTAACCTGTAATTCACTATATTTTTATTCAAACTTTCGGACAGTGTAAGGGTGGCGGTAAGCTTGTTGGCCAAGACGAACAGCCGGTCAAATGTTGCACACCAGCAGAATTACATAACAACATTGTCACAAACCCAAGAACACTGCTGTACAATTGTTGGTCAACTTTACAAGTAAGATTTCACAACTACCTAATTTTGACAGAACGCAAACCACATTTTTAAGTTGACAATTCAACTCGCAACAAATAATCACAAACTTGAATTAGGGAAAGATTTGCAGGTCATACACTCCGCACACCTTTCTTTTGTGTTAAATTTTGGCCTCTCCCAACCTGCATATGCACAGAGATGTGGCAAGTTCTAGATCCAGTGGAGAAAAACAAAACGAATGAAAACGATAAAATCCAATACACTTTTAGCGCTAGCATAGATGTTAAACTAAATCTTATATTCTTCCTTCCATTGTAATTGTACAGACAGTACTTCATCTTATATGGAAATACTTTTAACAATATGCAACAGTTTAATTTGCAATACTACACCCTGAACTTTTCGTCATTTGCAAGTCAGACTCCAAGGTTCTAAATTTTGACATTTAGGACCCTAAGTTCGACAATCCTTGGCAATGCAATCCAACTGATAATGGATGGCAATTGAGGTACCATATGCCAAAATTAAAATTTTTAGTCCAACTTGCCAAAAACGAAAAGTTTCCAGTGTACTTGTGCAAGAATCGTGGGGCATTTTAGTCATCCGTATTGAACAACTCATTTTCAAAATTGAAAGTGAGGGATCCAAGTTGCCAAACACTAATAAGTTTAGGGTGCACCAATGCAGAAAACAGTAAATAAACATGTAGATGAGGTTGAGAGCATTACACACATCCATCTTAATTTTCGGCAGTCAATATTAAGACTCGGAAAGAAAAGTACTAATCATTGTCTCACAGAGACTATTCCGCAAGTATCTACTCTAACCAGCAAAAATAAAAGCTAATGGTTAATTGCTCTATTTATAAAGAACCATATTAGCAGATTGCTGATCTGCTACAAATACTGAAGCTGATAAACTTAGAAAGACACAATTATAACAGCAACCAACTTTAAATCGACACTCAATTTAAACTTGCAGCTCAGGAGAACCTCCCTTCCTTGCCCTCTCAAGGGCCTCAGAGGCTCATACAGTAGAGCCACAAAGCACAACTTTCATGAAAAGTACATATCATTCTCTTACTATTAATGTGGTGTATAAAGAGAAAAATAAAATAACCCAAATCTAAGGAACTATTGATTCAGAAAATAAAAACATTTAAAAGATAAGCATAAAGCCAAAAGGATATGCTTATTTTGTTTTTTCACTAAAAAAAAAAAAAAAGGGGAAAAATTATGGGAAGGTGGTAATTTTCTATAACGAGGAAACTTACTCAAATCACAAACTCCAGTTATTGTTTGACCTAGCACTTGGTATGAACATAACAAACCCTCAAGTCATTTTTTCCCTCGAAATAACATGTTACTCCTTTCAGTTAACCAGCCACTAAAGTTTGAACAGCAAAAAAATTTCAGTTAAATACATTTTCAAAAGATTAATGACTAATATACTACCCAACAAAACTACACAGCCAGTCATTCTCTAGTCATACCACGCACCCAATTTTTCAGGCATTAGATGATGGTTAGATTGATATGGACAGTTAGAATCTGAGCTGCTTTTTGTCACTGAAGACCAAGTTCGAACAACAAAATTTTCAACAATCCAAATCGTTTTGACTATCATCCAATGCCTGAAAAATTGGCTGAATGTGCAACCAAGAATGACTAGACAATCCTGTATTTGATTCTATAATGCCAGTCAACTTTCATCAACCAGGTATTTAAGTATTAGGACAATTAAGTTACTGAATTCATATACAAATCAAGGGAATTGTTGATCAGATAAGAGTCTATCAACTGGCAAACAAAATCAACTCATCGAAGCCCATGAAAGTTTGAACCTAAAACTATTTCAACTTCAAGAAGGTTGCAAATTGTGTTTCAGATATGATTGTTTACGAGATTGTTTCTAGCTATGATCACATGTTACTACCTTTTAAATAACAACACATATAAAATCCAAAACGACTCAAACAGACAAAGAAACCAACCGTACGGTCAATAATAGATTTCTTGAGAAAAAGCAACATAATTTGTCGGGTGCGTGCGGCATAAATGCCCCAACGTGGAGTTAGCAAATATGGTAGGGGGAGATGATTTTGGGAATTAAGGTAGAACAAAATGTAATGAGTCCGAGAGGTATGAGGTTTGATACTCTCTTGTCTTCTTCTTCATCATATAGTGAAAATCTGTGGTCGCTAAAAGTGGACATAACTCTAATATTGAGGGTGAACCAACAAAAAAAAAAATTTTTGTACCTCCTTGGCTTTCTTTTTAAATATTCTTACTCTCGTTCGTAGAGATTATGACGCTTAATCCGTAACGCGATTAACAACTACAGCATCATAATAACGTTGGACGAAACATTATATGAGGAGTTTTCTTGGAAACTTCAAAAAACTTCATGAACAACCAAACATTCCACAGACAAGCAGCTAAAAACCAATGTCGTTTAACAAATTTCACTAATTTATATATCACTAAGAAATTCTCAGCACTCATGACCAACAAACTCAGAGGTCTTTTTTTTTTTTTATTTTTTTTTTTTTGCTGCTAGAAATGGTGGCATACCCAAATAATCCCAACAGGCAATGCATGCCTATATGATATATCTCACCTAGTAACGGGTAGTAATTCATAAAGTAAGTATACCAACGGAGTTAAACACACAGATCAAACAAACCCATCTCAGAAAACACAACAAAAAACCGAATTGAACACAAACAAAGACCAAAAAGAAACAAAAACAAATACAAACCACGGTTTTTTGGGTGGAGAAGTATGGAAATTATCATTATCCAACATGAAAAGGGCCAATATCGCCGGTCCGGAGAGAACTGGCGACCTCATCAGCGACGATCAAGCAGGAGGAGACCCAGCCGCTGAGAGCCATCCAAACCATCCTCGCCATCCACAGAGTCATCCCCCATGGCATCGCCATTGTTATACACTCTTCTCTCTCTCTTCTTGTCCAAACCAATCAAAACCCAAAAAAACCAAAGCCCTTACCTTTGGGGTCGGGATCTAAAGCGAACCCATTTGTCGATCTGACCCCACTTTCTCAGAAAGTGATCGGGAAAAAGGATTCAAAAGGTGAAGAAGTGGAGCACAAAGAGACCGACCAGAGACCCCAGTTTTTACGAGGGCTTGCAAGATACTTGCCCTGTTTTTCATTCTCAAAGTAAAGATTATTCTATTTGTAAGGTTGCTCGTTGAACTTCTCTTTGTTTTGGAAATGTGCCCCTCAAACCTTTTTTTCTTGACAATTCCCCTTTTGAATTTCAAAATATGTGGCAAAGACCCCAATCAACAATATTAATTTTTGACATGTTTTCTTTTTTCCTTTTCTTTTTTTTTTTTTTTTCAATTTTTAAAATGAGATTTATGATTCTTATTTATTTAAAAAAATTAAAAATTAAAAATTAAAAACATTCTTAAGTTCTCAGGTTTTAAATCTAGGAGTTTTTATTTAAACCGATCATTTCCGACCCGATATACTAGCTCCAACGAGGTTATTTGCACATGTGTTATTTGCACATGTGTGACTAATTAAAGGCATTAGTAATCATCTTTGTTCTATTTTAACTATGATCTATTTGTTTTGTGCTCTTTAGTTTTACTAAAATATCAATTTTTTTAAGGATTAATTTTAGAAATGTCCCTAAAGTATATCCTATTTCACTTTGTCCTTTTAATTATCAAAACTATTCATTATGCTTCCTAAAATACACAAAACCGTTCAATCCACCCCCTCCATCCACTTCCATTCCATCTGTGACTTTAACAGTCTTGCTTATTTGGCATGTCATTAAAGGTTAAAAAAAATTGTTTTAACTATAATACCTAATTATAAAAAGATTTAAATTTAAAAAATTAGGTTACACACAGTAATTAATTTTGCTTAAAGATGTGCCCTCTGAACTAGGTGCAAAAAAAAAAAAAAAAGATTTAAAAAATGATTAATTTAGGTTAAAGTTGAAAAAAAAAAAATCACTCATGCATTTAATTAATGACTCATATACAAGTCATACTCACCCAAAACTAGAGAGCCACGCTAAAAGAGAGAGAGAGAGAAAGAGATCGCGAGAGAGTTGGTGAATGAGATAGAGAAAAGCGTTTTTGGCTGGAAATCTGGCCTTCAAACTTCAAATTTTATCTAAAACTCATCATCGGATACTAAATTTAGGAGTCAAATTCATGCCATCCGTGGAAGGGATGGCTACCGAGTCGAAGTTGTCAATGGGGTTGGATTGCAGTCAGTGATCAGATGTTTTTGAGCGAGTTGGACAATGTTTTAGTATGCTTTTCAAAGGTTTTGGTTTGCAGGAGGCGAGTCATATGGTGATGCATGTATCAACCTTTCCTGCTATTGTAGGAATGTGTTTGCTATTTGCTTGCCTTTTCTTCTATTTTCTCCCACCGGTGTTGAGGGTCTTGCTCTCTTTGGTGTTTGATGTTTTGACTTGTGGTTTGTGTTAATTTTCACTAATAATATCAGTAGTTCTTACCCTGATTAGCATAGATACTTATCTTGTTTGTTTAGTATTTGCTTTCGTTCTTCATCCACAAGATCTGTTTCATTGCTACTGCTTATGTGACCTTCGTGTTATGGATCTCTTGTTGTCGGTTGATTAGGTGTTTACATCAACTGTAGAGGTTTATTAAAAAATCATGTGTGCTCAATATTTTGTGTACATTTTCTAGCATCTTCTATTTGTGGAGTCGGGTACATTTTTTTAAATTTCTTTTATAGAGAAATATGAAAGCATCTAAAAAATACGATCAATGGCAAAAAAAATTCCAATCATAAGATGTCTATTTCTATTTAAATGGCAATTAAGTTAAATGAGCCGTGAAAACACAACTTAGTACATGGATAACCAAACTCTTTGAAGCAAAAAACCCATATTAGACATGGAAAAGATATATCATTCTTTGTCCTACCTACAAAATAAAAACTGATAATTACATGTTTATATAAAGATTCAATTAGGAAAAAGCAAGTTTAGATTCCAAATTTAATATTATTTCTCTTTCCGAGTTTCTTGGTGTAATCGATTATTTATCAGTGTCAAGTTTTTTTTTTTTAGGAGATCTATATGTGAATTGATGATTGTATTACCTCCTATACTTTAGAATTTAATTTTCCGTTTCACAAAAAAAAAAAAAAAATACTCGTCATGTTTTAATTTTTGAAAAAGAAATAACAGGGTTATTAGTTGAGGATGTTTGTTAAATTTTTTTAATTTAAGGGACTAATTGTTAAAAAGAAAAAAAAATTTAAGAGAGTCAATAACAATATTTCTGCTTTTTTTTTTTTATTAAGTGCTGGGGTGGTAGTGCCTAAAAGCAAACAATTAAATATTCTTCTCTTTTTTTTTCTGTTGGACAAAAAATTTTCTTTTGTCGGTAAATGAAAAGAATAGCTCTTTTTCTTTTCTCTTTTTTTTTTTTTTTTTTTTTTGGGTAAAGAAATGAAAAGAAACTCTCTCTCTCTCTTTTATTCCTTCTTCTTTTTTGATAAAGAATGAAAAGAAAATCTCGTCTGCTGCTCTGTCACCCTCAAAAATGAATACACGCAAGGATTTCAGTTCCCTACATCATGCATCATAAGTCAAGCACCCCCCACGAAAGGAAAAAAAAAAAAAGGTGACTTTGGCATGATAGACAAAAATATTTTACAACTAATCTTGTTAAGTTAAACAAAATTTTGATCTCAAAAAAACAAAAGCAAAAACAAAAAACAAAAATACAAAACGAAACAAAACAAAACTTTGATAGATGTATTTAGGTTTTTAGAAGAAGACTAACGGGTCTAAATAGTCCTTGAACCCTTTCAAAGGTTCCTGCTTTTTTTTTCTTTTTTCTTTTGATTGAGATGAACCTACACTTATATTTTCTTGGTTATTTCAATCATTTCCATCAAACTTTATTAATTTTTAACAGAATTTTAGTCAAATAATTATTTTTATAATAAAATGACCAAACTACCCTTTAATATCCCAAAAGTCCCCTCCCCCCTCTCTTCCCTATCTCCCTCTCTCTCTCTCTCAGTTCCCCTGCCCCCCTGCTGATCGGATTCTGTTAAATTTTTAACAGAATTTTAGTCAAATAATCATTTTTGTAATAAAATGATCAAAATACTCTCCAATATCCCAAAAGTCCTTTCCCCCCCTCTCTCCCTATCCCTCTCTCTCTCTCAGTTCCCCCGTCCCCCCCCCCCCAACTGGATTCGACCCCCTTTGGCCCCTCTTTCCGCGCAATTGGGTCTGGCCCCCTTGGCAACTGTCATCCCCCCGGACTGGGTTCTCATGCCCGCTTCGCCCCCCTTATAGCAAGCTGGGCCTCTTTTTGGTATAATATTATTCGCTTTGTATTTCGTGTCTAGGAGAACCAAACAACCCCTTAACATAACTGTGTAATAATTTTAGAGGGCATTGGGGCCAAAAAAAAAAAAAAAAAAACAGAAAAAAAGGAAGCAAAATCCTTGAAATGGACCTAGCTGGCTGGACTCGGCGACCCGGCCCACAATATTTGAAGCCACATTTTCCCGCTCCTCCCCCCAACTTTTCCGAGACTTTTTTTGTTTCCAAAAATTCAAATTCAAAACCACAACGAAAATACTACTACAGATCCAACCTGAAAAACCAGACAAATCGAAGAAGAAGAAGAAGAAGAAGAAGAAGAGACCAGAGAAGAGAACCTCGCATGCTCTCATGGCTCCGCACTTCATCTTCCCCAGAACTCTTCCTGATTTAGAACAAGTCCCCGAAGGCAACCGCCTTTACGCTCAGAACCCCATCGACATCTCTTCTCTTCGTCCTTCCGAACTTGAAGAATTCGTCAAAGGTTCGCCTTTCTTCATCCCCCCCCCCCTTTTTCTTTTATGTCTGTTTGTTTCCCGAGAAAATACGAGAAATCTGGAAAACAGAGGAAAGTTTTGAGAGAAGTTGTAAACCTTTTCGCTGTCTCTTGATACGTAAAAGAATGAATGACAATTTCTGGAAAGAGGACCGTTTCAAATCAATTGTGTTTTCCTTGTGCATTTCGCTTCACGAAGGTCCTAGCTTTTTTCTTCCCAGAGCTCCGTTTGCTTAGCGAGAAAATGCGGCAAACTTAGACGGCTAAAATTTTGAAAATGAGAATCACCAGAAATTAGTGTTTTTTTTTTTTTCATCATTCATATCGTTTAATGAAATTAGTTTTAACTTTATCCCTTGAATATTTATTTATTTATTTATTTTCGTGAGAAAACCTAAAAAACTCCAAGTCTCTTTGTTGGTGAGGGACTATGGGTGCGAAAGTAAGTGAAGTTTAGATGGAAATATTTACAATATATATTTTATGTATTATTTGATGCTTGGAAATGAAAAACAGATGTCTCAATTTCGTTCGCATTTTCATATTTAGCTAAAAATTGGATTTTGAAATCAATTTCCTCACGTATAATAGAGAAGAATTGCTTTGTCAAATTAGATATTAAATCATCTTGTGATTTTGATCTGTTCCCGGAATTTTTGCCTCCAATAGGTGTGTCATTTGACTTGTCTGATAAGGAGCTGTTATGTGTGGAAGAGCAAGACGTGTTTGATGGCGTATACTCGTTGATTCGGGGCTACTCTGCTCTTACCCCATCTTGTAAATCCAACCTTGTGGAAAGTCTTCGATCCAATCTCAGTGTTCTTCTTCCGAGTGTTGATTCGGTCTCGCGCCTTTCACAAGGACAGGATGGCGACTCTCAAGTTCTCGATCGAATTGGTTCGCATCGTAATGCTTTTAAAATCTACACGTTCTTCCTCTTCAGTGTCATTTTTGCTGAGCAGTCAATCGTTAGTGTCAATAACAACTCAAAGGTTCTCACTTTCTCTTATTTTTCTCTTCGTAGGTTCATTTGCTTGTATGTGTTATGATTTAAGTGTCATATTTCCACTTTGTTTTCCACTTTGTATTCTCAGTATGATTAAGTTTTATGGCCATGGCCTTAGGTGGTTGCGAGTTCGAGGAAGAAAAATCTGATAAACTCATGGAACTGGGAACTACAGAGGGGCCGCATACTTGGTTTGATTGCCAATTCATTAGAGATCAACCTTGCGTTGCTCTTTGGTTCATCAGACCTGGATGAAAATTATGTTTCTTTCATTACAAGGTAATAGGTTCCAAATTTCTTTAACCCTTTTCTTGCGTTGTGTTAATTTTGTAGTTGAGAGATTCTAATTCAAGTTCTTGTAGGAGTGCATATTCTTTGTTTGAGAATGCGATGCTTTTGAAAGACTCTGAAACAAAAGGTGCTCTTTGCCGTATAATTGGGGCTTGTGCTACTAAATACCATTACTTGGCACAATCATGTGCTTCGATCATGCACCTAGTTCATAAGTACGATTTTGTGGTTACCCACATTGCTGATGCCGTTGCTGATGCTTCAAAGAAGTATGCTGATGGGAGCCTTGCCAGTTCTCTCATTAGAGAGCTAGGAAGGGCTAATCCCAAAGACTATGTGAAGGACACTGCTGGGGCTGAAAATGTTGGCCGTCTTATGGTGGAACTTGCTGATCGGTTACCCAAGTTGCTATCTACCAACATTGGACTCCTCATCCCGCATTTTGGTGGAGATTCTTACAAGATAAGGAATGCTCTTGTTGCTGTCTTGGGGAAGTTGGTTGCAAAGGCGTTTAAGGATGTTGAGGGTGAATTGAGTTCCAAATCTGTTCGTCTTCGAACCAAACAAGCCATGTTGGAGATATTACTTGAGCGCTGTCGAGATGTTTCTGCTTACACTAGGAGTCGTGTTCTTCAAGTTTGGGCTGAACTTTGTGAAGAACATTCTGTTTCAATTGGCTTGTGGAATGAGGTTGCCGAAGTTGCTACCGGAAGGTTGGAGGACAAGGGTGCAATAGTCAGAAAGTCGGCACTAAATTTACTAATAATGATGTTGCAGCATAACCCGTTTGGTCCTCAACTTCGAATAGCTTCCTTTGAAGCTACTTTAGATCAGTACAAAAAGAAGCTGAAAGAGCTAGAACCAGATAGTACTTTAGAAAATGTTCCAGATGTTGTGCCATCCGGAAGTGAAACCAGCAATGGAGATGGTGAAATTGACGATTCAAATTCTGAAGTGACCCAGGACCAGCATGAGAGTTTGACTGATAGTTGCGTGCCCAATATGGAAGAAAACATTATTCAGAAGGATAGCTCTGTGCCAGATGTTGGGAACTTGGAGCAGACCAGGGCCTTAGTTGCATCACTGGAGGCTGGCTTGAGGTTTTCCAAGTGCATAGCTGCTGCCATGCCCACCCTTGTCCAATTGATGGCGTCTTCTTCCGCTACTGATGTAGAGAACACAATTCTCTTGTTGATGAGATGTAGACAGTTTCAAATTGATGGCTCAGAATCATGTCTGCGTAAGATGTTGCCACTGGTAAAGTATTTTCTCCTTTTCCTCTAATGCCTTAGATTTAACCATACAATAACTAGAACGTTCCCTTGTCTTACTTTTCTGTCCCTCTGTCTCTTCAATCCTGATTCTTGACTCTTGAGGAACATATTTTGGTTTTGTACCGAGCATGTGAAATTTTTTTCCCTTCTTGTAGGTATTTTCTCAGGACAAATCCATCTATGAAGCTGTTGAGAACGCATTTATTACAATTTATATAAGGAAAAGTGCAGTAGAAACTGCCAAGAATCTTCTGAATCTTGCCATAGAATCAAATATTGGAGATCTTGCAGCCCTGGAGTTTATAGTTAGTGTGTTGGTATCCAAAGGTGATATAACTACTGCTGCGGTATGTCCCCTTTCTGATATTCTGACCAAGATTTTTTGCTGATTAGTTGAAGGCTTTAGATCGACCATTTTCCTTGAACTTATATGCAAAGGGCCCACAAAATCTGTTTCCTCGTAGACATAGTCGTACCAAAATCACCCTTTAAGGCTAGTTACAACTCATCCAAGTCTGCTATTAGCAAAATAAAAAAAAGGGTCTGAGATACACTCTATAAACAGTAAAGTGATAATTTTGTGTACAGATACTGTCAAGAAATGAAAACCCGCATATGTGAATTGGAAATTGTTTCGTTCATGCAATCGGGAGCCAAAGCGATCTGCATATTAATTGTGTTGTCTTAAATGTCTGAAGTTTTATATGTTTACAGATAGTTTAGAAAAATGTGTTTCTCATGCTTGTAAATTTATTTCTGAAAGATTCAATCAAACTCGTTGCAAAATGGAGTGATCATTGATAAACTTTGATGTTTCCACAGTTTCATTTATTACCCTGAAAATGTGGTTTTTATTGGGTTATGACTTGTTATTAAAGGCATGAAACCATGATTCTTTTACTGGTTAAGGAAACACGTCTGCCTCCATCTCTTCTTTTATTTTATCTCCTTTCAAGAAGGTATGTTTAATTCAAATGAAAACTTCTGAAATTGGAAGTAGAAAATGTAAATGGTGGTTAAAACCAAATGACTATTTTCAAAGATGTAAAAGCTACAAATTTAGACTATAAAGAGGAAGCTAATATAATTAATTTTGAAATATGTTTGGGTTTTATTCTGTGTATGTATGAAGCTGCAGCTTTATGAAGAAATGTGCTATAGAAAATTGTTTTGGCTAGCACATTACATCTGATGGATTTCGTTTCTATTATTCATTGCAGAATAGAAACTAAGGTACTCTTTTTGCAGATATCTGCGTTATGGGATTTCTTCTGCTTTAATGTAAGTGGAACCACGGCAGAGCAAAGTCGTGGTGCGTTGTCTGTCCTTTGCATGGCTGCAAAGTCTCAACCTGAGATTCTTGGGTCACACTTGCCAGACATTATGGATATTGGGTTTGGTCGTTGGGCTAAAGCAGATCCTTTGCTTGCTAGAACAGCTTGCGTTGCTCTTCAGAGATTGTCTCAAGAGGACAAAAGGAAGTTGTTGTCTAGTAACGGTATCAGAGTATTTACTACTTTGCAAAATTTAGTTACTGGGTTTTGGCTACCAGAAAACATATGGTATGCTGCTGCTGATAGAGTGATAGCTGCTATATATACGATTCACCCCACTCCAGAAACTCTAGCTGCGGATCTGGTGAAAAAATCACTCAGTTCTCTGTTTGATTCTAGTGGAGGAGAGGACTTGCAGGACGAGATTGATGGTGGTAATGCTACCATACTTACGACAGTTCAAGTTGCAAAGCTTAGTAGATACCTGTTTGTGGTAAGTCATGTTGCAATGAACCAGCTGGTATACATCGAATCCTGCCTCCGAAAGATCCAGAAACAGAAAGTTAGCAAAGAGAAGGAACTTGCAGAGCAGACAGTGCAAGTTAATGGCACAAAGCCTGGTGAAACTCCAAAGGTAAAATGGAATCCTGTATATCTCACTACCAATGAATATTAGAAAACTTTTTTAGTTTGTGAGTGTATTTATTAATTTTGCATTCATTTTTCTTGGTTAAAACCTGGTAGGTTAGACTAGAACTCTTGTATTTCTATCTTGCAGGAAAATGGTATTAGTGCTGAGCTTGGACTTGCTGCCTCTGAAGATGCAATACTAGACACACTCTCTGAAAGAGCAGAAAAAGAAATTGTTTCTGGTAGTTTGGATGAGAAGTGTCTAATTGGGCATTGTGCACCTTTCCTTTCAAAGCTTTGTCGGAATTTCAGTCTGATGCAAAAGGTGATAGCATAAGTTCTCTAGCCAATGGACATTAAATGCTTCTGAAAATGTGTCAAAATATAATATCTAGAATGGTTTAGACGACATTCTGGCATTTGGTCACTGTCTGTTTCATTTAAAATTTGTTTAATCAAGTAAATGCATCATTTGAAGCAGTTATGAGGAGAGGAATGAATAATATTTGAAAAAAACCGTATGACAGCTATATGCCTATGATTATGCATTGATGATTTTTTCTGGTGTAACGTCAGTTGCTTCATAAAGTTGTAGAATGTTCGTTTAAATATTTTTTTATTCATTAAACTTACTGATTTCTCTTCCTTTCAGTATCCAGTACTACAGGCGTCAGGAATGCTTGCTTTGTGTCGATTTATGATAATTGATGCAAATTTTTGGTGAGATCATGGAAACTCTATTGTCTCTAAAGATGCCAACACATACATCTATAAGATACAAATTTGTCTGCCAGACTACTGGTCCATGCTATGATGTCTAACTTCTGAATATTTCCAGTGATGCAAATCTCCAGCTTCTCTTCACAGTTGTTGAGAGTGCTCCATCAGAAATCGTTCGTTCTAACTGCACCATCGCTCTCGGAGATTTGGCTGTACGATTTCCTAATTTGTTGGAACCATGGACAGAAAACATGTATTCCAGGCTACGAGACCCGTCAGTATCTGTTAGGAAGAATGCCGTTTTGGTGCTTTCACATCTCATACTAAATGACATGATGAAGGTTAGTGGAGCTGCCCAAGGCTGATTGTTATTTTTCTTCTTTTGTAATGATTGAGAGGTCTGATAATTACTATCTGCTGTTGCTTAATCAGGTAAAAGGTTACATCAACGAAATGGCTATAAGGTTAGAAGACGAAGAGGAGAGGATTTCCAATCTGGCTAGACTGTTTTTCCATGAGCTATCTAAGAAAGGTAGTGTTTACCGTTTTTCGTACATCTAGTATAATTTTTCTGATGCTTGTATTTTCCTAATCCTGCGGCATAGTGTCTTTCAAGTGCTAATTCTTTTCTCGTTGTCTACAGGAAATAATCCAGTATATAATTTGCTTCCGGATATACTTGGCAAGTTATCCAACCAGAATCTAGAGAGAGAATCCTTTTGCAACATCATGCAGTTCTTAATTGGTTCCATCAAGAAGGTGCGGTTCAATTAATCGAGTATAATTAACAAGGTTTTATATAATTTCCGAACTTAAATTTTTTTGTCTTGATTGTTGCAGGACAAACAAATGGAAGCTCTTGTTGAGAAACTTTGTAATAGGTTTAGTGGTGATACAGGTATTGTTGTAAAGCGTTTTCTTGCAAACAGTTACCTTACCGTTATGCAGTTCTAGATTCTAAGGTGGAGAACTCTAATGTGCAGATATTAGACAGTGGGAACATATTTCTTACTGCCTCTCTCAGCTTGCGTTCACGGAAAAGGGAATCAAAAAACTCATGGAGTTATTCAAAACATACGAACATGTCCTTTTGGTGGATTCTGTGGTGGACCATTTTAAGGCCATTGTAAACAAGGTATTGAATAATGAGCCGTATGTCTATTTTCTCATTTATATTGGTCAAGATTTTCTTTTCTTCCTTTTGCTTATACTAAAGTGTAAAATTGAACAGACCAAGAAGTTTGCGAAGCCAGAACTCAAATCATGCATCGATGAGTTTGAGGACAAGCTTAACAAGTTCCACATGGAAAAGAAGGAGCAAGAAGTGACTGCACGGAATGCCAGATTCATCAACAAAAAATCGTTGCATGGACGACATTTCTGTGACTCAGAATCCCAAAGAAGATAAAGCAGAATCTGATACTACTGAAGGTCAATGCAGTAATCTTATAGTTCTGATATTTGTCTAAATTCTTGTTGATCAGCAGTTTCTCCCTTTGACTCTCTTGCATCTTTAATTTAGAAACTCAAAATGTCTTAGGAGCTTTTATGCATCGAAAAAGTATATCTATATATAAAAATATTTCTATATGTATATGGTGTGTTTTCTATTAAATTAGAGTCTTAACTTTTAGTTGTTTTCCTTTTGGTATACGTGCAGAAGGTGAAGTCATTGATCCTTCATATGAAGGTATGAGTCCGTCCGAGAACAAGTGTCAAATTCTGGACATGTTGACTCTGATGAATGCTCTGGTGCTTCTAGCGAGGTAACGGAGACAGAACAACGCGACGACGAAGATCAATCTCCAGAAGTTAGTACAAGAGGTAGTTAAGTACCATGTCATTCTATTGCTTAAAATGCAAGTATTCTAGATGTACATTAAAAGGAATCCCGTTACAGGGACCTCCAAATCGAAAGCTAAGAAGAGCAACTTGAAAGCTCCGAAGAGTAACAATTCTGCATCTACCAGAAGAAATACCAAGTCAAATCGAAGGTAAAGTATTTATCTTTTGGCATGACTACGGGGTCCTAAGTTATTGCAAGTGCAGGAAAAAAAGCTAGTCGTCTTGAAACTTTTGTTTTGGTACTTGAATTTTCTCTTTTCCCTCCTTGATTTAAAAAAATAAAATAAAATAAAATAAAAGCAGTTTCTTGTTATGGGGCAGGGGGTTTGTGTTCTTTTGTGATTTTCTGTTTCTTTACCCTCTTTCTCGTGTTTGCTATTATCTCTAGCGAGTAATACGTTTATTTAACTCGGATTTTGATGATTTTGTGCAGATAGTTTTGTACCAAGTTCTTCAGAAAATATTTCTTTTCTTTCTTACCAAGTGACGCTAGGTATTTTTTGTTATACCTAAGTTTGTGATGTAATGTGTTGCCTTGAAAAGGCCTAAACCAAATAGTTTTTTTTTTTTTTTTTACTACCATTCAATTTGTGAGAGAAAAGAAAGTTGTTTCTCCTTTGTAGAACACTAGAAGTCCATTGTGTACATATATTTGACTTGTATATCCAACACGAACAATGTCATTCGGCCTTGGTGGCATGTCTTGTTAAGGTTTTTTCGGAAAATTATGTGGTAAGGTGTGAAAAAAAAAAAAAAAAAAAATGCATTCAGTGGAACAATTAAAACTCATTAAAATTTTTTTTTTTTCTTAAAATTTTATCTTTTGAAAATTCAAAAAAAATAAAAAAAATCATAAATATACCAAACATATGTATAGATGGAATCATATTAGATTAGAAAACTATGATAGTTCAATAAAATTTGATGTGATTTGATAGTTTTATTGGTCCCCCCCCCCCTAACCTACTAGTGAATTTTCTTTCAAGATACCAAAAATCAAAGGGTATGGATGTTACTTGTCTGGTGTTTAGGTCTTTCTCTTATTGTTTGTATTGAAAGTCAAGTCGTGCTTTTCTTCTAAAAGAAAGCTCAAGCTCAAGATTTTGGTGTCTTTTGCGAATTACTGTTTGGAATTTTAGTTAGATGGACACGAGGGTAACCAAACCGTTGCTCTGCACGTGAGGGCAGATTTTAGTCAACCTCCTAATCTCTCTCCCTCTCTCCCTCACCTTTTTTTTTTTTTTTTTTTTTTTTTTAAGTTGAAGGAAATTCAAGCTGTTGAATATAATATATTTTTGTTTGAAACCAAAAAAAAAAAAAAAAAAACACAATGATTTTTGTATTTTGGTTCATTTGCTTGAAGAGTAAACAAATTAAGTAGAGAGTAATCATGAGCTTTTGGGGGGGAAAAATCACAAGAAATTTCGACCTCCAAAAATTTTTTTTTTTACTCTTTATTTTTTGGAGAAAGTTGATATTTTTTATTTGAGAAAAACATGAAAAATGATTTTTCTATTTTTGTTAATTTGCTTAAAGGGTATACAAGCAAAGTAGAGAGCAATCATGAGATTTTAGACACCAAAAAAAAAAAAAAAAAAAGCACGAGAAATTTGTGGTCTAAAAGATGGAATTGAGACTTGAGAGGAAGTTGTTGGCCCCAACAAGTAGGTGGGGGGTGGCCGTTCAATTGACCATGGAGATGGGACCCATCCCTATGTATTTTTTTTTTTATACGTTGGTTAAACCAAAATTTTCTATTATTATTATTATTATTATTATTATTATTATTTTTGAGTTAAAGTTAAAATCCAAAGGTATATGTAATTCTCAAAATTCACAAAGTCTATAATCGAAATTTTACACAACTTAAATTTATGTTTTTATTTCAGATTAAGGACGGAGGAGTGCATAATTAGAAGTGAAATTACTGTTGAATTACGTCTGCAAATCAATTTTCATATATGGTTGCACCCTTTGAAGCCTTCTGAGAGCAGAAGTTTTTCAATTTTCACTGACCTTTTCAATCTGAACAACCACCCATGCATTAAATAAAATTGAAAAATCACCAAAAAAAAAATAAATTAATAAAAAACATAAAATAAATACGAAAAAATTAATGGAGATCAAATCTAATAAATGATGAAAGGACAACTTTACGATAAGATATTAAACAAAATCCTATTATTAGAAAACAATTCTAAACTGTTTGATTTATTTATTTATTTATCAAATTCCATCATAATTTTTGTTACTCTTATAAAGCTATGGCGTGATTTTGTCTATAAAAAAACATGATATAATCCGACGGTTAAAAAGGTGTTTACGTAGAGTGGAAATTAGAAGATTTAGGGGCTTTTATGTAATTTCACTTTACCAACTAACTATAAAAGTTGGCATACCGGTCCAATCTGCTTTCCCCGCCAAAATTTTTGTTCCTCTCTCTCTCTCTCTCTAGCTCTTTCTCTCTCTAAACTTTGTAAGAAGTTCAGAATGCAAGGAGGTCAAATGGTGGTTGAGGAGCCAATCAGGCTCTCTTCAGTTCTAACTTCTTCTCAGCTAGTAAGCTTTCTCTCTCCTCTCTCCTCTCTCTCTCTCTCTCTCTCTCTAGAGTCATTTTATTTTTTGCCTTTATATGAAGACTCTATAAATGTCTGTATCAATGATTAAAAGTTGAATAGTTGTTTACTCGGAGTATCCGCCAAAAAAAACTTTTGTAATTTGATCATTTTTCTTGCACTTTCTTGCCTGCCAAACACAAAATGCAGTTTTCCAGCCACAAAAAAAAAAAAAAAAAAACCCATAAAACATAAAACATAAACTAGATTGAATAAATGGATACTCATTCAGGAATATAAATTCAACGTAAGCCTTTTTGCTAGATCAAACGTAGGAATGACTGGATTTCAAGAATTTTAATTTTGTTCATCATTGTTCTTTCATTCCTATGTGAGATTTTTGAATTCCGTCTAGTCTTTTGTCTGAAACTGGGATCTATATTGTAGAGCCATATACCATCACTGACCAAAATAGTTGGAACGCTTGGACCGAAATCGCGCTCCATCGAAGTAATCGAGGCATGTCTAAAAGCAGGGATGTCAGGTAAATAATCTCTGTATTTTATATTTAGCATTTCTGTTCTTTTTCTCTATATTCAATCTGTCCTGGTTTTTATTTTCCCTCTTTTTTATTTTCCCTCTGTTTTCCCAGTTGCACGGTTCGATTTTTCGGGGTTCGATGGAGACTACCACCAGGAAACGGTTGATAATTTGAAGACAGCTATGAGAAACACATCGAAGCTTTGTGCTGTAAGTGATTAACTAACAATTTTGACTGTTACCCCACAAATTTTCTCAGCCAAATGAAGATTAAGAAATGAATTTTCCCAATAAACTTCTGGGTTTGTTCTAAAGATTTGACATCATTAATACTAATATGGAATTTTTCATTTTATGTATCGGATGTTTAAAACATAAAATCATTTTTATCTAGAGTTGGTCAGTAGTGGTTATTTTATGGTTATTTGTCTATAAGAACCGAAATTTCTGGAAGATTTTTCACTCCAAATTTGCTCGAATTTCAGGTTATGCTAGACACTGTGGGACCAGAAATTCAAGTTTACAATAAGGGTGCAAACCCGATAGAACTGAAGGCTGATAACCATGTGACCATCACTTCAGACATTAATATTGAACCATCAGCAGAGAAGTTAGCTGTTAATTATGACAGACTTGCTGAGGTACGAATTTCAAATTGAAGCTACAAATATATTGCTTATGTATATAGAGAAGCTTGGTGCGGGACAAGTGCTGTGGGGATGCCAACCTAGTTGGGATGTCCTTTGTCGCTTTGATGCTAGTTGCCCCTTTTCATTAGTGGCAGGGTTTAATGAGTGGGGGTGGCTTTTTTTCTTTGCCCCCTTTTTACACTAGTTTTAAATTTTGATAATTTTGATGATTTTCTCTAAATCCGTTCATTGGCCACATAGAAGAGGATAAATAACTCTTAAAAATATTATAGTATACGCCGTCATGGAACTAGAAGGCTAGCTGCATCGCTGCTTCTTGTTATTTATGCAAAAAGTCCTTATGCACATAAATACACACGCATGCACCATGATGGTGAAAATTTGATGAATTTCCATTTGAGTGCATTGTACAGAATGTCTTACAAATTTTTCATACTGGTTTTGGGTCTGTAAGTCAGTAATATATTAAGAGCTTTATAATGAGTAAACTATATGCCTTTACCGAAAATGGACAAGAATCAAAATAAAAATTTGTTGACGTGCTTCTAAAAGGAGTAAAATTTTTGGCCATTTATGCACGCATCCTTATGTTGATTGTTTATCTACTAATCGCTTTATTTATTTATTTTTTCTTAATGGCTTGAAGATTGTGAAGAAGGGAGACACGATTTTTCTTGGTCAATACCTCTTCACTGGGAGCGAAACTACCTCTGTGTGGCTTGAGGTAAATGTCAAAACTCACTGCAATATTTAATTCTTATTATTACAAAACAAATTCTTAGTGTATCTGCTTCTCTTCTTCATATATAGGTTTTGGAGACAAGAGGAGAAGATGTTATTTGTCTGGTGAAAAACAGTGCTACACTTATAGGCATTATGTTCACCGTACATGTTGCCAATGTCCATGTTGAATTGCCCACCTTAACTGACTATGATAAGAAGGTAATGCTTTATTACATTCGTAACCTTGTACACTAATTATCTTAATTTCCAGAGAGATCTAATAAGTTTCATGACTTGGTCTTTGAATTTGATTTTGGTGCCCCTAGGAGGTAAAATGTTAGAGGAATACTAATTGAACTCACAAGTAGTGCGAGTGCAGGATCTGGGCCACTCATTGCCACGGGACCACATAAATCAACAGCCTAGAACTTAATACTTGCGACTACATTTCTCGTTTCTCAATATGTTTTAGTTCATCTGTTTAATACTACAAATTAATATGCTCAAATAGCAGCTTTACAAACCTTCTCCATTAGATCTGTAAAACAAATTTGTCATAGAGTTACAGCTGAAAGTGGCTTATGAAGTATACTAATTGGCTGCGTTCTTAGTTTTGTTTAATTTTTACTTTACTTGAAAACTGAGTGGTTACATATATTTATCATTTAGCTTCAAAGTCAGTTTTCTTTCTTCACGCTCTGAACTTTTTGCTGAATCTTCACATCTGAACTTGTAATAGGTTATTTCAACCTGGGGCTCTCATAACAACATCGACATTATAGCACTTTCACACACCCGCTGTGTAGGAGATGTGCAAGAGGTCAGTTTTATGTTTTTGTTTTTACTACGTTTCTCGCTGTTGCTATTGCTGGTTTCAACTAGGGATCTTAGTATGTATGTATTTTTACATGTAAACTTGCTTGTCCTTAACAAAATTTTCGATAACTAGTACTAATAAGACACTGTTAGCTAATATATTATCATCTAAGCCTGTAATTAGGAAAACTTGATCTGATAATTTGCATGCATTGGGGCTGATATGGCATCTTAACTCTCTTATGCAGCTTAGGGCCTTCCTTAAAGCACAAAAGTTGCATGAACTTCAGATATTTGCCAAAATTGAAACAATAGAGGTGAGCTATTAAATTGGGCATAAATCTGAATTTTTTGTTTTCCCGGTAACTAATATTCTTCTCTTTATTTGTCATCATTATATATCTCACTAGCAATTTCCTTTTCCATCTGCAAATCAGTTTCCACAATGGGTTTATCGTTCTGGTTTTTTGGGCTATATTTATGCAGGCACTGAAACAATTTGATGAGATTCTTCATGAAGCAGATGGTATTATCCTTTGTCGTGGGAATTTGGGAATTGATTTACCACCCGAAAAGGTCAGGGAGACCATATATTGCACTAATCCCTCCTAACTGGTGGTTGAATATATTATAAGAATGCCAAACTCTATTGAAATTTGGAAGGACAGAACAATAATGGCACACATTAAAAATATCTTTGCATATAAATATTCATGGACATTTTATTCTTGATCGAATCGTGGTGAAAGAAAGGTTATGGAAATCTTAGAGGTGATAATCTCTCAATGTCTGCATTTTGTTGCATCTCTTTATGCAGGTTTTCTTGTTCCAGAAGTCTGCTCTGCATAAGTGCAATATGGTTGGAAAGCCAGCTATACTTACTCGGGTTGTTGACAGTATGACTGAAAATCTCCGACCAACTCGCGCAGAAGCAACCGATGTTGCTAACGCCGTTCTTGATGGTTTGTCAAACTTTAACTTTTAAATGTTTCTTTGCCGGTCTTCTTACCCTTTTTTTTGTAACAATTCATGTCTTTGTATTTGCAATCAGGTACTGATGGTATCCTTTTAGGAGCAGAGACGCTTAGAGGCCTATATCCAGTTGAGGCAGTCAAAACTGTCAGGAGGATATGTGCTGAAGTAAATACGCTTCTAACTCCGGAAATTTATTTTAAAGTACCAAAAATATAAATAAAAAAAAAAAACTACTTTTGCAACAATTCATGTCTCGAAATTCTTATTTTTCTTTGCATTAGAAATTTAAGGTTAGTAAAAATGCATTTTTCTCATGTTGTAGGCTGAAAGTGTTTATAATCAGCCTCTTCACTTCAAGAGAGTTATAAGATATCTCGGTGAACCTATGTCTTATGCCGAGTCTGTCGCTTCATCAGCGGTAAGAGAGAGTAAACACCATTATTTTTCCTATTAAATATCTATACACTTCAGTTCTTTTCCCAAAAAAAAAAAAAAACGCTGACATAATGATTCTCTGTGCTTTTAAAGGTACGAGCGGCTATTAAGGTCAGGGCCGCAATAATTGTAGTCTTCACTGCCTCTGGGGGAGCGGCAAGGTGCTCTTCTACATCTTTGTGATCAAACATATAAATTAAACGATGGAACTAGGGCGTTACTAAGTGTGGAAAGTCTGTTTTTATAGGTTGGTTGCAAAGTACAGGCCGACAATGCCTGTGTTTGCTGTTGTTATCCCTCGTCTCCGAACAGATTCACTCAAATGGTCTTTCACTAGTTCATCACAGGTACATCAGCTTTTCTTACTAATTTGTTTGGCCATTAAAAACATAGAGAGTAATCAAGCACTTTCCAATTCTGTAAACATCTGAATTTCTCCGTGCAACTGAGCGATTCTGAAGATGGTGCAGGTTAGGCAGTTGCTCGGAGTAAGAGGAGTTTATCCATTTTTAGCCATCCCTAGTGCGGTAAGCAGTTGCTCAATTTGAATTGGCTTGTATGATGTTGCTATGCAATTTTCGAAAACGCAGTCGTAATTCTTTGTCATGGTCGAAAGGACTACATTATTCACACTCGTTATCAAGACCATGATTGGTCGACAAAGAAATTCATCTTCCCTTGCTTTTTGTGTCGATTTTTCATGTTTGGTTTGGTTACTTTGGCAAGGAGAACTTTAGTCTCTAATGTTGTTCTTCAACCTTTGTTTACACAAAAGCAGGCTACTTCTGGTGAATCTAGGGAAGAAGCTGGCTTGAAACTGGCCTATTCTCATGGTAAATCTCTGGGAATGCTGAAACCCAATGACCAGGTGGTGGTGTTCCAAAAAGTAGGAGATTCTTCGGTGGTTAAGATCGTTGAATATGAAGGCTAAACACTCCTCCATTTCCATCCATTTTTGCCCTTCTACTTGCAGCCTTCCAAAGGCACTCTCTTACCTACACATTCACTCTCAATGTTTTGGATTCACGTATCTGTATTCTGATATAACTTGAGTTGTACATCACTTGCTGTGTCAGCTAGAGTGGCTTTCTCTGAAGTAGTCGCAACGCGCCTATGGTTTTTTTTTTTTTTTTAAGGCATCCAAATATTTGTGTGCTTGTCAAATCAAACTCTTCTAATCACTCTGTTCAATGCACATTCAGATGTTGGGTACTGGTAAAAAAAATCTTATCGATTTACTTATCATCTAATGCTTAATAAATCGTCTGAATGATACAACCAGAAAAAAGCCAGTCAGATCAGATTTCTGATGGTAAGTTTTTTTAATATGCATCACTAATAATAACAGACACGGTTTGATTTACAGAATGACTATCGACTGGTTGGGGGTTGGAAGATCTTGTTATGGAAGTAAATTCTTGGCTCATTCAAAACAACTCGACAGTAAGCCTACTGCTCCTTAAACAGCCTACGGTAGAACAGCATCTGCTTCACAAATTTTACTTGCAAAGTGAAAATGCACACTTCAGATGGTAAAAGCAATCACATTGGTTTTTGCTTGACCTCATAATTCAAGCGCAAAACCGTGGACTCGGGAAATTGAATCACACTTGTGCCAAAATACCTATTCTTCTAAAATTCCGCTACCAAGATTTACACCACAGGCATTTCAGTCCGGTTATATTGTTTCAAAAAGCCTTATAACCTTCAAAGGTAGCACAATAAAAACACGGATTTCCAATTTTCATCACTGAACACACACACCAATCCCTCGCCCAGAAGTGCATCATTTATGACAAATGAATTGAAGGAAACATTTCTCTACTACTCCCAGAAGGTTACAAAGAACAACGGAGGGGAATATTTTTTCGACCTGCTCAAATTTCATCCTCCTCAAAAGGATCTCGTTCAGGGAAGTCGCCAACCTGAAACATTATAGAAAACACTGAAATGCAAATGGGAAATATGTAGATGAGAAAAATAAGTAGATGACGTAGGCAAATCGGAAGGTCGGGGTATTCTATATCCAATACTTTAAGCGAACGCTGAAAAAATGCAATAGTCAAGCAATTAAAGCATCATGACTATACAGTTGCTTACAAACCTTTACTTTCTCCGGCCTAACCATTGCGCCATGAAGTGGAGGACATTCAAAGTAACGTGTACCTTTCACACTATAATATGAACAAAACAAAACACAATTAACAACATGCACAAGACAGCAAAACAATCTACAAAGTTAAATGAGGTTGTTTGGCTAAAATGATTTGAAAATTAATACCTTGTTAACAAATAATTATCATAGAAGAACAGCAGAGAATGACACTCAAGTGAGACAATATATATACAAGATTTCAGAGAAATGGTGGAAAATCCAGAGTGACCCACAACAGAAGCACCGAGCGTCTTATGGTTTTCAAAGAAGAAAATGAAATAAAACAAGGCTTACTCACAGGCCATCATGTTTTCCTAATGGTTCATCATACTGGACACCAACCCAAAAACCAGGTGCCAGGGATTCTGCTCGACCAACAAATTTTACGACGCCTCTTTTTGCCCCTGGTTCAACTTCACATCTATCTCCTACCTTGAGCAGTTAAATTCGAAAATAACTTTATCAGTCATGATTGTTTCACAATAAAATAAGACATGAATGCCATGAAAACATAGATCAGAGAAGATGAAAATATGATTAAGAGCTTACTCACATGCCAACATGTTTTCCTAATATAACTTTTCAAGATACCTATCGTTTATAGCTTATAGAGATTATACTCATCGAGCAGTTTCATGCTGTTAGGTGATGCGGGTGTGAACAAAGATATTCCCATTACCATATAGTTGTAAAAAGTAGTCAGTAAAATAAAGGGAAAAAGGAGCAGTTTTATTATTATTATTTTTTTGGCTTGAAAAAGAGTGGTTTTATAAAAGTTGCTATTTAAGAAATGGAAAAATTGAATAGTTGCAGGCTTAGTCTAATTTTTAATTCCGCACTCATCTCTAAGGTTGATGTCTACAGTAACTAACCTTGATATTTGCACAGAGGTCCTCCATGTAATTGTCTGTTATCTGTAAAATTTATTTCAGCAAACAAAATTAAGACTATAATCCACTCATTCGAAACATGATGATTACAAAAAATAAAAGTTCGTGAACTTAATATAGCACGACTATGAACCAAGTTACATTTGACCTGACTTCATGGTGGAAGCCAGTCCATTTAACTCCATTTTACTACAGTAAATAAGAGTGTTTCAACAGAAAAAACGTCAGCTAATGCTGTTAAGAGCGGCTTGCTGACTAAAGCATATAATATATGAAAGGCTAACTTTTGGCTCAAAAGCTGAAGGGTTTTGAGATGCCATTTTCTCCTTGAATTTTCTAAAAGTTCCTGAAACACCAACAAAACAAAACACACAACACACAAATTAAACTTTAAACAGTAAAAACATTCCCATGGAAGTTAAAGCTCATTAATAAAACTCAATTCACATTCTCACTAAAGCATGACTTTTTTATTCTACTTTACCAAATTTTATCAGTAACACATGATGTCAACTATGAAATCAAAGCACAAATTTGGAGAAAATTTTGAAAATTTAGACTACGCTAGAAGTTCAAATTCAACACAGACATTTTGGCTTGCACAAAAACCCTCTCATCTAAATATCGAAACTTTGTTCTAGATTAACCTACAGTCAAAAGAAAGAAAATCAAGTTTCACATTTCTGTGCATATTTTCTTCTTCACCATTAAAAATCACTGAATGAGTACCACAATCATAGCATGTTAAAAATTCACACGTAACCGCTTGGTATTAATAGATAATTGTTACGACAAAAGGATGTTAAATTTCCCAACAAGTAGTAAAAACATTAGTGTAAGTGTGGGGGCAAGAATTAAATACAACAAGAAGTTTTGGTAAAGGAGAGAAATGACATTGTTGCAATAACACTAGAAAAAGGAAGAAGCTTGGTAAGTAAGAAATCAGGAACTGGAGCAGAAGGCAATGTCAGACAAAGTTTGTTAAAAGACATGTCTCCTAAGGGTAATGATTAAATTGACATGTGTACCAATGATTGTAACATCCAAGCCCCAAGAAAAACTACAAATGGGGGTGAGGATAGGAAATTTGTAGACTTTTGGAAACAGTGAGAAATAGATAAATTCAAATTCATTGGAGAGAATTTGATTCTTATTGCTCTAGATTTCATTGATTTTAATAAAGTTTAGTATTTTCATTGTTTGTTGTTGGTCCAGATTTTGACACAAACAGTAAGGCTTATGAATTTTAATAAAACTCTGATTCGAGTTTCTAAGTTTCTCAAAAGAGTTATTCGTGAAGCCTATTTGTATAACTCTTCTGAAAAACTGTCAAAACAATCCCATAAACAACTTTTCGAACTCGGGAAGTCAAAAGCAGCTTCAGTTAAGCAATGTCAAGCGGAACTTAACAATTCCAGAATCGAGAGTCAACAAAAACACGACATTCCATAAAACCCATTTCACAAAAAGATTCAAGTTAGAATCTTTTTTTTTTTTTTTTTTTTTTGGAAATTACCTTGGCGTTTTTGGTAATCTTCATCAGAAATCTTGTACTTCTCCACCAGAGAAGTGTCCTCCAACCAGCCACCGGACGTCACCGACGACGGGTCCAGATCTATCACGTGTATCCGATACCTTTCAACACCAAACCAAACCCCCTTTTTTTTTTTCACTCTTTTTGTTTCATCAGAAAAACGAAAACGAAATTTTCAAATCGAAATCGAAATCAATGAGAGAAAAACATACAGACTTACCCATCGAGAGGAGAGTAGAATCCGAGAGGCGTGGAATTATCAGACAAATCGGAGATTTTGGCGTTGGAATCGTCGTAGAGCTCCAACGACATCGAATTGACGGAAGTACCGCATTTCCGCCATAGCTTGTCCTTCACGCCCTCCACCGTCGTCTGAGACAGAGGAAATGTTGAAAGCAAAGAGAGAGGAAATTGAAGAATCGGAAATGGAGAAGGTGATGGTGAAATACCTGAAGAGAGAAGCGAACATCGAGGAGAAGGACTTGAGGTTGGAATGGGTAACGCGGAGAAGCACCGAGTCGTCTCCTTCGATCTTCTGCAATCGAGACGCCATTGCCAAATACTCTCGAGCTCTCAAGCCCTTCACTTCGCTCGCTTTTTCATTTTTCTTTTTGGGCAAAATATCAGTTCTATCCCTTTAATTAGACTATATTGTACAAACACCCACCAAACTTTTTAAATTTGATAGTTTAGTTTGTAAATTTTTTTAAAAATAAATTACTAATTTAGTTTGTAAGTGTGTGTTTGGTTGGTTAGTTTGAGTTGAAACATTTTAGTTATAATAGTAAATTTTTTTGAATTTTTAGAAAAAGAAAAAACTTTTTGAAAAAAGTCAAAAAAAAAATTTGAATTGAATTAGATTGAACAACAACCAAATAAATAAATTTTTAAATTTGTATAACTTTGATCTATGCTTTTTTTTTTTTCATAGTTAGAATATTTCTAAATTACTAAACATTTTACAATAGTAATTTTCCATTTATTTTCGAATGAAATTCGTTAATAATTTAATCAAAAAGTGATGGTAACTAACAAATTCAATCCAAAAATTTAACGAAAATGATTATTGTACTTGTAACAACATTTCAAATAATCTAAGGTCATTCCAGCTAAAGTTCTTTATTATTTTTTTTCTTTTTTTTTTGGAACTGTAATATCCTAAACTATTAAAATATTACTACAATAGTTTTTTTCCATTAATTTTTGTGCAAAATTAGTTAGCAATTTGATAAAAAATGATGCAAACAAAACGTTTTTTTTTTAAATATAACATAAATGACTACTGTAATAAGGTTTTTTAAGTTAATGATCATTTTAACTAAAAAAAAAAAAAAATACAATCAAAATTATACAAACTTAAAAATTTAGCACCAATATAACATTTACTTTTTTTTTTGTCTATCAATTCCATTAACTTACAATTTAGGGTGCCGTTAATTCTTTTTATTCATGTTTATTAAATTTTGGATAGTTTTATACATATGACTTGTACATGGTAATCCAAAAAATGGTATTATTGATTATTTTCACTTAATTTTCATAACAAATTTTTTTAAAATTTTAGATTTAAATTTAAATTATAATTGAATTAGGTTCAACTTACGTAATCAATTTGTATTAAAGTTAATAAAAACAACTAACGATGTTCTTTTTAAGTTACACTGCATGCAAATCACATACAAAAAGTTAAAACAGATTGATTGACAAAAAAAAAAAAAAAAAAGAAAAAAAAACCTTTTATTATGCAAATTGTACACTTCGAAATTTTTTTTGTGAGTTATTGAAAATTTTTTGAGCAAGTAAAGAGAGTCGATAGGCACATAAATTAGGTCTTGTTATGGGATCAAAAATTTATGTTTTAAAAATCTATAATTTTTTTATTTCAAATCGAAATGAGACTATTATTATTATATCAAAATACTTACCACGATGAGATGAACAAAATAAAATCAATTTTATATTCTTTTTCTGAACATATTTCAATATTTTACACTATTTTTTATATCGCAATTTATTACTGAAAGTCCTCATTTAAATATATATTTTTAATTCAACTTTCAAAATTCCGTATTCAAAAGTCTCCGAACATGTAATTATTTGTCTTATTTAATTATTAATCTCGCTACTCTAACTCTACGTCGCAAGTTCCCTTTTTTTTTTTTTTTTTTTCCCCTGCAAAGAAGTTGCACTTTTGTTCATTTACTGAATTACAAAAGTTCCAATTCTATTTTATTTTGTCCTTTTTTTTTGGTTGAAACTTTGTCTTTTTTTTTTTTTTTTAGTGCATGGAAAATGCACATAGCCTTAATAGCAGCCTACATTAGGAGTTAGGACCCAAGATAGCCATGAAAAAAAAAAAAAACAAAAAAAAACCCCTATTTTGTAAGAGAGACGGTAAATCGAACCAAACAATGGAGGCTGTCAGTATCACCCACTCCCACTCTGCTTTGGCGAAGAAGCCCTAGCTTTTGTCCTCTTTCTCTCATGGCCGCTTCTTCCATCTCTCTCCGCCCTTCCTCGCCTCCCTCGCCTCCGACCTCAACCACGTCGTAAGCCTTTTCGCCTTTCTTCTCATCACTTCCTGTTTGGTTGCTTAGAAAATGCGGGAAAGTTAAAAAGTGGGGGAAAAAAAAAGAGGAAAGAATCTCTCTCTTTTGTTGTAAAGTATTATCTTTGAATGATTGGAAACCCAAGCTATTAATGCATTTCTCAATTCGTAATTTTGACATAAATTTTAATGATTTTGATTATCATCTTTTTTTTTTTGGTACACTTTCTTAATTATATTTGACAAGTGACAACAAATTTTTTTTTTTTTGGTTGGAAACAATTTGTTAGTTATTTGCTCATAATCTGTTGAATGTTTATCTGTTTCGGTTAGAATAAACCTATACTACGCAGCCATGAAGAATTTAGAGTTGGTTAAATGTCGTTGAGGAGGTTTCTGTTTAGTGCCCAGTGGGTAGTTGAGGTTAATGTCTTCTGTCCCCGCTGGGGTTAGCTCTGCGGGTGGAAGGGAAGGGGTTTGGGTAGGCGCTCTCATGTTCAACAACAAGTAATTTCTTTCGTGATTTCCGTGCTCGGACCGGTTGGTGTTTGTTTCTTTTTCTGTTTCATTTCGGTTTAAGATTGATTCTCGAGAGCTTTGAGTTGCGTGATCCTAAAAGGATTCGTTAGAGTTTACTTCTTTTTCGATCAATGCAGAGGTTTTTAAGGTGGTCTGATCTCAGTTTCTGCTTGATTTTGTTCTAAAGGGTTTAACAACTGGGAGTTTCTCGCTACATTGGGGAGTTCAGGGTTCTGCAAACCAGTGTCACCAAAGAGTAATCGGTTATTGCGTTGGGAGAAATTGAAATCAATTGTTCAACTGGTAGAGAGATGGATTTGAGCACCTCAGCTTTGGCTGATGGTGTTGTGGCCTCTGTAAACGGTAGGTTTTCGTTTTGCGTCGTAGTCTTGTTGCGCATGTAGTTTTCTTTTGTGTATTTGTTGTTAACTTGTTGTACCGTTAGCACAGACATTGAGCTACAAGAGCCAAGCATATCAACAATACTGATGAATTTTGAGAACAAGTTCGATCCTTACGAAGCAGTCAGTACTCCACTTTACCAAACAGCTACCTTTAAGCAGGTAATGCTTGAAGAGAAGAATGGGAAATGTTTGATTTAAGGTGTCTGCTTTTCTGAAAAATTCGCACCGCACCCTTTTAAATAGATTACAATTTTTTTTTTCCCATTTAATTCAGCCTTCAGCAATAGAAAACGGTCCCTATGATTATACCAGAAGCGGAAACCCTACACGAGATGTTTTGGAAAGGTTTGATTCTGTCTTCTGGTGTATGAGTCACAATTGAAGCAGCTTTGACCATCTTATTTTCACTACTTTTCCTTGTTGTATTTTGGCAGCTTGTTAGTCTGAATTTTATTTTATTTTTGTTCGTAGCCTTTTGGCAAAGCTTGATAAAGCAGATCGTGCGTTTTGCTTCACTAGTGGAATGGCTGCTTTGGCTGCTGTTGCCCATCTTGTTGAGTCTGGTGCGTCATCTTTTTTATTTTGGGTTATTATATTAAGTTGGATTGCAAATTTAGGAATTAAAGATAGCATAATGACTATGAATATTTTAATAAATTGGTCGTTTTCTCGGTGAAACAGTGTAGTTTATTGCTATTGGATGGAATGCATAAATTTTAGTATAATATCAGAGCTGGATTGAGGTTCTTTAGATTCAAAAAACTTTACATGGAGGAGGCTATTTTTCGGGGTTGACCAAAAAATATAGCCTACTGGGTTTTATTTTGTTAATTACTGATTGCGAATATTACCTTGTCCGAATTCAGATCATGTTCTAAAAACTCGGTATTGTGGTTTTAGGTCAGGAAATTGTTGCTGGAGATGACATTTATGGGGGTTCCGATAGGCTGCTGTCGAAAGTAATTCCAAAGAATGGGGTGGTGGTTAAGTTAGTATGGTTTCTCTTTTTGGTTATCTTCATGCAGATTAAACTAGTGGATGTGAAGTTATAACTCTCACAATATGCAGACGAGTGAATACAAGTGATTTGGATGAGGTTGCTTCTGCAATTAGCCCCCGGACAAAGCTTGTGTGGTTTGAGAGTCCCACAAATCCTCGTTTGATAATCTCTGATATTCGTGTAAGATACCTTAATCATATTATTTCATCACATATTCCTTTTCTTTTTCACCTTCCTTTTATAGCATGGGAGCCAATGAGAATGGGAAAAAAAATATGTTGTATTTTAGGTCAATGTCCTAGATCAGGCGCTCAACTTTTAATGTGCTATATAGGAGTAAATTGTGTTACAGAAACACTGATCTAGAAGTACTGGGATATCCATGTTCTGGAAGGTTGTGCATAAACGGAGCAGATATTTATCTTGTTTCTTCTCCATAAGATATAGCATAGATTCTGAACTTATTTTTGCTTGATAAATAGATGATTAAGTTGGTATTTAGATCTTTAAAACTGAAAGTGTCTCATGATAGTCACTTTTGATGAATTTATTATAAAATTCTTTTTCACAGAAAGCATGATGAGAACAAAAAATGCTATTTTGAATGCAAAAAGTAATTTTTATATTTTCATGTTTCAGAAAATATCCGAAATAGCTCATGCTCATGGTGCTCTTGTGTTGGTGGATAACAGTATAATGTCCCCTGTATTGTCACGGCCATTGGAACTAGGAGCTGGTACCAAACATGAGCTCTGAAAATCAGATTTTACTAATTACGTTACTCTATTTTTAATAGCTGTTTTAATTCTGATTATTTCAATTTTCTACCAGACATTGTTATGCACTCGGCAACGAAGTTCATTGCTGGACACAGTGATTTGATGGCAGGTGTGCTGGCTGTAAAAGGAGAAAGGTTGTGCATTGCTCTCTTTTTTTATAGACGTCATGTTTCGTTTTCTTAGTTGACTTCAATATCGACGAATCTTTTTCTTTCATCAGCTTGGCA
The DNA here is from genome assembly GCA_025413485.1 of Ficus microcarpa. Taxonomy (NCBI): domain Eukaryota; kingdom Viridiplantae; phylum Streptophyta; class Magnoliopsida; order Rosales; family Moraceae; genus Ficus; species Ficus microcarpa. The sequence goes on along the minus strand of CM046387.1, from coordinate 22,419,135 downwards.
AAGGAATTGTACTTTCTACAAAATGCAGAAGGGTCTGGGTTAGCTCCATTTGACTGTTGGCTGTGTCTGCGGGGAATCAAGACGATGGCCTTACGAATTGAGAAGCAACAGGTGCAACTTTATTGCCTATCTCACCATCTTTATAATTTTCTCGTAATTACGTGACAAGACTACGAATATCAGATCAATGAAGATCAATAGTCATCAGTTCTATGTGGACACTGAAGTACATAGTGCAATTTATAATGATATATGATTTGTCGGTGTACATGGAGTTAATTCTAAGACAATGTCGTAAATTAGCACTACTATATGCACTTAAAATTGTTAATGTGCATTTCAGATTTGTCTAAATCATCTTAGTCGTTGATGTTCTAAAACTTCTAATTTGGCATGTTATTTTTGAGATGCAAAATTCTCTTGTATTTTTGTTCTTTTTCGTTAGTTTTAGTTGTAATGCTCAGAGATATGTGAGAGGATTTGGTTTTTGTTTATTTTCATTTTTTACTTAATTTTTTTTTTCCTATCATTGGCAGGATAATGCGCAAAAAATTGCTGAATTTCTTGCCTCTAATCCACGGGTGAAAAGGGTTAACTATGCAGGTCTTCCTGATCATCCTGGACGTGCATTACATTATTCTCAGGTACTAGCATCTGACGGAACCCTTGACTACCGTTGCTGCAATAACCATTACAATCTGCTTCTTCATATATGTATACATATACATCAAATTTGTCCAACACTGTATGGGAACATGTTTCAGGCAACGGGTGCGGGAGCTGTGTTGAGCTTCTTGACAGGCTCGGTGGCACTTTCAAAGCATATTGTTGAATCTACCAAGTACTTCAGCATAACTGTCAGCTTTGGTAATGTTTTTTTCTTTCCACTACTACTTTGCTAATTTGAATACTTTGTAATCATAGAAGGGAAAACTCTCGGAAGGAAAAATACCGATGGCTTTTTTTTAGAATGTTTATTAAAACACTTCAGCTTTTGAAGCCTTTTATTGCTAACTCATTAAACATACTCGAGCACTAAAGCTAAGTCTTTAGTTCTAAGATCCCCGTTCAAATTATTGAGCTTCTAGCAAAAAATGACTTTTAATGAATCATGTTCTCTTTGAGGTTAACACGGAAGTTGCACATAATGTTTTGGTCATTTGGTGCTTACCATGTGATTCATCTGTCGACAGGGAGTGTTAAGTCCTTAATAAGCATGCCCTGCTTCATGTCTCATGCAAGCATACCAGCCGAAGTGCGTGAGGCCCGAGGTCTAACGGAAGATCTGGTTCGTATCTCTGTTGGAATTGAAGATGTGAACGATCTGATTGCAGATTTAGACAATGCCCTTCGAACTGGACCCGCCTGAGGATGTTCAAAACTTCAGCTCAGCATCGGTGCAAGGACTTTCATCCGCTGCAGAAATGCATATGTGCAAATGTGATCGAATTTGATTGAAGCCACAAATCGGGGGCAATTTTTACGACGAAGTGTCTGCTAGCATCATTAACTTATTTCCGAGGCAGCACAACCGGCGACAGCAAATACTTCGAGTGAGATTTCTTTTTGGGCCAAGCCTTGCCGCTCTGTGTGTATATACATGTTGTCTCTAAAATATTGTCGTCTGATAATTGGGATTTTTTTGTTTTAATTTTAAGTAAGACTCCGATTTGAGATTTAAACTAGCCAGTATAATGAAATTGAGGATTGTGAATATGTGATAATCTGGATAATTTTTGGGATAAATCAGTGCAAGTAGTGTGTACCTGCTAAAATTTAAGTATTTGTGCAGAAAAACACTTCGTGCGATATTTGGCATTAAATTTGACACCGAGTATAGAAATATTCCAGATTTTGATGTTTTCAATTAACTTGTTGATTTTTAAAACAATGTTAATGATTTTTTTGTTTTGAAACTTTAAAAAAAAATTTCTTTAAAAAAAAAAAAATCAACGCTGACAAAAACGTCAATGTTAAAGACAAGAACTACTACTAATGTAATTGGGATTGGGAATATCAGTCCTTTGATTTAAGTAAATTAAGTCTGACATTCTTTTGCTGAAAAATTTATGAAAAATATTTTCATGTGTATTACAAAAAAAAAAAAAAAAAAAAAAAACCCCAAAACATGGATTTGAAAAACTTGAAGAAATGCTTAAGCAATCAATTTTACATCATCAATGGACAGGAGTTTGCGGTCAAATTAACTCGAAACAATGATAATCTTAATCCATTAGTCAAAGTCACACATATTTTGGAGAAAAATGCTAGAACAATAATGCTATAGATCACTCATGATTACTAAAGCATCTTCAATGCAATGTCAAATTCATTTGACAATAGCAAGCGCATAAGCTTAGTAATTGAATTATAGTTAGGTTAAAAAGGGGCACATGGGGTGCATTCAAAAAAAAAAAAAACATTTTCCAATAATGAATTTCGATAATTAAGAAAATATTAAGTTCGAGAATCCCTATATTTAGTGACAAACGAGTTTAATACCCGTTCGTTATACGGGAAATGAAGAAAAAAATAAATAAATTAATTAAATATTATATGATAAAAACAGTTAGTTAAGATAAATATTATAATTATAATCAATATAATTTTTCTCAAGATCTCTCCCAACAATGAAGATGCAAAATCAAAATAATAATAGAACTAATAATAATAAAATGAAAACAAAAGCAAAAAAGAAAAAAATCTTCTATAGTTATACTTATTTAAAGAAAAATAAAGCAGAAAAAGAAAGAAAAAAAATCTTTAAACTCAAAAGAATCTGAAAAAACTAACCCTAACAAAAAATTATAATAAAATAAATATATAACTCATTTTCTTCTTTTTTTACTGTTTTAAAAAAAATAAAAAAAAATTTTATCAGGTTATATACATGCAAAAACTAAAAAACATGATTTTTAAAATATAAAACAAAACAAAAAAAAATTGCATGCAGAATCCTTTAAAAAATGGGTCTTTAAAAAATAGAACAAAAGAAACAAAAAAGATACACAAAAAAAAATCCGAAATAAAGATAAAAAATTTAAAGTAAAAAAATTGTTTAAAAATCAAAAAAAGACAAAGTGAGCAAAAACACAATACAACAATATATCAGAATCTAATGTCTAAAATTTCGCAGAAAAAAAAAAGGCAAAATATGTGAGAACAAAACTGTCATTCCACTGTAGATAAGCCAAAATCAGTACATAGGATAAGGGCAAAATCGACAGTTTAATATAAGAAAAGCAGCTACTGTGCATTACTGTAGGATAAAAGAACCGTACAGCAAAAGTAACAAAAATAAAAAAAAAATAAAAAACAAAAACAAAAATCACTATTTATTAAACAATGAAATATTACATTTTTTTACTATAGCAAATCAGCAAAAATTAAAAAAAAACTGTAACAAAGAAATAAAAGTTAAAAAAAAACTATTTATCAAATAATAAAACAAAACAGTAAAAGTAAAAAAAAAAAACGTAACAAAGCATCAAAAATTTAAAAAAAATATAACAATAACAAAAGTAAAAAAAAAAATACAACAACAACAAAAGTAAAAAAAGGAAAAAAAAATCAGCAAACGTTAAAAAAAAAAAAGAAAAAAAAACAACAAAAGTAAAAAAGAAAAAAAAAGCAAATGTAAAAAAAAAAAAAAGAGCAGCAAATGTTAAAAAAAAGAAAAAAAAAAGTGAAAAAAAAAAGCAGCAAAAAAAAAAAAAAGAAAAAAGACAGCAAACAAAAAAAAAATGAAACTGTTCAATGAACAGTGAATCACTGTTCATAAACAGTGAAATCACTGCTCATGAACAGTGACGCGTGTCAGTGGTGGCTGACAGAGCATATTAATTAGGGCAAAATGGGCAGTTCACTGTTCAGGCCCAAAAAGAAGAAATAGAGGGGTAATAGCGTCATTTCACTGTGCTGCACTGTTTTACTGTGCGGTACTGTGCATTACTGTAGATATAACGCCGAAAAGAAAAAAAAAAACCAAAAAACACTGTAGAATACTGTTCTTTGAACAGTAAAAGTCCACTTTCCTTTAGTATATGTATATAATTTGTCATCAAATACTGCAATTGCCAAATTTTGATATTTGATTGTTATTGAGACGTCTTATTTTTTCTCTTAATCGCTACAATATTGTTATTTTCAAATTATTTAAATGCTAGAAATTAACTTTTACAATTTTTAAAGCTTTATAATAATACCAAATATATATATATATATATATATAATATAGAAACAATTTTACGCATTGACATATAAAGTAGGATAATTATCATAGGATAATACTAGGAACACTAACTTTAATATCAAATTTTTGAATACCAACTCATACGTAATATATTCATTAGAAGATGAAATCAATTGATGTGGCTATATTTTAAACACTTACCAACAAAAAAAAGTATAACTCATATGTCATATAGATAAATACTCAAAAATTGTGATTAAAATTACTGTCCCTGATATTTTTTATTATCAAATATGCTATTTTTTTTTTCACATATTTTTACTTATACATGTAGTATCGACATTGATATTTACATTGGATATGATCTTATCGCACTTTCTTAAGCAGTCATATATTTATATATCACAATGTGGTTTAAATTGTTGTAGCTGCCAATAATTGTGGCGGAATGGTATGACATGTACTTTGGCGTTATCGGCAGGGCAAGTTCATAAAAAACCCTTCGATCACAATCTCACCCCTAAAGAAAAGTTGTTTATTTGGTCATGCATTTTTTTCCCCCTCCTCATAAGATTGGGAACTTATTATGGATCGACCCACTAAATAAATTGGATAAAAAAAAAATTTTTACTCGGAAAAGAAAAAATCCAAACTACTACAATCAGTAACAAAGTCAAGATTTAGCTCTAATGGAAACTCGTTGAGAATAATTCTGATCTAGTTCATGACCTATTAGAAGTAGAAGATATTTTGGTGAGATCATTACGGACAGAAAAAGATTGCAGTTAGTTTGATATTGATCGGGTGACACAAATAAATTTTAAGAAATTTATATATTAGAATAAAATTAAAAAAACAATAAATTACTTTTTTTCTATGCTCTTTACTTGATTTTCTTTTGTTCTTTTAAAATACTTTTCCATATTATCCGATGTAGAATTTAACAATATAAATTTAAATGGCAACAATAATTCATCGTACATATTACACAAAATATAAATTTATCGACATTCTTATAAATAAAAAATAAAAATTAGAAGTTATATCGAAATGATTAACACAAAATTTTATCTATACGGTAACCATGGAATATTACGCTTCAAAAAAAAAATTTATGGGTTATTGAAATTATTGATATTGAGGAATAGTCACATCGTAAATTTCTCTGAGGAGCAAAGCATGAGAGGAAAATAAAGAAAAGAGAGAGAGAGAGAGAGAGAGAATTAAATAATAATATTGTATTTTAGCACTTTTTTCAGGGGTAGTAAAAAAGAATCATATAGGAAGTTAAAAAAAAAAAAAAAAAAAAAAAAGAATCATAGAGGGGGAAAATTCATTTAAGTCTATATAACATGAATAAGGGGGAAAAATTAGAAAAAGGAACGATAGGAAGCAGCGAGAGAGCGAGACAAAGTGTGGATGATGTCATACTTAAAAAAAATAAATAAAAATAAAAACAAAAAACAAAACAAAATAAAAGGTAAATCTACAATAGAGTCTTGTATATTTTATTGATAGAGTTCATTTTTAAACCGTTACGATATAATTGAATAGCTGAGATATTCTTTGTGCATGATAACTATTATGCACATTACCTCATAGCATTATAAACTAATTAATAAAATAAACAAATAATAAAAAAATAAATTAAAAAAAAAAAAACCAGATCTGGTTGATGAAAGGCTTCAGCGGGTGGGGTGGGGGGGAGCTCCTCACCGGCAGGGCGGGGGCTTGTCGTCATCGAGTGCATCGCATGGTCGGTCACAGATCAGTCACAGGTCATTACCTGGGATCGTCAGGCTCGCGAGTGGGTGGTCCGTCGCTTGGGGTTGCAAGCCTTGAGAAGGGAGGGCTTCATCATTGTGGGAAGGGGGCACTTGGGTTGTAGGCCGGATCTAGCCAACGAGGGACGTGGGGGAAGGGAGGGGACTCTAGCGACGTAGGGGGTGTAGATCTGGTTTGCGTGGGGGAGGGGGGTTGGTTGTTTTCATCAGCGTCGGTAGGGGGTGCAAATCTGGTTGGGAGAGTGAAGGGGTCTTTGTCGGCATCAGGGAGGGGGGCGCTCGTTGCCGGTGTGGGAACCGTCACTAGCCTTTTTTTTTTTTTTTAAGTTTCTTTGACTTTTTGTTTAATTTCTATTTTTTTTTTAGTATATAATACTATGAGATAATGTGCATTATAGTTATCATGTACAAACAACATCTCAGTCATTCGATTACATCATAATAGTTTAAAAATGAGTTCTATTGATAAAGTATATAAATAAGGGTGAGTTTGGGGAACCAGTTTGAACTCATAATTTTGAGTTCAAACTCAACTCATGGAGTTTGGATCATCAGTTACATTCAAACTTCAATTTGGATCATTATATAGTAACTTGAAATGGGTTTACTGTGCAACAAGCTCATCACCACTACCGACGTTGGCTTGGAGGATTCTGGCGTGCCTGAGGGCGTTGCGAGCCCGGAGCGAGTCGAGTTCGACTCAATGAGGCGTCGAAAAGGCCCTCTCGAGTTGGAGAAATCCAAAGGCGCCGTAGACCACCGACAGCAATGCCAGCGTGACGGCCACCGCCAGGATCGCGAAATCGGCGGAGGCTGGCATTCTCCGGTGGCTACTATCTGAGCTTCGACTAGAGAGAGAGAGAGGAATTGTAGAGAGAGAAAGAGGAAGAGTAGAGAGAGAGAGAGGGGAGAGAGAATTCCAGTAGGGAAGATCGAGGTGGTGAAGGTGATTGCTTTAGCGCATTGGAGACACAACAGAGATGAAGAGAGAGAGAGTTTTATTGTGTGTGTGTCTCAGAGAGAGAGAGAGAGAGTTTCAGAAAATAAAAGGAAATTCGTGGTATAAATCCATGTGAAAACAAGCTCAGTTTTATCTAGTTATACCAGATTAAAATTATAATTATTAATTAGTTTTTATCAATTTTTAATAACCAATTATGTACTTTTTGTTGGTGTATTTTATGATTATGTAAGAAATTTTACAAAAACTTTTGATGCCCAAGTTGATTGGTGTTATTAATTGAGTGTATTTTAATTGTTGCATTTTTCTTCACTAAAACCTACAATAGAATGTAAAAAAAACAAATGGTTTAACTCAATTTTTTAACATCCAAACAGGCCCTTGTTTTTTTTTTTTTTTTTAACTTTTCAACTCAAACTTTTTTACCAAACAATCAATTCAAACTAAGCTTTTTATCTCAAACTTTTTACCAAACACTCACCTTTTAAACTCGACTTAACTTAACTCAAGCTAAACTTAAAAATCTTAACTCAAACTTACACACTAAACACCCTCTGAGACTCTATTACAGACTTACCCCAAAATAAAAGGTAATTTACAGTTTGGGGTCGGAAAATGGAAGGAAAGAAGAAACGGAACTACCAGATTGTGAGGCTTTAAAATATTAGTGGAGGCACTCGTCAAGATGTAAGTGGAGACATTCATATCAAATAAAGATTTTTTTTTTTGCTCAGTGGGGCACGTGCCCCCACTAGCCCCCAGCTGCCTCCATGCCCGACTACAATCATAGATTTTGAATCTTGTGTATGGGCACTAGTTGAATGAATCTGAGGAGAGTAGGCATTTTGATGAACTAGCATGCATGAGGTTAGGTTAGCCAAAGGGAGTCGGAGGAAATGGATGATAGAAGAGACGGTGGAAATAGGCTAAGATCTGGGGTAAGAAATTAGAAATGTTGTTGTTGCATTGTTTTGTAAAACAAATATGTTTGCTATAATTCCACACATAACTGCATTGTAAGGTCAAATTCTCCCCTCCAGCCAACGTCCCTCAGATGATAGGTTGGTAGGGTACTCGTTCTTCTCACTGAATGCTTAGGTTCGAGTCGTCACCACCGCATTGGCCAGATATATGAACAATCCACTTCGTGAGGGTTAAAAAAAAGGAAGGAAAACTTGGATTTGATTCCTTAGATCGGGCCATCGTCCAATCTCGTTTCATCCCCGTTACCCTTAATTCCAGATCTTCTTAGTTGTTTATTAGTTTCATTGATTCATAAAGTTCGCTGTGGATTTATTCCTTTTGTTTGATTGCCTACAAATGAAGGAAAAATGAGTAATGAGTATTGCATTTTTCTGTACTTTTTTTGTTCATCGTTCTACTGTTTCTCGTTAACCAAACGAAGTTTTAAGGCTTGAAATTTGTCATCTTTAATTTATGTTCCTTCAATATCTCAGTGCTTTTTTTTTTTTTTTTTTTTGGCTCTGATTCTTAATCTCAATGCTTGAAAATAGTCGATAATTTTCAGAGTGTTTGTCAACGAGATCGCAAGCGTCGCCGATGAGGTAAAAATTGTAGAAGCTATTTTCTTTTCAAACTATAATTCTTCTTAAAACAATTATATTTTATTTAGATTTTAAAAAAATGTTATATAAGTTGGAGCATTATCTTAATAATGCACCTTGTCTCTCACCACTACGTTATGAAGTCAAAGTAAAAAGAACTCGTGATATTGATAGTGTTAAATACATGTCCTATCATTAATTTTGCCTTTTAATTGGAAAAAAAAAAAAAAAAAAAGATAAATAATGACACATATTACAATATATTTTTTTGAATCCAAAGCATCAATTTTTAGAACTTGCTAGAGAAGTGCTTTTTTTTTTTTTTTTTTTAAATAGTTTTTGGCTAAAAGAGTGCTTTTTCTTTCTACTTGCAAAACAAATTGGCTCTTCAAGAAATAATTGTCATTTTGTAAAAGTGCCCTCTAATTATTTTAAAAAATGCAAAAAAAAAAAAAAAAAAAAAACTGTAATACCAAGTTTGCCAATCCATCTTTCAAGGCACGATTGGAACAAATGTTTGAGATAAAATATTTAGGTTGAAGTTGGTTGATTTTTCAAAAATTAGTTATAATTTTTATTGACTTTTCAGAAAAAGATAAATTAAGATGAAAAACTTAGGCTCACACCTGAAAATCAAACATATGCTTAATCTGTCTATTTTAGTTATTCTTACATGACAAAATGCTGTTGGTTTGGTGTTATTTTACATCAATGCCTGTGATTCATATTGGTTGTACAATTAGTATTTGCATTATGGTGTTATTTATAGTGGTTTAGTACCATGTTTTAGAGATTTATACCAAGTTATGAACCAAAAATTTTATCCAGTGATTCTCATAATTATCTAGCACCAGTTTTATGACTTGAAAAATAGGGAAAAGTATTTTCTCATTCACAATTTGTGATCAATTTTTATGGATAAATTACAATTGGGAAATTTAAAATCAAGCATCACAATCAAACTAATTGATATAAACAGTTTTGCATAATATCTTAAAATGAAAAAAAAAAAAAAAATCACAAAATTTACCAAAATAATCAATCAAAATGAGCAAGGATCAAAGCAGAGAACGTACCACGTACCACTCTTTTACGGCTCTTTTTAGAATCATCATGCATTTGTTTGGAAGATTTTCCCATCTTTTACATTGTTGCTTTATGATTCTTTCTGTTTTAAAATTACCTGAGTCGAGTTTTAACCTAGGGAAAATGATATAGATTAAAAATAGAATATTGAATTTAAACATATGCATATATATATATATATATATGTGGATATCTATTAAGATATCTTTTATCTTTTGTAATAAACTTTTTTATTTATATTTATGTTTAATATTAGAATTATTTAGAATATTTTAAGTTGAGTTAAATTTTTGTTTTTGTTAGTCTAAATCTCCATAAATAGCACCCTTATTGTAATTGTCATTCAAAATTGATTGATTAAAAAAATATATATAGAGAGAGAGGGAGCTACCCCAATTCTCCAATGGCTAGAATTGGAAAAATAAGTAAATTTTATTTTGCCAGGTATTCAAAAGTGACGTACTACAGTCAATTAGCCACTATATGCACGCAATCATATGGTGGGTAGTAAAAGTTCCCATCGATAAGATTTTAAATTCAAATCAATCCCACTAGAATGGATCACTCGAATATGCACGGCCTCCCCGACACTATCTAGGACCGCAAACTTGCACAACTGGAATAGCATTTACAAAATCTCCGTGTGTTGAAAAAACACAACCATGTTAAAATTTCGAAATAAACCGAAACGCATGTGACATAATTTAAACCTTTCTCACATTCAGGTAGGATTTTGTCTACCTATAGTTGTCAAGACCTCTAACTGCATAAGCAAAGCATAACTTATACAGCTGACGCCACAATGATCAAATATCATACATAAAAAGTTAAACAATAATAATAATAATAAACATAAAAACTTCTACTTTAAAAACACACCATTATCAATCAAACTCTGCAGTTTAAACCTCCATGTATTGCATTACATGGTTACAACACCACCTAAAAAACCCGTTTTTTGCCCCCCCTTCTAAAGAACCATTCTAATGTCAAGTTTCATCACTACGTCAGCGAAATTTTACACATCAACCATTACCTTCAAAGAGTTTAAAATTCGTGATGCCAAAGCATCCAAGCCCCATAATGTTATGTACACCGCCAAATCCCCCTGGTCAAATTAGCGCTGCCACGACAAAAAACCAAGATGAGAAATAAGAGACAATGTTAACAAAAAATTAACAGGAAATGAAGCTATTCGAGAAAGACTACAAAGATCGTTTCGAAGCGAAACTTCGATTACAGTCCACACATTCTTCTCCAAATGTCTGGAAAAGTGCTATTTTCGATTTATAAACATGTGCTATCCAATGGGATGCATTAAGTAGGCAGAGAAGAAGACATGATAAGAAGCGGCTGGAAAGAAAATAATAAGATCGTAAATAGCACAAGTCAAAACCCTTACCTTTGCAATTTTATTAACTATTCACTGCCAAAATCTTCGTAACTCAATCCTTCTGAGATGGTGTCCAACCTTTTACTGTCACCTGTTCAGGCAGGATAACAAAATTACTCTCCACCGATGGAATGCAACAAACATAACAGATGAGGGAAAAATCTTACCTTGAGGTTCTCTTTCACGCGAATCAAGAAAGTCTTCTGCATCTGGTGCCAGGAAGGGCGATCTAGAATAGCTTTCCAGTATATCTGAAACATGAAGTATTGTCGTTTTACTTGCACATCCAGAGTCTCAAACTTGAAATGACTCCAATTAGTAAATCATATTCATGTTTCATCAAGTGGCTAGTTTTCAATTTATTACTAACGACACAAACATCTGTGTGAGAACCAGAATCTACAAGTGGCTTGTGCACTGGTTATCTATACGAGTGTAATTGTATTGCACAAGAGGGACCAAAAAAATACTACTAACGACAAAGATGCATATGCAGAAACTTCTCCAGGCCAAACGCAACAGCGTAAGACTCAGATAGACAAACAGAAACAGATGAGACGTACCTGAACTCTGAGAAAAATCAGCTGTCAGATCTGAGAGGCTGAAGTTTCGCGGAATCTGACCTAAAAATCCAAATGAAGAAGTGTCCATGTCAAGAAGAGAATCGTTCAGTGCCTGTGAGTTAGAATCTACAGAACTGAAATGTGCAACTGATGCATCTCCAATATTAGGCCGTCCTTCCAGGACATTGTTATCAGCACCAAACAGATAGGGGGAACTACTAGAATATCCAACTTCTGATTTGATGACACCACCAACTTCTGGTTTGATCATTCTGCCAACTTCCGATTTGATCATCCCACCTACTTCAGATTTGATAATCCCACCATTTATTCCTTGCATTAGTCCCATGTTGGAGTTCTGTGTCGAGAGCATGTTTTGTGGGGCATCAAGCCTACCAGCATGCGTGGACATCTCAACAGCACTGTGCATACCAGTGTGCATTGAAGACGCACCGTTGGTAAATGCATTTGGCAAGCATGAACCAACTACATGGTGCATATTTTCAGGCTTCATAGCTGGTCCTACATGCTCTGAGGTGTAGCATGCTGAGTTCTGGTGCACTGTCAGAGACAAAAATATAACAGCTCTTTTAAGTTCATTAAAACTAAACAAGCCACTAGAATCACACCTGCACACACACATAAACATTCACATATTTGTATATGTATGATTACTAACAGTACCAATCGGTCCTTGAAGTACGATATGCCAGGAGGAAACTTGAGGTATAGTACACAAACCAAATTGAACTCCCAAACAAACAAAGCATTCTTACATTGTGGAATATGGGAGCCGTTAGAAGTAGTTAATGGAGCAACTCCACTCGGGTGCATTTGATGCATCAATCGTGCTTGTTGGCCAAGCAACTTGTTAAATTCCATAATTTGGTGCTTCACCATCAATCTCAGATAATAAGCATTGAAAAATTCTTGATTCTCTTCTTCAAGCTTCTGCCAAACTGCAAACCAAGCAAACTCCTTTAATTCCAGGAAAGAAATATGAACATGATATTTAAGAACTCATGATGACTATAAGTTCCATAATAATTTATTACTTTACAAAACCCTTTGTACCATCTTTAAGCACCAAAAGAGCCTAATCATACTCTAAAATACATGCAATATATTTCTTGATTTATATGACTTTATAATAAGTTAGGCCATTATTGCCAATGTAACCCGCTTGGGTTAAGAAACGGACAGTGAAACATGAGACGTAGTACAACTCTACTGCAGGTCCTTTTCAGGGTCTTCAAAGAGGCTAATTCAAGAACTAAAACATGGTACTAGAATACCAAACTGTCATTTGTGGGTGGGGACAGGGGAGGAAAGGTTGCCCATGAACATGGATCTTGATGGTGGATAAAGATTTTCAAAGATGAAATTTGATTCTGAAAGAGCTTAACTTTGGTTATTTGTAGGGTAGATATTTTTTTTAAGGTTAATAAATAAATAAATAAATAAATAAATAAAAACACTATAGAAAAGCAACTATAAGTAAACCGACATCTAGGAGTGGCACCTAAAGATTAGGTAATGAATTACGTGTGTGCAAAGGGAGCATCAGTAGCTTCATAATAACCAAGGATAAATATGGGCCTTACACATATCAACCCTCCCTTCAAAAATTATAAACATCAGGATAACACCCTGAATGCCATTCAAGGGAAGCAGTTACCAAACTCCCTGATTAGCGTGATGCAAGTAACAAAGAATGCCAGAAGGAAAGGAAAAGGAAAGAGAAAAAAAAATCCCAATGATGAGTCATAATAGGGCAAATCAGACACAAATAGGATGAGATTTACAGAACCAAATAGGACAACGTAGTACCAAGTGATGTGAAATCGGGCTCTATTTTTGCCTGATCCAATAAGGTCTCCACAACTTCCTTCTCGTTCATATACAGCTGCAGACATCGTTCAATAAGATTCTGCACCTGGATTTACCAAAAAAAACAGAAGAGATTAGACTTGAAAGAAGAAAATTCTGTAAATAAAAAGGTAAACTCAAAATTGTTATAGTCACTTAATAAGAAATTTCCAAAGAGAGGAACGTAAAAAACAAAAAGAAAAAGCTCAAGTTATTTCTCTTTTCAATTTCAGTTAGTTGTAATCATCCTAGATAAAACTTATCAATCTCCTATCTTTCTCTTCTTGAATCTAAAAACATATGTGGGCGCGTGTGTGTGTATCCGGACGAACAAATGGAGTCTAAGTTCCATCCAGAGTATTTTACATGGCTTCAAATATTAAAAAGAAAGAGGAAGACAAATAGAAGCTATCAGTTTGGTACATTAAAGTAATCGTCTGGTTTTCCTCCAACAAAATTATATAAAAGTTTCTACAACCAGCCCAAGAATCTTTGTGAAATATAATTTGTATAATCTGGCTAACAAAACAGGAACAAGCGTTAGTTTTATTCCTCATTCTTTCATCAAAATCCATATGTTAAAGGTCAATTGCATACTACAGTTTCAGACAATTCAGCACAGCAGAAAACAATCGATATCCTATTGTTTTCTTCCTCTGTAAATTTGCTTTGAAAACATCTCAAAACGGTCCTTTACACTGACAAAGCATAGTTTTGACTTCGTTACTAAAACTTTGTTTGGTAAGTGGGAAAGAAAATATGAAGGAAAGCAAGGTACATAACATAGGCAAGGAAAATGGAGAGGAAGGGAGGGCTTTTCTTTTAATGTGTTAGACATGGATTCTCTCTTCAAATCCTTCCTAACTGGGAGAGATTAAAATTCGGGTTCTCTGAAGGATTTAAAATCCCTCACCCAATCGATACCCTCCTCTTTTCCCTCGTGCCAAACAACAATAGGTCCTGAAACCCCATCCCTCTTCCTCCCACTAATCACTCCTACCAAACCAGCTCAAAAATGAATCAGCTACTCAAACTATCAAAATTTAATTTCCATCAACAGTAAAAAAATTCAAGCACAGAAGCTTACCAGTTGAATATCTTTAGGCAAAACTCGTCTCACGGATCCACTCGGCATACTTTAGAGATTCCACGTTATACAGACACTTTCATAAGAAACAACACTTAACACTATCGACAATCCTGAGTTCCCAGTTCAGCTTTACATATTATGGCCTGATCGCAAAAATTGACAAGAACAAATGCAATAGAATTAGCTCTTCTACTCACTCCAAAATAATCCAGAAAAATAAATATATAGATAAATAAACTAATGCTAGCAATATTTTGAATTCCAATTTCATATCCAAAAAATTAAAAAAGTAACATTTCCCGGTATAACGAAACCAAAAATTAGCTCTCAAAATACGAAAATTTTCTGCTGTAGGCGGCAAAAATTTAAAATAAAAAAAATAAAAAATAAAAAAAAAAAAAGAAAAAGAAGGAAAAAGAAGAAAGAAGAAAAAATCACCGAGCTAGTCGTTAACAAATTTCTTGCATGCCCAAAACGAAAAACAAAAAATCAATCTTATTCTCTCAAAATACTAGGGTTTAATCAATTTCCGAGGATGTATTCAATCAAAATCACGACGATCACTTTACCAAAACGAAACCCTAAATTGTCCCCAAATCACCAGATATGCTTATACAGAGATTAATACACGCAGAATCAGGCAAAATTGTTATTCAACGTTACAAAGAACAAAGAACAAAGAACAAAAATCAAAAATTTAAAAAGGAAAAACATTTCCTGAGTAATTTGAATTCAGACGGAAAACGAAAAATCTAACCTGAATTCGATAAGATTCGGAGAAAGTTTGGGAGCTTTAGAGCAAAGTTCGGAGAGAGAAAGTGAGGAGGAGAGAGAAAGAGTGGAGAGAGAAAGGTGAGAAAGCTTGGTGCTTTTTTAATGGTGGGAATGGAACCCTGATCAACTTTATTCAGTCCCCTAGTGAATCTGTTTTTCGTTTTTGAGCATCAGTATTTTCGTTTTTTTTTTTTTTTTTTCTGATTTTTTTTTTTGTAAAAGTTTCTGCTGCTTGACAAGTGACTCACGGAAGAGCCAAATGGTGACACGTGTTTATCCCGGACTCGGTGGAGTGGGACCCACATGGGAAGATCAGGTGAATAAGACTTACATACGATAATATGGTGTTTACGGTCCTATTCCAATTTCCCCTTTGTGTATTTAGAAAGAGTATTGTACTTGCTGTCATGAATTTTGGTCAAACATGTTGACTCGAATTTCTATCCACTTTTTTCCAAAAAAAAAAAAAAAAATCTATCCACTTCTAACGACCTGTTTGGAACAATAATTGAAAATTGGAGTTGGAGTTTTATAAATTAAAAATTGAAATTGAAATGAGCATTTGGTTCAATTTAGAATTTAGAATAAATTGTGACATAAAAATAATATAATAATTTAAAATTTGTTTGGACAAAAATAGGCAACATTTATATTGTTTCATTTCTCTCCTCATTTTATGTAATTGAAAAAAAAAATATCTCATTTCGATATTAAATAAGATAATTATGTACTTTTAAAATTTAAGTTTTGAAAATATAAGAGAGAAAAAGTGAGTTGGATATTTGGGGAGTTTTGCAGTTGAATTGCAAAATTCCATCTAAAATGTTGTTCCACACACCCTTAGTTTTATGCTATGTTTGGTCGGAGGATGGAAAATAGAATGGAAGGAAGTGCAAAATAAAGGAAGAAAGAATATTTTCCTTTATGTTGTTCCGTAGAACCTTAGAAGAGAAAGAAAATAGGAAAGAAAATATCTAATATAATTTATTTCATAATTATACCCTTTTAAAAATGATCGAATTAGCAATGATCAAGGTCATAATAGTCTTTTTATACATCATTTGCATTGGTAAAATTTTCCCTGTACTTTTCTTTCCAAAGTTGGAGGGATTAAAATTTGGTGGGCCCCATAAATTTGTAATTTCTTTCTTTCTCAATTTCTTTTCTACCAAACAACCCTAAATTCCCTTTTCCTCTCTAAAATACCTCATCTAATTTCCTTCCTTCCTCCCTCTTTTCCACTCTACCAAACATAGGCTTAGGGAAAAGCACCTAAATGATACAAATTTAAAAATTATTGCACTAACATAACACAAACTTAACATTAGACTAATATGATACAAAATTAAATTAAAGTTAACTAAAATTTGTGTTATGTTTATTAATAATGAAAATTTTGTATCATGTTGGTCAACAGATTAAAAAATGGTTATTTAGGTAATTTTTTCCAAGTTTTTTTTATTCTATATGGATGCTAGCAGAGTTTCCTAAAAGTTGTTTTTGATTTTATGCCTCTATAAGTGTCTGAATGATCTAATAGAAATTTTTCTTATCTCTAGGAGAGCCTCCGATTAAAGTTGGGAAATATGCCGTGTTAGCGTCCATGCGCTTTTTCTCTCCCTTAACGATTGCCGTCCTAGTGCCCATATGCCCTCTCTCCCTTGATGATTGTTGTCCCAGTGCCCATGCACTCTCCTTTTTTAACAATTGTAGTCTCTACGTCCGTGCACCCTGCCTTAGATGCTTGTTTTTCCTTCTCTGTGCTCTTGTGGCTCCATATCTTCGACAATTTTATTCAATATTCTTTTATTTATATTTTTTAGGAAGCCAAAAAAAATGAAAAATAAAATTAATTCATTCAAGTTTCTTTTGTTATAATATAAGATTATAACTCCTATCAGAGCTCATTTTATAGGGGCATATTAGAAAATGTTAATATTGGTGATAAAGAAATTTATTAATTTGATAATTTAGGAGGTACAATAAAATGAGGTACATAATCAGAGGGATTCTCCTAAAGAATGAAAAAAATATCATAAAGAATGATTTTGTTGAAATATTCTCTTTCAAGTCATATTTTAAAATTTGGACATTCAGTTGGGGTTGAGGCTTTCTTTTATGCTGCATAGTCAAATACTCCACATTATTTGGTACATATTCTCTTTTTTTTAAATAAGTATTTTTTATAAGTATTATTTGATACATATTCTCTTTTTTTTTTTTATAAGTATTTTTGATAAGTATTATTTGATACATATTCGGTCACAAATTTGAGATCTTTTCCTTAACTTTACTTTTCTTTGAAAAAAAAAAATGGTTAGTCTCTTTACTCACCACTATTTTTTAAAGCTAGACACATTAATTTTCATCGAAGATTTGAATGGAAATGGTCAAAGAATTAACCCAAAATTTGACAACTTTGGGGAGAGAGAATTTTTTTTAACACACTTTTTTTTTTTTTTAAAGTTCGGTCAAAATGAAACATTGAAAAATTAAGGGGGAAATTTTTTTTATAAAGTTTATCCTTTTGGTACTTGTGTTTCGTACTTTTGGTTTTTTTTTTTTCAATTAGATTTGTGTTTACTTTGACATTTTAGAAGAAATATTTTTTAAAAAATTTAATATTTTTCGAAAAGCAGCATTGGTTTAGGGTTCCAGAACAAATCTTTGAGAGATTAAAAAATAATAATAATCTTTGCAAGGATTTTAGAGTCAAAAAAAGATCGCGAGTACTTCGAAAAGTGAGCTCGCTATTCAGCATTCATCAAGTGGAGGCCTAGTGGACAAGTATTTTTTTTTTTTTTATTTAAATGACAAGTAGGGGAAACAATTTTTGTCGGATTCGATAGTTGAGTGATGACAATTACTTTTGTCCTTTTGTTTTCTTTTTCAAAAAAGGTTCTTTTTCCTTTTTTTTTTTTTTTTTTTACCCTAAAACAGGAGAGAAAATTATACGTTAAAATTAGGGTGAGTTTGAAATCTAATTTTAAACTCATGAATTTAAATTTAATTTTTATTTTTTTCTGAAAATTTTTTTTATCTTTTTAAAAAATCCAATAAAAATTACTATTAAAACTTAAAAATTTTAACACAAACTCATACACCAAATACCTACTTAATAACTATGGACACAATAAACTGACGAAAAAATGGCTACATTTTTCTTAAAAAAAAAAAAGGCTACAATTTTAAGGGTGCTAAAACACGCTGACATGGCAAGAATTTATAAAAGGGAAAAGCTATGGTACAATTCTTTATATATATCTTATCAATAAGCTCATTTTATGGACCGTTTAAAATATTATAACGGTTGAGATTTTATTTGTGCACGAAAATTATTACGCATCTTAGCTCATAATATCATAACTGGGAATTTAAAAAATAAATATCAAAGCAAAAATAATTAAAAAAAAAACCACAACTCTTCCATTGGCGACTCCTACGGCGGTGACTTCCACTTCTAATGACGGTGAAATCGTCCCCCCCCCCCACCTATGGTGACCCAGACCCGCGACCCCCCCATGCCCCACTTGCAAAATCGCTAAACTCATAGTGAAACCACCCCCTCCCCCGAGCCCCCAATCAGTCGTCGCCGCCTTCCCACCTGCGAAATCGCCAAACAATGAAATCCCCCACCCTCCCTCCCCTGAGTCCCTGTGAGCAATCGCCCAAACCCCCCCTGCCGAGCCCCCATCGGATGTCGCCCGCCCCCCCCCCCCCCAAACCCTGGCAAAATCACCAGACGGCAAAATCCCCCCATCTTCCGTCCACCGAGGACCTATCGGTTGTCGCCCTTCCCCCCACTAAGAAATCACAAGGCAACAAAAACTCCCCCCCTCCAAGCCAACCTTCCACTAATGGCCCTAATTATAGATCAATTTTTCTTTATTTTTTTATTTTTAATTAAAAAATTAATTAAAATAAGGAATTCATTTTTTTTTTTTTTTTTGCTTCAATACTATAGATTAGTGTTTATTAGTTTAATACTCATGCATTGTATAGGAAAGGAAAATAAATAGATAAATAAATAAATAAAATTAAATAACATTTAATAATGATAGTTGGTTATGATAAATTATATAATTATAATAAGTTTCCAAAAATTTAATTTAAAAAAAAAAAATGTCTTCAATAGTTCTCTTTGCATTCCTATTCCAAACCATTATCATCGTAAACTAGAAAAACAAATTAACATAAATCAAAAAGCGAAAAACAAAATATATAAATCTAGGGGAAAAAAAGCTAGAAATAACTTATAAAAATAAAAAAACAAAACAAAAGAAAGTAGACCATACCTATATGTTGCTCCATCTTTTTTGTCTTTAATTTTTTTTTTCAGGTTATCTCTCAATCATAAAAATGTAAACTAACAATAATAATAATACTAATAATAATAATATAAAAACTTTTCTCCGGTGATGCAGAGATAAAGATAGAGAAATAAAAATGATCACGATAATTTAAAATAAAAATAGAAAAACAAAAAAACAAAAGGAGAAAAAAACTCAACAGGGGAAAAAAAAGATTGGAGAAAAACAACAAAACCAAAAACATAATCTATTATTTTTTTTTATTTACTGTTTTTGACAAAAAAAAAAATTTAGTTATATTATATACATGCAAAACTCAAAAATTAACTATAATATCTGAAAAAACAAAACCCAACAAATGAAAAAGCCAAAACCAAGCACAAATCGAAAAAAGAGAATAAAAAAATTTGAAATTCGGAAATGTATAAACAAAAATCATTAAAAATTATAAAATAACAAAAATACGAAGAAAAGATGAATAAAAAACTAAACTTTAAAATTTAAATCTTAGAAAGCAAAAAAAAAAAAAAAACAGAAAAAAAACTAAAAGGGAAAAAAATACTAAAAAAGAGGAAAAAAAAAAGATTAAAGAAAAACAACAAAATGAAAAACAGATTCTATTATTTTTTTGTTTATTGTTTTTTACAAAAAAAAAAAAAAAAAGAAAGAAAATAACGCTTTGTTTGGAAGCTTAGTTCAAACTTTAAGTTTGAACTAAAAATTTTCTCTTTTTTTGAAAAAGGTTTTTGTCTTTTCTGAAAAAGTTTTTTGTCTTATCTAAAAAGTCAACAAAAATTATTATTACAACTTAAAAATCTTAACTCAAACTTATACACCAAACACCCTCTAAATAAATTTTAGTTAGATTATATACATACAAATATTGTACTTTAACACATCTTCAATAGACAAAATAAAAAATGCACATTAAAAGGGTAACAATGTCCAGTTATTATAGCTATCAGAAAAAACAATTATAAAGGAAGGGTAAATTCATCCATAAATAATTTTAGAAGGACAAAGTTATCCCAAAACTGTAGCAAGCGGTAAAAGTAAGTAAAGCCCAAGGGCAAAATTGCCAATAAAAAAAAAGAAGGTAAAACCGGAATAATACTGTTGCAAAGGAAAAAAGCAACTAAAAACAAAGGGTAAAATCATCCATTAATAATTTTAGAAGGACAAAGTTATCTCAACACTGTATTAAATAATAAAAGTAATTAAAAGTCAATGGCAAAATTGCCAATTGACCAAAAAAATAAAGGGTAAAACTGGCATAATACTATAACGGAGGAAAAAATAATTAATAATGGAGGGCAAAAAAGTCATTATAATGTAGAAAAGGTAAAATACTGTATATTTTACTGTTCATTACTGTAGCAAAATTACTGTACAGTAATCTAACTAAAGAAACGAAAATAGAGAAAAAAAAAATCAAAAATTACTGTTCATAACTGTTAAAATAATAGTAAAAATCTAGCATCCTTTTAATATATTTATATACTTTCAGTTTTTGTACATCTTTTAAATTTTATCCATTAGATTAAATTTTAATAATGTTAGATCAAACTTTAATGATAGAATAAATAAAAAGAGTTTTATTATATATTTTTCCTTTATAAAGTTTATTTATTTCCCTTTTTTTTTTTTTAATTGAAAGAGTTTTCTTTCTTTTCCCTTTAAAAAAACAAATCTCCATGTCACCGTCACATACAACTTTACATCACTTTTTGACGTCATATCCACACAACTTTAAATATAATATAAGTTAAATTATATTTAAATGAAGAATTCAAGTCATGTTTTGATTCCGAATTTATTTTAGGAAATTCCGTAAATGGTGTTTTGCCGCTACTGAAAATGCATTGAACAGAAAGTACCGATGTTCCCAAACAAATAAAAGATGTTTTTCTTAAAGAAACCGTTTTTTTTCCTTTTCTTTTTTTTTCTCTTTCATTATTGGTGCTGTAGAAATAGATAAGAAATAAGAAATAAATCATTTATAAAATAAATAAATTCTGAATAGAAGAATATAAATCCAGGCTCCCGATTGGTTTGTACACTTTAGTTGAAGTTTTAAAGATTGAATTGTATGTTTAGTTGAAAAGTAAACTGTTTGAAGTTATAAGGTTTGAAAACTTAAAAATAAAGATATTGTTTTGTTTCTCTCATCATTCTAAATAATTTATATAAAAAAAATATTATTTCTAACTTGAAATAAGAAAATTACAAACTTTTAAAGTTAAATTTTTAAAGAAATTTGGGTAAGTAAATAGTAAATTGATTTATTTTTGAATAAAAAAACAACAAACTTTTGGAAAAGTTTGGTCGGAGTGAACCAACCAAACAAACATATATGTAATGCTAATATTGCCCGTGCTCCGTAGATTTTGTAGGTCAGTGGATGTCACAATCTTCAACTAGTTAGTAGCTAATTCGAGGTGGCCGAAGAGGTTGTTGAGCTGTAGAAGGACGGCGAAGGTAAGGTTTTGTGTGGGAATAATCTATGCCAACTGGTTTTTGGTTCATATCAGTACATTTGGTTCATCGGTTTGTAATATAATTTTTAAATTGAAATTGATTGATTTTTCAAAAACTAATATAATATTTATTTATTTTTTTAAGAAAAAGATAAATATTAAAATGAAAATTTTGGGTCCGAACCAGAGAGCCAAACAAAGGCTAAAGTGTTTAATGAACAGGCTTCTACTTAATTAATGGCTTTAAAAGATCATAGCGGGAGATGCATAAATCTCTCTTGATGTTCTCTGTTACTCTCCATTCTTTTCTCCTACTCAGAAGAGTCTATTTACAAGGAGGTAGGTATGTTCAACCAAGTTCTCGACTTTGGAAAGTTCCTTCCATTCTCTATTCCATTCCTAATTTCAAAACTCCTTGTGATTTCTTAGTTGTGATGGATCAAGTAACAAAAAAAATGGAGTGGGCTGTAGATAAAGCTATCCAAATCTAGCTGATTTTGTGTAACCAAGGATTGAGAGACTCTCAATCGATCAGAAGCTTCCATCGATTGTAGATGTTTATAAAATAAAATAAAATAAAAAGAGTCTTATTTGTGTTCGATATTGATTTGTCTAGGTAATATACCGTTTTCGGGTCTCAAATATACGAATTCTCTTTGAGCATCATCAAATTTCATTTGTGAAACTAGTCTCAATTAAGAGTTAGGTCTGTTATATTACAGGGTCATCTTGTTTTGTTTATACTATTTAATTAGTGGGAATGAAATTTACATTTTCAAAAAATAAAAATAAAAAGAATGAGAGACACTAGAAAAGATTTGACCATGTAATTCGTCCCCGGGGTCAGGGAAGTTGCAGACCTGTTTGTAAAAAAGATTTGGTCCTTTTAAGGAAGGTTGACTCCTGCTCCGGGGCCAAAGTAGGAAAGCTGTCGAAGAAGACAGGTCCAAAGGATGCAAGAAAATCTATTAAGGAAAGTCTCTGGATGGGTAAAGATCTACTCGGGAAGTTTCTAGAACTGACTCTCTTGAACCATTTTTAGCTATCAAGATTCAAAGAATGATCTTCTGGCTATTTGGCATGTTTGTAGACTTCGTGTTGCCTTGGGAAAAATCATGGATTTTTTAGTTTATTTCTCTGTCACTCACTATCTTGACAATACTAAGAATAAAAAATAAAATTAAAAATTAATTAAGAATAAATAGACTCATTTACAAGTCAGGTCAAATCACGACTTATAAGAATTCTTGAGTCTAATTTAGGTTAATTTAGGTCCACGAACAAAGCACATTCCCACCACGGGATATGAATGATAGTTAGAACCTAGGAAAAGACCTTGTACAAAAACAAGATTCAACGCTCTATATGTGAATCTACAAGGGTCGTGGGTACTTTTTTTTTTTTGAAAGGTCATAGGTACATGTTATAACATGATCCGTTTAACATTCCACCCAAAAAACATGATCCGTTTAACACATAATTTTGAATTCATGAGTTGGTAGGATTTTTATTTTGGCAGGTAAATTTGGATGACATCATAGGCAGTCGTTATAGCCATTTTTGTTTTAATGCAAAGTACTTTTCTATTAATACAATATTTAAAAAAATTTTGAAAAGGGGGGGGGGGGGTTGTCACTTCAGTTTAATAAATGATCAGATTTAAAAGTATATACGAAAATTAATTAGTAAATAAAATTATTAACCTCTGTATATAAATTGTTGTCTTGAAAAATCAATTATGTACCACTAGACATATTTTTTTATAATTTTTGTAATTATAAGAAAAAAGGTCCTAAGTCAGGCCATTAGTACAAATCCTACATTATTATTTTACGAGGTGTGACATACATTAATGAGAAATAAAATTATGTATGGATTTAAACCTATATGCTCCTATTTAAATTATTCTCCTCTCATCAGCTGAATTAGTCCTAACGAATTAAATAACTATTTTTTGATAGGTTTAAAATACGTTACCAAATTAAAACCTTGCTATAATTCTGTCGTTATTGAGTATAGAATGAGCAAGGAACGTTTCCGCAGAAGATAAGTTCTAATTAATTAGTTATAGACTCTAAAACTGAAGACACACCAAAACTAGATGCTAAATAAAAAGGGGTTTTTGATATTTAAACTAAATAAACGAAAACGTAAAAGAAATTCAAGAATAATAAAAGATTGGTTAAGGAATTATTCTCCACCACTAAGCATAGAATCATAACTGAAATAAGAATTTATTTGCAACTTTCTATTGAAACTACCAACCGTAGATAACAATAAGCTCTGCTACCCAAATCTTTTCTTAGTTCGTCGTTAGGCAAAACAAGCTTTATACCTAATTCCTTTCCCATTTAACAAGCTAGAACAAACTCTCTAGATTTAATCGAATAAAAGCATGAAGATGAGAAATATAGGTTGATCTAGAAACAAACACCCTAGGCTATGTTCCACATGAATCAAACGAAAATATCTCATAATCAATTATCACAATTGCTACTATTTGATAAGGAAAACAAGACAAGCAATAGAAAATTCCCAAGTTCTATTTAGTTGTGCACCCAAAAAAAACAAGAAAATAATCATCAACAATAATTATGGAAGAGCATAAACAATCTCAATTGGAAAACTGGAAAATAAAATCTAAATCATTCAATTATAAATCATATGTCTAGGGTTTTAAATTCTCCCTTAACCAAATACAAACCTAATTAAACATAATTGAAAAGAACAAGAAAATAAAAACTAAGAACATGGAAGAGAAGAGAATAAAGGAAGAAGAATAAGCTTAGTCTTGAAAATCTCGATGCAGACAATCTTTTTGAGCCACCAACGAATCTCCTTTTTTTTTTTGCCCCCCTTGTTCTTCTTCTCCATGAAGGGCTGCAAAATAATGATCAAAAGAATCCCCAAATAGACCCTATAAGGACTCATTTATAGGCTCCCAAAGTCAGGTTCAAAATAGGAAAGTTCGGACTTGTATTGGAATTTAAAACCCCAAAATTCACATGTCGCAATGCTGCGGTGCTATGAAAACTGCGGCGGAGAAGTTATGCTGGCATTGCAGCGCCATTGTACGGACAATGAGAGCGCTGCAGTGCCCTGCCCAGGCCAATTGGCTGGTGTCATCTCTGGGCGCTGTAGCGGCCTTATTGTGTGGTAGTGGGTGCTACAGCACCGTCTCCTGAGCCAAATGGTTTGGGAGACTTATTTAGGCACCACGGCACCCAAGGGCTAGCGCCGCGGTGCCTACCTCTCAAGTCTTTTACATGGAACTCCTTTATTTCCACCTCATTGGTATCCATCCTTTCACATTGAGACGCCCAGAACTTGTTCAAATTGATCTTTTTTTTACTTTGAATCGTTCAGTGGCATCCAAAAGACCTACAAGACACAAATAAATATTCCAAAAAATCTCAAGAAACCAATACATAAGTATAGGAAAATTGACACAAATTAATGTGAAATTATGCACTTGTCATTTATCTATATTTATATTGTATTTATTCATTTTGTATAAGAGTATAAAGATAAATAACTTGGCTTTTTCACATGATTGCTCTGAACTTCTCACGTTTTGACAAATTAATCCCTAGATTAAAAATCTTGATAATTGACCCCTTAAACTTTACAAACCAGTGCAATTAACCTCAATTGGAAACATGGTTTGATTTTTACGGGATTATATATATTTTTTTTTGGGCATGTGATTCACACGTGACCCACAATTGAGGATGCTCCATGTCTTTTTTGCTTGATTAGACCCCATGTAAACAAAATTCTCTCCCTTAATGACGAATCCAGGGTAATCAACTTTACAAGCAAATAAGTTTTGAGATAAACCAAACTCGCAAGGATGGTAAGTTCAGATATAAACACAAGGTGTTACTAAAAGTTGTGACACACTTCTGGAAACCAGGCCTCATTTGGGCCCGGATTCTCTGCCCAAGAGGCCTTTCACTTTGTGTTCATAAACCAACATTTCTAAAAATATCGCAAAAATAGAGAAATTACAAAATATATATATTATTAAAGTAAAGAGTAAGATTTTAAAATATAAAAAATATAAAATAAATTTATTAAGTAAATAAAACATTTAATAGGTAAATAGTAAATTGACTAAGTAAATAACATAGTTACAATCTGTAAATAAATTATTTATTAGGTAAAATTGTCATTTACTGTTATTTATTTCAAATATTTTTTAAAATATAATAACTTTAATCAATTTTGTGAAAATACTACTTCTTTGTCTCTCTTAAAATTAATTTCTGCCTTGGCAGTTATAAAACTATAATCAAAATGTCTAATTAGGAAGTAGAACTAGAGGAATGTGTTAAGTTGAGAACTTAATTGTTGCCTTCACATAAAGATAATATGTGGATCAACATTGATCACCATTGTGAGAGGTGTGTGATTCTCTTTTGTAAGTTTTTTGATCAATGAAGTTATATTTAAGGTAAACCACTACAAAACTTGCATGTTCTTTTTTTTTTATTTGTTTTCTTCTACGATTTTACTTTGTGAGGTAATACAAAATAAGGGCGTCTAATTCTTAACGGATTACCCTCTCTAGTACCCATTTGGGGGAACATCTGGAGATGGTGTTTTGAATGTTGGGTTGAAAATGTGTGTTTAGGAGGAAAACTTTTGAAAAAGTTTTGTGATATAGAAAATAATGTAAAAATTTGAAATGTATTTGAAAAAAATATGCAAAATGAATCTTATCTTGTTCGTTTAATTGACACGAGTATTTTGATCTAAAAACTCATCTCATTTCGATTTGAAATCAGAAAATTATAGACTTTTAAAGATTGAGTTTTTTTTTTTTTTAAATGGAAGAGAGAGAGAGAGTTTGATGTATAGATTAAAATTTGAAATCCAGATGATAAAGTAATATTTGGAAATGTTATCCCAAACGGGGCCATGTTTATGCTTCTCTTTAGATACTTTCCTATTAGAGGCAGAATTTAAAGAGAGGCACAAAATTAAAGGGAGCTAAATGAGGTATATTTCTTTAAGTTCTCTCTCAGAAAAGGGTGTGAAGAAAATAGGGGGATTTTAAGCTATGGAGCCACTTTATTTTATTTTTCCAAATGTGGACAATGATAGAGAAGAAAAAGTATTGTTCATGTCACATGAATCTGGAGTACATTTCGCCCCTTAACTTTCTTCTTTAATCTTTTTCTTGTCTTTTTTCTTTTTTCTTTTTTTTTTTTTATAATGTTAAGAGATTAATTAATATTATTTTCTCAATTCATTCTTTGTTTTTTTTTTTTTTTTTTTCTGTACTTAAAAAACAACTCTTGCTAAGAATTCGATTTTCTTTAATTAGGTGACCTTACAAATGGTGATATTTTTTCCATTACATGTGGGGTAGCTGATTTTTGTAAACATCATTTATGAATAAAAAGGTAATTTTACAAGTACGATTTCACCTTTCCTTTAAATACGAATCCCAATAGAGTAAAAGCAAACTCTTTTTCTTTTCCCCCAAAAAAAAAAAAAAAAAAAAAAACGTAAGCCCTTTTTCCTTTCATCCCATATTAAACAATATAAAGGAAATAATTTCCATTTTTCCAGCACATTTTTTCCTATCCTAATTTCTATTCTCCCCATCAAACAAAAGTTGTATATATCTTTCAAAAAAAAAAAAATTGTATATATGCATACATCTAAATATGAGAGAAAGAAGTAAATTGGCATTTTTACATAAATAATTGAAATAAATTACAAGTTTTAATATATTTGAAGTAAATAATAATAAATAATAAATTTATCAGGTAAATGATTTATTTATCTTTTATAAATATTTTATTTACTTAGTAAATTTATTACTTAAAATTTTCATTTTACATAATAAATTTACTATTTACTTCAAATATTTTAAACATTACTATTTAATTTACTTATTGTCATAAAAATATTATTTATCATAAGGAAGAAGGAGGGAAATAGGTCAATAATCTAGAGTAATAACGATAGATGGTAGAAAATTTTTTGGGTTCTAGTAAATAATTATATGGTAAATAGTGAATTTATAAAGCATATTCACGACAAAAATTATTTTAAAACTATTATTCTAAATGAAATTTTTGCGGTAAATATCATACTTATGATAAATAGTTTATTTAGAAAGTATATTTACATCATCATAGATAAATATGTTGTTTATCTCAAATAATATGGTATTTGATTGTAATCTCTTTCTCTTATCCTCATAGAAAAAGCCCAAAAGTTACGTTGCTGGCTCCACCCATCAACAATCTCAAACTTAGCCCAATACAAATTCTGGTTGCAGTTGGGCTAATATAGTTTGGCTCAGTGTCAAAGCTCATCTTCTTGAATTCAGCGAGTACATTGCCAAAAAAAAAAAAAAAAAAAAAAATTTTTTTTCTATAGCATTAAAAAAAATTTTTTTGAGATAGGATTATTTTGATTATGTGATTTATAGCACTTAGACGTCAGATTATTTCAAAATTAAATAATTATCTTGGGTGTAAAAAATAATTATTAAATATGCTATCATAACCGTTGGTGATTATTAAAAATATTAAAATAACTAAAAAAAAATTTGTTACATTCTATCGTACTAAATTTGTTTTTAAGAAATAATCAGAAAGAAATTTCTTTCAGAGTTCAAAGAAATTAAAAAAAAAAAACTTTTAATTTCTCTCTCAGCAACGGAGTTAGTCTTTTAATTCAGTAACGGCGTATACTAAAAATAAATCTTATATGCTAACTTCATTTTTGATACGACTGAATATTTAGTACTCGATTTGTGTGATCAATGATCTTATAAGTAAAAAAAAGTATAGTTTTTAGTGGGAGCTTGTATGAGATAATTAATTTTGAATATGAGCAAAAAGAAAAAATCACAAAAATTTTAGACTAAATTTTGAAACAAGAAAAATTCAGAGGGATGGAAGCCCCCACTCAACACGATGTAGCTCCGGCCCCGATCTCTCTCGCATCTTGAGAGTAGGGGGATGATTGAAAAGAAAAGCTAAAGATCAAAGTAAAGCTAAACACCTAACTCGTCCATAAGTCCTTTATTTGTAGTTACACTTTTTCTTCTTGGATCTAAGTACTGATGCCACCTAAATTTATCTTCATTTTATTAGTTTACTCTTTGAATTTTTTAAAATTGTTGCACTATACGAGGTTTTTTTTCTTTTTTTTTTTTTTTTTTTTTTTTTTTTTTTAATTGGGTGAATCTCATAGAGTTTGAATACGAATACTATGCCTCTCGTGAATACGAAAACATTTTCTGAAGTCTAGTACAAATCCCAATATAAATTTTTCAAATTCAAAATTTCAATTTAATGCAGAATTGCTGAAATGAGATATATTGCAATGATTTAGAAAGTTTAGTGGTAAATTGTAAAAAAAATAAAAGTTTAATAGGCAAGTTGTCAATATCCGATAAATTTGGACGACAACAGTGCCATATATATGTATGTATGACTACAAATAAAGGTCCTATGTAAAATCAGTGTATTTATATGATATAACTTTCTATTTTGCACTATGGGAAGAAACTACTGTTGTAATTGTTTTATAAAATTTTGTAACGGTCTAATATATAATTGGAATAATTCTATTTGTGGACTATAAATAGTTAACGTGTACGATTAGCTCTTGTTTGGGGGAGGTTTTGGAAACAAAAACTTTTTTTTTTTAAATTCTTTTTCTTAGCTCAAAATTACTTTTCACTATTTGCATATTCAAGTGTTTACAGTAAACTCAAACTTTTTTTTTTAAAATACAGTAAATTCAAACTTTAAATGTCCATAGATATGTTATTTCAAGTCCAAATGAGATTAATATTTTTAAACTACTTAGCATTTTGAGATGAACGAAAAAAAATCCAAATTGATATTTTTTCCAAATATATTTTAAGTTTTTATATTTTTTCACCCCAAACAAATTTTTTTTTTCTTTTCCAACCAAACGCACTTTTACAAACTAATCTTAATTTTAATTCAATTATATCTAAGATTCTATATCCAATATCACCCTAAACAGGTCCTTACGGATCATACTATAAAAAAAAAAAATAAAAATAATTATTAATAATAATACAAAATAAGAAGTTCTATCGTCTCCTCACCCGTGAAAAGTAAAGCCCATAATCCCAACAATCAATTTCTGAATTGAAAATTGTTTTGACAACAAATCATAACCGAAGCAACTTTTAAATAAAATTAAAAAAAATGTATAAAATTGCATATGGATCCAAGTACATTGAACTCGACAACCATTTCGTGGACAGGGCATACAAATATATCTCAAGTAATGATTTGATTTCTTTATTTTATTTTATTTCCCAAATAATCTAATAATTAATATGAAGCATATATAAAGTAGGTATCTTAATCGATCTTGCAAAGGAATAATAACAATAAAATAATAATTTTTATTGATTGAATAATGTTATTTATTGATCATATCTCTTCATGTCTACTTGATTTGACTTTAAAATTGCATGTTTTTGAGCTACAATTTTCTTGACAATTTATCAATATCTATTGCTGCTTGACATTTTGATTCCAAAACATTTTGATAAACTCAAAAAATTTGTCTCATGTCAACAATTAGCGGCTACGTTCATAGCAATATAATATATAGATATATATACACACACATGTGTGTGTACACGTTAAAAGGATATGCATATATATTGCATTAGGATTAATAATTATATTTGAACGAGATCATTTTACAAAGTTGTCTTTAGAACAATAAATTAAGCATGTGCATACAACGATGCAAAAGGAACAATGGCCCAAAAAAAAAAAAAAACTATAATAACAAAAATTAATATTGATAGACAAAAAAAAAATTTAGAAACACCACTGATACTGAACATCAATATTAATAAAAGGTGAATCTCATCTATGAGTTTCATACTTTCTTCTTCGACTTCTTTAATCACTTCTATGATCAGACACCCGTTTTATTAATAGATGGTGCTCAATACGTTGATACCGTTTAGTATTGTGCATAAAAATTCTGTTTTTTTTTTTAATTATTTTTTTTATGCCAACAAAAAGATCATTTGAATATGATCGTGTCGAGTTGTAAACTAGTTTTTGGCCTCCATAGAAGGCTGCTAATTCTCTTATTTTCAACCCAAATTTAGTATTTCAGGAATGAAAAAGGGAAAGGGAAACAAAAATAAAAAATAAAAAAAAATTGAAGGAAAAAAAAATTTTGAAGGAAAACCTGCTTTAGTTTTTTTTTTTTTTTTTTTTTTTTGGGTAAAAAAAATTGAAGGAAAACCTGATTTAGTTTTTTTTTTTTTTTGAGTTAAAAAAAAAAAAAAAAACCTATTTTAGTTTGAAATCGCATAAAAGTAAGGAAAGAAATCTGCATCATTCAAGGGCCAATTTTGCAATTACATATCTTATCTGACAGACATGAGTTACAGAAGTAGATTAAAGACAAGGACATTAACAGACTATGCCAGTTAAGGAAACAAATATTTTCTGACTTTAATATCCGCTTTTGGCTTCGCTTAATTCTCAAAATGAGCAATTATACACCTCAAAAGAGGGGGGGGAAAAAAGCAATCATACATTTTATGAAATTTATGAACCAAAATAAGTAAACACATAAAAAAAAGAAATTATCCATTGATCGTGAATGTGTAAATATCAAAATTCTATTAACGGTAATTCCACATACTTCATTATAAAATCGGCATAGTTTAAATTGTCCATTTAAAGGAGAATTATACAATGGAATGGAGTAAAGCTTCATTACCTAATCTATGAGGTAAAAATCATTTTTTATATTGTGTTTCTCTACTGTAAGTCACAGAGATCTGACAAAGGACCGATTATCCAGATTCATGATAGGTCCGTTATACATGGGGGATTGCTCCTCGGCCTCCCTCACACCGTCGGAAACTTTCCCCCCTCCGTTCCCATCATCGATTCTTGTCCCATCTCGTATTCACAATTGTTGGTCACCGTGGGCGAGACCTAGGTCTCGCCAGCGTTCTTGGCATATATATGTATATATATATATATTTTTTAATTTGGATGGGAAGGGACGGTTTTATCATGTTATGTGGGAGGTTTTTATTTTTAGCTAGATGTTTTTTAACCCCATTCATGAGATAAAGTAAAGAGCAACTTTACTGTATTGTAGAAGTCCCCCTATCCTAAATTCGTAACAATATGAAGTGCAAAAATTAAATTTATAATTTTGCCCCAATTTTTTTAAAACTTTATTAACACTGTAATCTCCCTTAAAAATAAAAAAAAAATAAAACAACAAAATTTCCATGAAATGAAACAAAAGTTTGGGAACTCAAGATTAGCTTTTTGGCTCTGGCCAATTCTGAAATCTATTTTCTCTACATAATCCATTAATCACATTTCACATACATGTTTTTTTTTTTTTTTTTTTCCTTTTTTTTTTTTTTTTTTCTTCTTTTTGAAATTAGCACAACAAAATTTCTGAATGAAAGATTTCCATGTAAAGTGTATACATGAGAAAGCTCTCTTTCTCTACAACTCCTATTCAGCCAGTATTAACCAGCAGTAAAATATTAAAAAAAGAAAAAAAAAAAAAAAGAAAAGAAAAAAAGAAGAGTTATAAAGATTACAGTGATCACGGTGAAAAGGGGTAAATTAAAAAAAAAAAAAAAAAAAAAAAACCAATCATCAAACAGGAGTGGCAACTCCATTACTGTATCTTGGTCTGGTTCTATCAGGTGAAAGGCTCTCTTCCATAGCCTTTCTCTTGTTACTGTTATTGTTGTTGATGCCAAGTTGTTGATGTTGTTCCTGTTGTTGTTGCAATTTCTCCGATTGAAATTCCGGTATTTCAATTTTCTCATCCGGGTCTTCTTGATTCTCTTGTTTCACCTCGAGTTTTTGATCCTTCAATTTGGTTTTCATCATATGGGGTCTCAGCCTTTTTAAATCTGATAATTGTACTGGCTTCAAGAAAAATTCTTCAGCACCTTCTTCCAAACACCTATATATATATATATATATATATTTACCAATATTCATTAATCAATATCACAAATTTTCCAGGAAAAGAAAATTCCAAATAAAGTGGCTTTTTTTTTTTTATATATATTTTTTAAAATGATTACCTTGTGATTCTTGAAGGCACATTCTCAGATGACATGATTACAACCGGTATGTTTCTCAGAGATGAGGATTCCTGAAATATCAGAAAAGAATCCAATAAATATCATTGAGAAGGTGATAACAATTAAAGTTTTCCAATAAAAACAAGTAGGAGAAAAGAAGAAAGTCCAAAGGCTAAAATTTTCTTCGGGGTGGAAAGTTGGTCGGGAAAATATTCCAAACAGATTTTTCATGGATATTTTAAAATCAAGTGGTTGTCAAACAAGTACCAAAAGACAAAAACCATAAACAAAAACTAAAATAAAATCAGATTTGAAAATCTTTCAAGCTGAAAAATGGAAGGAAGAATGATCTCAATGGGGGAAAAGATTGAGAAAGGGTAAAGAGAATATAATCATGAAGGAGAAAAAAGACAAAGGAAAAGGAAAAAAAGAGAAAAGAAAAGAAAAGAAAAAAAACCTTGATTTTCTTGAGCAGATCGTATCCTGTCATTCCTGGCATACAGTAATCTGTAATAATAAGATTCACTTCCGCTTCCTGTAAAATAACGCACAAAAAACCAAAAGTTGTTTCAGAGAAAACCAGAAAAGAAAATGATTCAAAAAGTGGTAAAAAAAAAAAAAAACAGAGAAAAAGAAAAATCACAGTACCTGATGATTATTTGGGGAAACAAATGGTGAAGCTGAATTGATTTGCTCATCTTCATGAAAACCCAGAAACTCAAGAGCCTTACTACCAGAATCAACTGTAGTAACTGCCATATAAAAAAAATAAAAATAAAAAACAGAACACATTGCAAATAAAAAACCGAGTAAAAAAACAGAGCAAAAAGAGGAGACCTGTTGAGCTAAAACTTTTTTTTATTTTTCCCGGGAAAAAGTTTCCTTGTTGCCAAACAAACGAACAAAGAAGGAAAGAAAAGTAGTACCTTGATAAGATGAGGTCTTCAAGAGCCTCTCAATAAGCTTCCTATCAAGAAGGCTGTCATCAACAGCTAAAACATGAAATTGTGACTCTGTAGCTGCCATTCCCATTGCTCCAAAGAATAAAAAAAACTCAATCCAATCTCAGCCAAAATAGGAGAAGAGATTTCAAGTGGCTAAGAAACAAGTTTCTCTTTGTTGGGTGTTTTTTTTTTTTTTTTTTTTTAAGTATATTTTGGTTTTGGTTTTGGTTTTGGTTTGTGGGTTGAGGAGAAAAAAGAAAGGACCTTTGTAATGAAATAAGACCCACCAAAATCCACACCCCCCACAAAGCAAGATCCGACCAGATTTCCTCCCAAATCTTGCAAATTTTCCAAGTTGATTTTGAATTAAGGGACAAGCAATGCAATAATAAAATAAGAGAGAGAACAAAATAAAAATAAAAAAAGAACCCGCACTCTACAACAACTAACTAAAAATGAATAAAATACACAAAAAAAATTAAATCCCCATGAATAATATATATTTTAGGAGGAGTTGATGGATGTGGTGGTGGGTTATATATATTATGAATATATATATATATATTTGTTAATACAACGAAGACTATATACTAAGAATAGAAGTGTGGAGAGACAGAGAGAGAGGGTGAGAGAAAATTTGAAAAATAAATAGAAAGTCTTGAATGAAAAGAAAAAGGCAAAGGTGGGGGAGGTGTAGTAGTAGAGAGCAGAGAGCAGAGAGAGAGAGGAGAGAGAAATAGAGGAGAGAGAAAGAAAGAGAAGGGGGGGTCCCACCAAAATCCGGGGAAGAGATACAGGTGATGTCAGCAGAGGCGCCTTTTTCCTAAGGGGTGTGAAATCATGTGGCGCTTGCCATATCTTGAGCAGGTGGGGGGGAGTGGTGGGCAAAGGAGACGGCAATTTCTTTTGATTCCCTTTTAAGATTTGTTTCCCATGCATGCCCACATCTTCTCCCTTCCTCATATATATATATATATATATATATATACACTCTTCTATTCAACGGAACGACTATCTTGGGACATAATCCGTGTAGGAAATCAGTATAATTCGAAAAAGAACGCGGTACAACTTACTAGATGAAGAGAAAGAGAGAGTTTAAAAAAGATAAGAGGAAATTTCCCGTCCGATGGTACCATACAAGAGAGTTTTTGTATATATGTATATATATAATCCCTATGTGTATATATACACTTTCCTATTTTGTTTTTTTATTTTTTGTTTTTTTTTTATCTCTGTCTCTTTTGTTAATTAAATTATTAATTAATCACTGAATGTGATAATCTAACAACAATGAATTAGCATAATAGGTTAGTGATAAAAGACAATTCAAATACTGGGTAGTTCTCTTGAAGATCTTAAATATAAAGACCTATTTTCAATCAATCTAGTATTTAATAGAACGTGCATGGGACTGAGGTGACATGTTTTTTATCGAGTGGTATGACCCGCCCTTAGGGCATTTAGTAAATATTCCTAGTAGAGTTTGAAGGACCCCTTTAGTAATGTCCGGAAGAATATGCTATTACTAATCTTTTCTTTACCGAATTTTGCTTTTTAGCAAATAATAATGATGATGATGATAAGAAATTAAATCCCCAAGCTCAATATAATTTATTGAGCTGGCAATGTGAACGGAAAATGGAGGAAGAAACTTGAATCAACAAGAAGTCTTTCAACATTGTGATAATTCCATTTGAACCCCCCCAAATTTGGATTTACCCTTTTGAATATTATTAAAGTTGCTAATGTTTAATAAATTTCCTTTTGTTCTTTGTTTTTGTCTAATTTGTCACTTTCAAATGAGTTTATAGACCAACAAATGAGATTAAAGTGTGAATTAATAGTAACAAACAGTTATAAAATTTCTACTGTGGTAGGGGTCTAATTCACCGACTTGCGATGCGTGTACTAAAATCTACATGGTCGTTGAATTTTACAATTATAAAATTTTAAGTTGGAGAGAATTCTTTGTTCCGAATAGTAAAACTTATCTCATATTACGCTTGAATATGCCGACTTATTGAATTGATAAAATCACGTGTTATTAATTTAAAGATGGCTCGCCTGTAAGATATTATGGATAGGAGAAAGCATTATATATATATATCTCTCTCTCTTTTTTGGGTCTTGTTTAAACTTAATTCGGGAGATTTGAACTCCATCTTATTTGAGTCTTTCTCTCTCTATCTTGTTTAAACTTAACTCGGGAGAACTTGAGATATTTGAACTTGAGTCTCTCTCTCTCTTCTTGGTTTTGTTTTTACTTAACTCGGGAGATTTGAACTCTATCTCATTTGAGTTCGGTATTAAATTAACATTAATATATGTTTGCAGCCGTATTATCTCTTGATATATAACCTATGGTTGAAAAAAAGAGAGAATAAATGCTAATATGTAAAATAGTTCGTCAAAAAATAAAATTTTAAAACTAGGGATCTGAAGACAGAAACAAGATTTGCAGTAATCTTTTCGTCAAAGCTAAACCGTATACGTAGATGTACCAAATGATATGGAGTTTGATTGAAATCATTTGATCCTTGAAAGTGAAGATATTATAATTCAAACGGAAAGCTTAGCACTTACTTTGCAAGATTAAATATTACTTCATCACTTGAAATTAAAATAATTGAGATGTTGCATTTCATCTAAAAAGAAATAAATAGTAACGATGCTTTCAGAAAATTTATAGGAAAAAAAAAAAAAAACTATTTAAGTGTAAATTTCATGGAGCAAAATAAGAGTTCAATTGAAAATTTTTATAAAATTAATATGTGACATTATAAAAATTTAAGTGAGTAAGCTGAAGATTTCAATTCCAACATTTGTATACTTTAAAGATAAAAATTAGAATCTAAAAATTTTCAATAAGCAAGTGCTCTCATTGCTAAAAAAGGTAGTTGTGCGTCCACTATTTAGAGAAGAAAATCGATAACCTACCAAATTAAACTTCTCCTTAAGATGCTAAAACAACGTCTCAACTGCATTATTAAAATTGTCCATAATTTTCCTAACTGAAATTAATAGTACTTTGTGGAATTATATACATATCTAGGCGCTTGTTTGGGGGGAGAGTTAGGAAACTCTTTTTCAAATTTTTTTTTTGGGGTCTTTTTCCTTGAGAGTAAACCAATTTCAGGTCCGTTTGGTAAATGAGTTTGAGTTGGAAATTTTAAATTTCAATAGTAATTTTTGTTGACTTTTCAGAAAAGACAAAAACTTTTTCAGAAAAAGACAAAAACTGAGATGAAAAAATATAGTTTGAACTTGAATGCCAAACGAGCCAGAATATTCATTTTTTCACATCTCTCTTTCCCATTTTGAAAAAACTCTAACTTTAAAAGTTCATAACTTTGTTATTTCTAAATTGAATAAGATATATTTTTTTAAATAGATAGAATTTAAAAAAGATCGAAACAAGATCCATATTGATATTTTTTTCTGAACACATTTTAAGTTTTTACACTATTATACTCAAAACAGTTCTTTTCCACAAACACACGTTTTTAAAATTCAGTTCAAATCCAACCTTCAAAACTCTCTCCGATTGCCGCTCCAAACAGGCCCTAGATATTAGGATATATAGAAACAAAAAAAATTAAAAAGGAATTGAAAACAACCAAACAAAAATTCCTTGAAGTTTCACCCTCACCTACTTGATTTGCTATTCAAACCATATAGGGGAGACTTTTAAAGCAAGGAAAAAAAAAAAAAAAAAAAGATTTGATGA
The DNA here is from genome assembly GCA_025413485.1 of Ficus microcarpa. NCBI lineage: Eukaryota > Viridiplantae > Streptophyta > Magnoliopsida > Rosales > Moraceae > Ficus > Ficus microcarpa. Next base: position 22,381,284 of record CM046387.1, on the reverse strand, counting down.
AATCTCAAATTGATTCTCTTTCACTTTTGTCCTCTTTAATGTAGTAACGAAGTTTCTTCAAAATTGCCATCAGAAGCTGTGAGACCCTAAAAGCCCAAAATTCAAAATTGACCCCTCTAAAAAGAATTCTTACTAACACCCAATTTATGAATCTGTCTCCTATTGTCAAAATATCATTACTTCAAGATTTTCACAATCTTTCCATATCTTGTGTTTCTCCCTATTGGAACTGTACTAAAATAGACTAATGGGCATGGTTTTAAAAGAAATTCAAAAACACATGTGAAAAAGATAGAGGAAAAAGCAAAAGAAAAATAATAATAATAAGAATAATAATAATAAAATTGAAAGGTACAAATTTTGTGGGCCAATTTGGACCAGCTAAATCTTGTAAATTTCTTCCCTTTTTTCTTTTTCTGTTGATTGAATGGCAGGCCATAATTGTACAAGATGGGCAAATGTGGTACACTCTTTTTTCCATCATGCTGAATAGTTTCTCCGCGAGGGTGCACTTAGAAATCATATCTCTTCTTCTTCTAACATAATAATAATAATAATAATAATAATAATATATAGTTCCAATCTGTTAGCTGTACGATCCGGAATATGAAACATCAAGACTAATGCATTCTATCACTAAATAATGTATAAAATTTCATATCGATATTATCACTGCCGTAAGAGTTTCAAAATATAACATGTTAGACAAGAAATTCCGTAACGTAACATGTAGATAAACTAGTAGTCACATGAGTTTATAAAAAGTTAGATCTACCAACTAAACTTGTAGGTTATTGGACATAAGGTCGCTAATAATGATGATGATGATGATGATGATAGTAGCAAATTAGTGAAAGAATTGAAGTTGGTAGAAAAATAAGTTGATAGTAAAAAATAAAAAAATAATAAAAAAAAAATCTACACCATTTTAGCCTTTAATTCTTAATTGGGCTGAAACTTCAAAGGGTAAAAGTAAGAGATCATTTTCTTATTCGGAGCAAAAAGAATAGACACAAGTTGCATTTGGTTGTTTTAGTAGTGGACAAAAATTTACAAATTTCCCCTAAAAACAATTCAAATTAATTTTGATTTCTCCAATCTATTCTCTTTCTTTTTTTTGATTTAACATTCAATTCTAAGTAAAAGTACTCGGCCAATGTCTTAAATTTGTGCCTTAACGTTCACACGTACAAAATTAAAATTGTGTCGTTTAATCTTGTTTGATGATAGTGACACTAAATGGGGTAGACACCAATTGCTCTATTTGATTAATTTTTCAATAAATAGTAAGATTCAACATTAACATTTATTGTGTATATATATATATATATATTTATGACAGTGATATGACTATAAATTTTTTGAAAAAATGGGCATGGCCATTAATAACTTTTCTTTCAATTAAAATGAATCTCTCCCATGTGTACTGGAGAGTTAGGCCATTCTTATGCAATATTTTCCTTATCAATTGTATCATGGGGTGGAGCTAGGTTGGCTTTTTTTTTTTTTTTTTTTTTTTGGTGGTACAAATAGAGACAAATCCTAATCAAAAGCTATAAAAGTATTGCTTGCATTTGGCGACACAACTCAAACTCACATTTTTCATCTCAGTTTCTGTCTTTTTTTCTAAAAAGTCAACAAAAATTATAACTAATTTTTAAAAAATCAATCAACTCAAACTTAAAAATTTCAACTCAAACCGTTTTACCAAACGCAAACTTTTAATTTGTCAAATATGTTAAAATGAGAAAGTCAACATATATACTAGATATTGATTTTTGTTTTGCGTAAAAATATTCTGTTTCTTATGCAATTAATGAAAAAATGAAACAAAACTATACCAAATCCAAAATGCAAATAAAGAGATAAGTAACATAGCTAAAAAAAATAAATAAACTTATTAAAGTAACTAACATAGTTATGAGCAAGTACATTTATTTACTAGAAGAAAATATATTATTACCTAGCAAATAAACTTATCTATTCAATAAATAATTTATTTATTTGTAAATATGCTACTTACATTAACTGTTTCATAAATATCCTATTTACTTAGCTTTGCAAATATGCTATTTACTATGTGTTCCTAAAAGAAAAAAAAAAAAAGGAAAAAAAAACTGTATTTGTGCACTAAACCAGTTTTGTAAAAGATTTAATGAAGGTGAAGGAGCTTAGAATTATTTTATATAAAAGAATTACTAAACTTATATGGTCAGTAAGTTGACAAATTGTACATTGAGGTTAAATATCACTAGTCACTAATTTTATCGTATATATGTAGGAACATGCTATATCTTTTAATTTAACATGTGCACGTGGCTTTAGTTTTTTTCTTTTTTTAATTAAGGGAGAAACAGTACATAGCATTTTACATAAATAATTGAAATAAAAAGAAGCTTTAAAGTATTTGGAATTAATAAAAATAAATAATAAATTTATCAGATAAACGACCTATTTACTTAAATGATTATTTACCTTATAAATATATTATTTACTTAAAAAAATTTTATTTATCTAATAAATATATTATTTATTTTGAATATGTTAAATGATAAATTGTTAAGTTGATCTTTGAATTTTTAATTTTATATAACTTTGGTCTCTCAATTTTTTTTGTAATTGAAATACCCTAAACTTTAAAATGTTGTTACAATTATCTTTCCATTAATTTTTGGATAGAATCTATTAGTAATTTAGTCAAAAAAGTGATGCTAACTAAAGGAATCCGTCTAAAAATTAACATAAATGACTATTATAATAAATTTTAATAGTTTAAGTGTATTTTCTCTTTTTTCTTTATAGCTGAAATGATCATAAATATTAAAAATATTGTTACAGTAGTTATTTTTGTTAATTTTTGATGGAATCCGTAGTTAGTACATTTTTGACCAAATACTACAGATTACGTTCAAAATTAACGAAAAGATTATTATAAACATTAAAATAATAAAAAAAAAAAAAATTACAGATTAAAGAGATTAATAAAAATTATTTTAAAATCATTTTATTCACTTTAATTATTTTCATAAAAACAGATTTGTTACAGTTTCCTAAATCTTGATACATGAGGGCAAATGTAAGTGCTAAAAAATGTTCACCCAAACTATTTATCTATATTGAAAAACTGTTTTTTAGTTCATTTGTTATTAAGTATTATTACAAAAATAAATCATACCTTTAATTTAAAATAAAAGAAGGGAAAAAAAAAAAAAAAAAAAAAAAAAAGAAGGTTCTGTTCTAAAAGTACAGCTCACAACAAAAACAGGAAATGCCCCATGTAAGAGATAATCTGGTCTGGTAGCCATTTTGTATTTGTTTCTACATTATTTTTATTTTTTGGTAGAAAAAGATTCCCGACCCGACACCCCCACTTTTATTCGCTGTACAACCTGTCACACATAATCCACACTCACCCCTCTACATTTTGTGGGTCCCACTTTACCATTTACCCTTTCGACGGTAATCTCCTCCTCCTCATCTCCATCTTTTATCATACACCGCACCCTTCTCTACCAATCATCTCCATGGGGATTCCGCTCCGATGGCGGATTCAGACAAAAATTTTAGGATGAGTTTGGCATCATAGTTTAAACTCATGAATTTAAACTCAATTTTTGTCTTTTTCTGAAAAAAATTTTTATCTTTTCTGAAAAAATTAAAAAAAAAATTACTATTAAAACTTATAAATCTTAACTCAAACTCATACACCAAACTTAATAAGGATGCAAAATAAATAACATCAATATTTAAAAACTGAAGAGTAAAGTTTTAATGGGTGATATATGAGAACTTTAAATTTTCAGTGGGGTTGTACGGAGATTTTTAGTTTTAGATGGGGGCAGAGTAAAGAAATTACAAAATGTTTGGAGTAAAATTAAAAGGAAAAAAATTTCTTACACCCCACTTGCCTCTACCAACATCCGCCCTTGCTCAGCTTGAATGTCTCATATATATATATATATATATATTGTACTTTTAGGTGTCCCTCCAATAATGTAATTGGACATATTTTTTTAACATGAACTTTTAATCGTTGCGATCTAATACTATATTAATGACGTTGACCCATTCATCTATTCATCTCAATTTTTTGTCTTTTCCAAATTTGTCTTTCCTAGTTTTTGTTTTTCTGAAAATTCAAAAAATTATATTCAATTAAAATTCAATCAAACTATCAAAACTTGACATTTTTAATTTACGTATGTTGTGATATTATTAAAGGAACATTTAAGAAAAAGATAGATACAAGAGCTGATTCTCTACAATTAAGTCTCAAATTGATGTGCTAGTTCAATTTTTAGCATTTAAATAGAAAAATCACTCACAATAAAAGTATTATTTTTTGTGTTAAATTTGCAGACATAATATTTGATGATAAATTTGAAATCAAGTACAATAAATATCAAATTTTAATATTTGATTACTATTTATTGATGAATTAACCCTTTTCATTTAATCATTATAACATTATCCTTTACATATTATTTAACAATAAATTATGTTTTTTAAATTTTAAAAACGTTATAATTATAGCGAAAAGCAGATATAATAGTTGAAATAGTACTTTATTACAAAATAGAATTACATGTCAAGTATGTCGTTTTCAAATTTTTAAAAATTTGTAATTATAGCAAGAATTAGATAATGCTATTTGAAATAGTACTATATTACAAAATAGAATTACATGTCAAAGTATGTCATTTTCACATTTTCTTAAAATTAAACATTATAGTGATATTTTCATTGAAGATGGTCTGCTAAGCTCTTTGATCTGATAATGCTATGTTTGGAACACTAGTTTCAACTTGAATTTTGTCTATTCAACTTCAAAGTTTTTAAATCTGTATCTTTTTTTTTTCTCTCTTAAATTTTCTTGAAATTAAAATTTGAAAAGTTTATAATTTTTTTATTTCAAGTCGAAATAAAATAATTTTAATATCTAAATACTCAAAACGATAAAAGAAATAAAATAAGATTTATATTATATTTTTCTCTCTATATATTTCAATTTTTTTTATATTATTTCCCATATTATATTTTATTTTAATTACAATTTACACCGCTCCAACTTCTACCATTATTCCAAACGTGTCCTCAATGAGAGAGAGTAGTCATCAATCCATGTACTTGCCTCAAGTACGCCACTTTTATAAAGCAAAAAAAAAAAAAAAAAAAAAAAGTACATCACTTTTCAAGTCTCTAAAGTAATATTGCCCCATCAACATTTTCCAACTTATAATTTCCACCAAAAAAATAAATTCCAACTTATAATGATACTTATACAGTGTTAGGACTATATATATACTCTATATACCTAACCCTACTCCCCATATTAATATGTATAATTCATGTCTTCATCATAATTCATCATAATGTGGTGAACCCATTTCGATGCACTTTTGTTTCCCTAATTTGTAATTTGTATGGTCCACATTTCAACACCAAACTTTAATTAAACCACACACACACGCTTTGTAGGACACCCATACTCATGACCCCATCTCAATAGCACCTAATGTGAAACATGGCCTCAAGCTAAGCTAGCTAGAGAGGAAAAAACGAGAGATTTATGGCAAGAGTGCTCGGACTTACCGGTTTAATAGAATCATTGATTGTGATCGTGTATGATTTAAATAAGATAATTATGCATGTTATTTGGATTATAGCGTAACAGAACGATTTTGAATATTTTATTAATTATGTATATCTATATTGTATAAGTGTCGTCTGATTTTAATTGTATAATTAAGATAATACAACCTGTAACGTAGAAATACTTTAATATATATTGCAAGAAAAAACACATTTAAAGTGCATAATAATTATCTTGTTTAGCTGTAAAAATTCTACCACATGAACAAAATGTGAAATGAAATGAATACTTAATTTTATAGTCAATTATGACATCTATCGATGATACATATGTACAATATTACACGTCTCATCGTTAGTTATAATATATTACACTTTACACTTGGGCCTTAGGGAATGCCATAAAGAGATACACAAATATACATTTACATATTAGTATTGTTACACAACATTTATGATATACACATGTATGTCGTCCATTATAAAATCATCCTTTTTCTTTCCTTAAAAAAAGGGTTAAAGGTATCATTCCATTCTCCATTTTCGTTCATGGTAGAAAATTTGAAGCTCGTGGATAAAACAAAAAGCAAAACCAGATAATGACTTTAAAATAGGGCTCTATAATATCGAGTAAGAGCATAGGGGAAAAAGGCTAAAATACTCCATATATAACAACATATTAGACATGTACACATAACCTTACGTAAAAATACTAATTAGATGCGACATTATAAATATGTAATTCTTCTATCAATGCTAATAAAAATGTAATACGTAAGGTTTTGCTATAGTCCTTCAAGGAGGATCATACTCCTATCTTAATATACAAAAGTGAGAAGCGTTACATGATAGTTATTTAACATAATACTGATAGTGATTTAACGTATGTGTTATATTTTGAAACGTATGTGTTACGTAAAATGACTATCATAGCTTGTTTTCAGTTTTATATAATCCGGTGTGAGTATGATCCTTTTGAAAGGATCATAATAATGCCCTATATATAACATATATGGGTGAGATAACAACTAATATTTGTTTATATATATATGTATGTACTATATATATATATATGTATATGAATGGGGCCAGGTAGAAAAATCTTGGTAAGGATTACAAAGAGACCAAGGAGTTTGATTGTAGCAGAAAATGTCCACCCCACTAGGAACCTTACATGTTCCCCTTTCATGTTTTCATCATCATTTTGACCCCACCATTTGTTTGCAGAGGAGATCAGAAAATTTTTTTTTTTTTTTCAGGACCTATTTATATCATTCTCGGGATGCTGTCTCTTTGTTCCTAGCTATATGTCATTTATTTTTCAATTAATATTCCCTATTGATAATTATCTTAATCATTTTTCACATTTATTATTTATTTTTTATCACCAGGGATCATGTCAGTTCCCACCAAAAATTAGCTTCGTCCTATTTATGAATTTTTCTTTCGTTTACTGAATTCACTGTGCATATTTGGAGCTTATATACAGTGATAGGTAGTGACTATGAAATTTAACCGTTATATATACGTGATAACTTTAGATGAGGAAATTACAAATGAAATATTAATTTAGAAAAATGATTGTTATTGAATCAAAAAAAAAAGTTGGATGAAAATGTAGCTTATTGGAAACCAAATGAACTCCAAGTCCTTTCTTTAAATTATTATTATTATTATTATTATTATTATTTGGATATGTGGTAAGTGATTTTGATTCTGATATATATATATATATATATATATATATTTACTGAAGCTTGTCCCAAATTTGGTTAAATTGGAAAATGGTCAACAATTGGCCACTGGATAAATAATCAATTATTAATTAATTGATATCAACATGTATCTTTAATGGACAATTACTTAGGGTCCGTTTGCTGAATGAGTTTGAGTTGGAAATTTTAAATTTCAATAGTAATTTTTATTGACTTTTTAGAAAAGACAAAAAACTTTTTCAGAAAAAGATAAAACTAAAATGAAAGAGTACATTTTAGTTTGAAACGAACCAATAAACCAAACGGAATCTTACTTGTTGATATTAGTAAATCAATGATGTGTCAATTAAAATGAACATTTTAAATATGGCTATGGATATTTCTTTAAGAAAAAAAAAGTAAAAAAAGCGGCCATTTAACCAAGGGTTTTTTTTTTTTTTTTTTTTTTGTTTTTGTTTTTTTTGTTTTAAGACAAATATAGGGGAAATTAAGAAAACATGTGCACTATAGGATTTGTCATGAAGAAAGTGATATATATAAATCCTTAACGAGGCATATTTCAAAATCACCACATGGCCTGTCACCTATAATTTATAGGTTGAAAAATAACATTGTCTTGGCTTTTTTTTTTTAGTTGATGTAGATGTATGGTCCCCTTTAACCTTCCCTTTCTTAGGGCTTTTATAGTGTCTTGTTTCAAATTGGTCCCCAGATTAACCCTTCTTGACCTGCATATCTATGCGAAGTTGGCATAAAGTTGATGTATGAACAAGTGGGGACTCACTGTAATCCATATTTAACATTTCTTTTTTTCTTTTTGGCCGTGACCATAGAACCCCACAGAGAAATGCATGTATTTATCATTACAGGCTATTTATCTTTTCATATGTACTATTTTACTTTTATTTAGAAAACATACATTGGATTTTGAAATTTTGTACTTTATATCATTAGTTACGTTTAATATACAGATTCATACACTATGTTAGTCGACATTCAATTTGACTTTAAGAGTACCTAAAATTCCCTAAGAACTAAAAAAAAAAATTTTTTCAAAATTTTTTTATTTAAATAAAAAACTAAATAAAACAGTAATCAGTTTTTTTTTTTTTTTTTGGGTAAAATACCCTAATCACTATTACCGCATTAACTTTCATGCGTCCCTGCGTCAACATTTGAGAATTGCGAATGTAATTTGCATACCAATGTAGGAAAAAATGAGTAATTTATGTAGAGGAATTTTAAAAAATTGTTGTTAAGATCATACTAATTCATATTGCCATATACAATAAATTATTTTACAATCTATGTATCTTGAGAGAAGACAATAGGAATGTCGGAGGATGCGATCAAAGAGAACTTCAACCAACTAGCATTCTTTACTATTCTCCAATTTCCGGATGGTAGAGTGAGTGGGAACTCGGTCTCGATTGGTATTTGTGCGTGGCTTTCTCCTTCAAACCACTCAGAACTCTTGCAACTTATTATTACTATAATAGGAGAATAATAATAAGCTCACTTACTTTAGAGTTCATGGTCTAAATAAAATAGGAGTCCTAGGATTTTATTTATAGTCAATGGACTGAACGGAATTTGAATTCGTATACGACAATTGAAAAAGACTTTTCTCTCCCCTCCTTCCCTAATCTGCATTTTTTCTCTTACTCGGGAGACAAAAAAATCTCTCACAATAGGTCTAGGAGATTCAAAATTTGATTCAAATTTTTACCTCCAATTATCTTATGATTTAATCTCCAAGGATAATGTTCCATAACTCCAATTTAAATTCAAAATAAAATCATGACAACTTTATTGAATTAAATAGTTATGTAATAATTATCCAAATAAAGTAATAAGGAGAAAATCTTTTCATTCTATTATCCTTATAAAAAAAAAGCCCCTATAAGGTAGACTAGGATAAGATTTTGTTTCAATTTCAAATCCAAATAGGATAATTATCATATTTAATTTAAAATATTTATTTAAAAAAGATTATCTAGATATTTAAATTAATTATCCAAATAATTAATTTATCAATATTTCTTAATTTCAATTAATCTCATATTTATCACAAAAGATAAATATAATTAATTCAAATTTAAAATCTTATGTTCAAATAAATATTTCTTCAAACTAACTATTTATCAAATTAATTAAATAAAACAAAATTCCCATTTTAGCCTTAGCAGAAAAAAATGCCTACACCTTGTGGGACATGTTCCAGATTTTTCTATTTACTAATTCCAAGAATTAAAGCCATAATGAATATCCCAATTGATTGCCATCTATTAAGAAATTATATTGAGCTAGTAAAGGGACCAATTGGACATATATATAATATGAGCTTTAATAATCTATGTAATTAATTATTTTATACCAAATAACTTAATTACACAATTATTAATTTCAAAGTCACACTGCTATAAATCTGAAACTGCATTCCCAATTATATACTCTATTACATAAACCAGTGTGTAGCTGTAGTCCAAGACCTTGTCATATATACAACACCCTCATATGATATTTATGATTAACTAAAAGTCAAATTCCGTTTAACCTTTTGATTATGCTATCTTAAAGATCCATTATACATTCAATAGGAAAATGATTATTCACCCGAAGTGAATAATTAGTCATTTGTCCAGCAAATGACTCGAGGTCTTATCCATTTTTATATCCTGTATAATGCCATTTAAGAGGATAACTTTTACTCTTTATGGAGCTATGATTCCATATCTATAAGCAAAGCTCATGTCGAATGTAAGTCATGTACCCAACAAACCGATCTAATATCTTATTACTCCAAGACGTTTTAGCCTTTGGAACATCAAAGTACACAAGTCATAAATATAAAATCATTTATTTACTGAAAATTAAGGTTATTGCATAATGAATATCAAAAGTGAATTAATCTAATCAAGCGTACTTATAGATTAATTACACTTTGGTCTAATCCAATATATAACCATCACTAGGCAATATATCTATGTCTGTACTTGGGAGTCGGCTTGCTCAGATGGTCAAGACAAATCATCTCCCTAATTGACTTTAGACGACATAATAGTTTCATATGAGTTAAATGCTTCTCTAACCTCATAGATTACGGACTATAGATTTAGACTACTTACTTTTGAACGTTGTCTTTCGCATACAAAAATCCATTGCATGCAACATTCTAATAATTTAAACACCAAATAATCTATGAGCCATATTTGCTTACATTTACCATGTAATGCTAGATGAGGACAATATAGTAAATATGTAATAAAAAAACCTTAAATACATTATTAATCAATTCAAAATAAATAAAATATAACTAAAATGTCTTTCACTCTTAGGGCATTCCCAACAACCAAATCAAGTAAATCAACGACACACAAACAATGTTGTTCAAGATCTAGCAACATCCTTAACCGTTCTTCACGATCTCACCTGTGCTTAGCGTGTCCCTCACATGCGCATTGGAGATGTGCAAACCCAACTTCGTTCATACCCTGTTCCTTCCCCACTGTGTTATCACAAGGCATCTACATAAGATCTCGCTAGGTGAAGAAGAGAAAAGATGTTTAATGGCAGGGGTGGGCACTTGAGGCAGGGTAGGAATGGGGTGTGTGGGGCGGGGGCGGGGGCGGGGGCGGGGGCGGGGGGGGGGGGGGGGAGGAGAGGGTGGGGGTGGGAACTAGGAAGGGGCTAGGTCACGATGGGGGCAGAGGGAAAAGTGTTAATCTTTTGTGGAAAAAATAATTAGACGTTTTGTTTGTTTGTTTATTTTTTTTTCTCCTTTCTTTCTAAGCATATTTTGGACGTTTTAAGGTCAAAGTGAAATATTAACCGAGAAAATGTTTGGGTTTGTGTATTAAATGAAATAAAATGGTAAAAAAATATTGACTTTAAAATACAAGGTATATATTCTGAAAAAAAGCAAAATATATGATAAAAAAAATGAATAAACAAGTTATAGTTTTTCTTTTTAAGAGTATTTTGAGTATCTGTAAGTCAAAATCAGGCATTGACGTAGAAAAGATTTAGAGTTATATAATAAAAATAATCAAACGGTATAAAACTGTAAAAGGAAAATTTATGATATAAAAAAATGTAAATAACCAAATTGCCATTACTTACATTGTAAATTAATAATGCACCACCTCACCTTATCAACAGTTAATGAACATTGAGTCGATAATTTGAAAATTATTTCACTGAATTTGAGACTTCTCATCTATCAAACCAATTGGATTAAGTCTAATGTCACATCACCTAATTAAATGGTTCAAATTTTTAAGGAATTCTACAATTACAGTGAAAGTAATAAAAGGTGAATTGAACAATACTTTTTTTTTTTTTTTTAAGTGATAGATAAAAAACGTATAACTGGATGGACAAAGAAAAGACATAAGTTATGTATCAATTTGAGTCCAATTTTTATTAACAGGTTAATGATATGCATCTGCTAATCATGTTTATCTTAAAAAACAGTTAGTCAGGTTTTGGGATCAAATTAATTGCTACAATTCTAATTTGAGAACCAAAGTGCGAAACAATTTATAGCTAATCATTTCTGGTTAAGATAGCACGTTCCTCTGATCAATATTAATGTGAATCTTATTAATCACCAAAATTCTTAATTGAGGACCAAAATGCTAAATGTGTACGTTTTTTCCGTTTTAACTAATCAAATCTATTAAGAGAGCGTATTCTCCTCTATACAACACGAAAATAACACGAAAATATCTCAGTTTAAAATTTGACTATTAAAAAGCTCACATGTTTATAGTGATAGTTTTATCATTATGAAAAACCTTGTAAATGATGCTTTTCACAATATTGCTAGCTGCCCTTCAAAGTTGTTCATAATTTTTTTTTTAAGAAGAAAAAGAGAGGAAAAACCATAACAAACTCTAGTACATCCTAATAAAATTGGCACCTACTAAAAACTTATCTCATGTTTCCCATTCTTTGCTTTGCATGGAATTACACCACATTCTCCACTGCTTGTGCAGGCCCCGTCAATTTTTTACTAAATAAAAAGAAAATGAATAAAATATAAATGAAAGGAACAACAGAAACTAGCCAAAAGTCTACAAATTTAACAAAAATAAAGAGGGAATGCACTTGAATAATACAAATTTAGAGACCATTACATCAACATAATAATTAGAATTAGACTAATATGACACAAAATTAAAATAAAATTAATTAAAATTTGTATCATGTTTGTCAAAACTGGAAAATTTGTATCATGTTGGTTAAGAGATGAAAAAAAAAAGTGGTTAGTTAGGTAATTTTCTCATATATAAAAGTAAGGGGTGTGCACGTGTTAGTTTGTCAGAGGATAAGAAAATTACTAAAATCCCAACTCGAGACTGCTCAATGATGTTGGTGGGCGGGAAGAGGGTAGAAATTTCTTGACTAATTTTGCAAAGTTTGCTTATATAGTTGTGTGTGTGTGTGTAACTTTTTTTTTTTTTTTTTTTTTTACTTTGTAATCTTTTTAGTACTAAAAAAATAATGAATATTTATTCACATGTTCAAATAAGCAAATATCCTCAAACTACTTAAATATGTGTCCAAAATTCTACGCAGAACTATGCTCCGACAGTAATTCAAAGTCCATAGTACATAATTTCATTTGACATAGTGAGAGTGTTTACGATGAATACTACTTAAAGTCTTAAACTCTTTATAACTTAATTGAAATAAGCAAAATAAAATAGTGCATAACATGAAAGTTAAAAAAAAAAAAAAAAAAAGTTTGGCGGGCAACCTGCCAACCATTTTTCTAAACCCATTGTAGCCTCTAAAGAAGGCGGACGGATTGAAAACCCACCAATAACAAGATAGGTGATGACGTGGCCCCGTTTGTTAGCTAGGTGGCAGGTTTTATGTGCATTCCTAATAAAAACATTGAAAGTTCTTGGAAGTTATTGGTAGTTGATATTGATTAGTAACCACCTTTTAAGTGTTAATTAAGGACTCTCCATTGATGAGCATGAGAATTGTATAAGAAGTATAAAAACCTTATCTACCTAACATACTTTTGTTTTTTTTCAATTTCTTTATAAGGGTAGTATATTTACTAAACCTAAATCAATATTTATGATTGCAGACTTAGCCAACCGAAAATTCATGTTTTTTAAGCTACTTTCACAGTGAGGATCTAGCGGGTTTTTTCCCCCTTCTTTTTTTAAAGAAACAAGTTAACAAATTTTTTTTTTTTTTGAAAATAACACGTAAGTTAGGATTAAGTTCAAATATCCTCTGATCTTTTTTTTTTTTTAATCTAATGAAAGATGCAACTTTTCCCAAAAAACATGGTGAACATTAGGGTTCGTTTGGTGAATGAGTTAAGTTTGGAAATTTTAAAGTTTGAGTTGAAAATTTTTGTTAAATTTTCAGAAAAGACAAAAACAATTTCAGAAAAAGATAAAAATTGAGATGAAAAAGTACAGTTTAGTTGGAGATGAGATGGAACACCAAAATCTGTTCGATGACTATGAAAGTTGCTTATCATGACTTTATATCATGTTAATTATCTCTAACTCAAAAAAAAAAAAAAAAAACGAAAATACTCTCAAACTCATAAGCGACTAACAGAAAGGGATGAATAAAAGCATACAAAAAAAAAATAGTATTTGACTTATATGGTGAAATATTAATTATATTTCCGTCGACGTCAACCGAAATCACAACGTTGACATCCTTAAAAACAATTACATGTAAATATGGTGGACCTTATAAATATTGTAATAGCCATTTACTAATCAAATTGAAAAATATATATTCTCAAATAGGGGTTGGCCACTTGAACCTAACTTAGTCTACAAAATCCAGCCACTAAATTACTTATCAAACTAAGACACGGATGTCTATAAAATTGTTTTCTATTTAGAAAAATATTGGTTTCTTATTTTTATATTTTCGACCGTAATCTTCTTTCGTTATCATAGTACATAAAAGAATCGATACGGATAGATAGGATCCTTAATTTTATCTGTACCTAAAAAAAAAAAAAAAAAAGAAAAAAACTAATTTGATTTGCATTGTTGGATTTGTAAAGAACGACTGCTTTTAGTAATATAGTAAATTAAACTACTCGATAACGCGAAGGGATCAGCGCGAAAAAAAATATATATTAAAGAGTTTTCAACGGATACATGTTTCGAAACGTTAAATATGATCAAATCTTTATCAAAGTAAAAAATATTTATATACAAAATAGATAAAACTAGATACATAAATAATAGTTTAAAACAAAGCTTTATATACTATTTTTTTTTTTTTTTTTTTTTGGACCTATCGTAGAATCGTCACATGAATAGAAATAAAAAATGAATAAAGAACAATGGGTTAGACCTTGCAATGTTTAGCGATCGAGCAGGTGCAACCAATCATATTATAATCCAACCATATCATAATAAATTTATGTGATAAATTAATAAATAGAGTTATCACCAGATACAGTGAACCCACATCACAAAAGGGTAACTAATTTTATGAGATATGGTTGTACTTTTAGATCTTTAAGAATATATACAGATAGTTTCAAAGATTGGTTCAAATTTGTTTATTTTTTATTTTTAAATTTCACACATAAAATTAGGTCTAATATTAGGTGGATATCATGTCAAGCCAAAGAGAAAAGAAAGGAAAAAAAATATTGGATATATATCTTGGACAAATCATATGCACAACCCAAAGGAGAGATAAGAATATTCTTAGAAAGCCTAATCAGGACATAAACTAGTTCTTATAGTAATCAAGAGACGAATTTAAGAAGTATTTATTCCAATAATTTTCTAAAATTCAGTAATTTGTTGGAGACTCCTCTTCCTGCTGATATTACTATTTTTAATATCATCTTAATCATTATTATTTTTATTATTTTCTGGCATTATAATTTTTTTTTAATTGAAAGTGAGGGAGGGGTAAATAAGATCTGAATGCAGAAGTTTTAGATTTACCACTAGGTTTAACATGCAATTACTATGTATAATACACGACATAGTCATTAAGAAAAATTACTATTAATATTAGGAAAAATTATTATCTTATATGCAACTTTTAATTTATTTATAATTATTATAATTTATAATATATCTTGATTTAGTAATTTATTAATATTAGACAACTTAATCGAATTTGTACTTGTAACTAGTACTTTAGATTTTTAGGAAAATATTATGTGCGTGTGTATATATATTCTCATATATGAGAAATTTGGTGAGGGTGGCGGCCAACCTTACATAAATAGTAGAAACTTTTTTTTTTTTTTTTTTAAATTAAATGACCAGTGGCCATATTTACCCGTCAATCAAACATGACAGACTGGAAATTCGAAGGGGATGTCATGAAAGGAAGAATAATTCTGAGAAGGCATCGCGACGAGGGTTCGCTTCCGGCGAAAACATATGCTCATTTGAGGTGTCGGAGATGCGGAGGAGATCGTCGGAGATGCATGGAGAAAACGGACGACATAAAAGTTTTTTTTTTTTTTTTTTTTTCAACTAACAACCTTGAAAATAAAGAAGATCATGCATGGATTTGACAATCATGGTAGGTCCATGAAGTGATCTCTGATTTAACATATATGAAAACAGGATATGGTGGACCTTTTTATGAAATATTAATTATTGGTAATTAGTCCTTGAATTATACATATTGTGTTACTTTGATCCCTAATTGACTTTAGTAAATTTCTCTGTCACATTTGATTTTTTGACAGTCATGCTCCTCATATTAAAATTGATAAATTACTCTTAAAATACAACAAAGATATCACATATCTATTGTATACAAAAAAAATCACATATCTATTGTACATTAAATTGTAAAATAATTTAGTTTTCAAAGGGTTTCTTTTTTTTTTAAGTAGTTTTCAAGGTTTTTTAACAATAGTGAATAAAACACTTTGCACCTAATATAGTTGTGGCTGCAAAATTTTAAGTTACTATGAGATTGACACATGATGTTAAATTTTAGAAATCATTTGTCAATTTAACGTCAGAGACTAAAACTGAAAAAAAATAAAATAAATAAAAGTTCAGGGAGTAATTTTCAAAAAAAAAAGTTCAAACACTAGAAATTAATCATAGTTCTAGGACTAATAGTTTTACTTTGAATTAGCCTAAATCTTATTTCACTTCTGCAATTACATATGTTTTTGCATGGAATGAGAAATTTTACATTAAAAATTTTATTTTCTTACCAAGAAAAATGATTTTTTTTCCCCTTTTCTCTCATAGTAAATGGAAACTTGTTTCCATAAAACAAAAAAACAACTAATATATTCTTTCTTTTATTCCCAATATTTTTTTTAAGAGATAAAACATCCTCCGTAACCGGCCTAACGGGAGCTAACGGATCTGGAATGTTGCATGCCTTAACAGCTTGAACTGAGTCGCTCTCCACAATCTTGCCTTGCGGTGGAATATTTAAACCCTACTCGTTGGCTTCACCAATATGATATGTATATTTATTTTCTAGTGGTACGTTTGGTAAAACGGTTTGAGTTGAAATTTTTAAGTTTGAATTGGTTGACTTTTTAAAAATTAATTATAATTTTTGTTAATTTTTCAGAAAAAGACAAAAACTGAGATAAAAAATGTAAGTTTAAGATGATTTGCCAAACACACCATAAAGCTTCATCAACATGATATATTAACTATCAGTTTGGCGCGCTTTACAACAAATGGAAAATTCTAATGACGGTTTTCAATAAATAATTGAAGTAAATAATATGTTTTTAGATTTTTTTTTAGCGAATAGAAAATTTACTAAAGTAAATAATAAATTTGTTTCTAATAAATATATTTATTACATAGCAAATTTGTAATTTACCTTAATAAATTTTCTATTTACTACCAGTTATTTCAAATGTTTTATAAAATATCATTTACTTCAGTTATTTATTATTTGCTTAAAACTGTTATTTATTAATTGCAAAAAAAACGCTAAAACTTCTAATTCCCTAAAGTTGGGACACCCCACTTACTTATTTATTTATTTATTATTTTTGACAAAAGTGGACACCCCACAGTTAATTTTTATATTCTTATACCTTTTCCTTGGGGTAATGAAACATTTATCTGTTCGTTCTGGTTTTTTTTTTTTTTTTTTTTTTTCGTTTCGATCCACTAAAATGAGGACTGCAATTCTAAGACACTTTTCCCGTGGAAATCTTTTCGAAAAACATGCAAATGGGAAGGCTAACTTCTTGTTTTCAATCCCTAAACCCTTTTTTTTTTTTTTTTTGGAGAAAACTAA
Source organism: Ficus microcarpa (assembly GCA_025413485.1). Classification (NCBI taxonomy): domain Eukaryota; kingdom Viridiplantae; phylum Streptophyta; class Magnoliopsida; order Rosales; family Moraceae; genus Ficus; species Ficus microcarpa. The sequence continues at coordinate 22,363,714 of CM046387.1, read as the reverse complement.
ACCAGTTGTTTTTGAAGGAAAAGAAGTGTTGTAATAAATCTATTTCTCACTTTCCCACGCATGAAAATTTTTGAACTGTTTGTTTAACGGTTTCAAATCTTTCTGAAAATAGAAAGATGATTGTGGGTCCTAAGAGGATTTATTGGAAAGAATAGATTAATGTTAGGATTATTTTCATAAATATCCATGAATAATACTCTTAGTCTCAAGTTGATTTCTGACTTTTAATTTTATATGACATATTAATAGGGGTGGCAATATGAGTCGCGACACAATGATACGAATCGAAAATGACACGAATTTCGCGGGTTCCGGTTGGGAAAAATAGTGGTCTTGTCAATTTCGGGTCATCTGAAATTGACACGGAAAAATTCGTGTCGTGTTCGGGTTGGATCCGTCCAACTCGAACACGACATGAATTTTTCCGTGTCAATTTCGGGTCAAATGTTGTGTCAATTTCGGGTCCAACCCGAATTTCGTGTCAAATCCGTATCAATTTCGGGTCCAACCCGAATTTCGTGTCAATTTCGGGTCAATTTCGTGTCGCGGGTCAATTTCGGTTCGTGTCGTGTCAACCCGTTACGGGTTCGTGTCATGTTCGTGTCGCGGTTTCGAGTCGTTTTCGTGTTACGGGTCGTATTCGGGTTGGGGAAGAAAAAATTCGACACGGCTCTAACACGATACGAATCCGACACGCGACACAAATTGCTACCCCTACATATTAACTCGAACTTTAAAGAAAACAACCGCATTTGTTGGTATTTCATATAGTACATGAAGGTAAATTGAACATGTTCATGTCATGTAAACTTTAATTAAGGTTAAAATCATAACTAAATAATTTTAGGAGGGAAACTATAGCTCTATGACATGATATATGTTTGATTAAAAGACAATTTTTTTTTTTCCAAAATATCTGTCATTGAGGTAAATTTTCCCTTCAAAAAAATATTTAATTACGACTTTATTACTATAAATAAAGCCCATGTGAGAATAACATGTTTAATTTCTATATATATGTATATATATTTTTACATAACATTGACACAGATATCACTGTCATAATAATAGAAAAGTTCAGGAAAGTTTGATATGTAAAATAAAAAATCAGGACCAACATGAGACATTGTATGATTTTGGAGTCATTTATAAAACTAATTATTAATTATTCATAATTAAACATGGAAATTGGCTTCATACTCAAAATCATCATCATCCTCCTCCTCAATATTTGTTTCTTTTTTTTAACCCGAAAAAAATTTAATGTATACAAAAAAAAAAAATAAAACGAAAATTAAGAAGGCTTATTTCTATTTTTAGTTTTATTTTTATACCTTGTATTTTTTTTTTTTTTTGGGTTATTAAAAAAAACATACTTTGTCCGCCGATATCTCCACTAATATAGTAAATGACCACGAGACAAATCCTTCATTATGAATATCCATAATTGGAGTTAGGTGAAATAAACTATCGTAACCTCTTTAAGTACATCTTTATCTATGGATATAATGAATTCTACAGTAAGTATTTTATTTTTGAACATATCAAAGAAAAAGTTTAGTCCACCTTTTGGACAAGAGATTGCATTCGCTCAATATTCCCGAACTAACACAACATAAGGATGTCATTGATCTTCAATATATGTATGAAGTTATGAATTTTATACCTATGATTGAAGTTCCCTGCTACCAAATATAATGCATCTCCAAAGCATTGGGATATTGGTATTCCGAAGGCCCTTATTCTTTGATGTCTCAAGAAACATACTATAAAGTATGTGACTCCGTTAATCATTCAAGATTAAGGTCCACTCATAAATTAATCATCTATTGACAAAATATGTTATTTAAGATAACGACACTTGATAATGAACATATTCCATCGTGGTCTAGTTCAATATATCTTCAATCCATAAATATCTTTACTTTGCAACACCTTTGCAATCGACCTCGATAAATCATTACATCAATTTAAAAGTAGACAACATTCAACTTTATTATAATAAAGTGTTGAACTTTATTCACTGGTTGATGAACAAATAATTTATATATTGTAAAGGGTCGAATCTACAATTAAAGAAAAATTGGGCCGATGATCAAAATAGGACGATGAGTGAATTTGTAGCCGGTCGTTGGCATGTCGTTAGTGAGTAGTAAGAAATAAAATGAATTACAAGAAAAGTAAATAGAGACAGAGACAATCTATTTTACAGATGTTCACCTTTAATCTCTAGGCTATGTCCTCTACAGTGCTTTCAAGAGCTTCCACTATGTATGAATGAGCATTACAAGGATGATCTTCAGTAAGAAAGGGATTGAGATTGGGAATGATGTAATACAGAGAGAATAGGGGAATATGATGTGTATCTTACTAATTGTGTTGAGTAGACCGTCAGGAAAGAAAATCCATCGCTTGCGGAGTAAGCCTTCCATTTAGATGGGATGACTAACTTGAGTTGCCTATTCCAGTAGGATATTCCTTGAATGCTGAATAGGAGTTGCACTTTTCTGTATTAACTGACTTTTCAATTTATGAATGACTGGAAGATATCAGAAAGTGCCTTTTCTGAGAAAATCTGTGCTTGCTGGCTGATTCTCTTGCCTAATATACTAGATTTAATCTCCTAATTGTTGCTCATGAAGTCAACTTTCCTTATTTGGCCTATGATGATTCGTTAGTCATCTGCCGGTCGCTCTACTGTCGTCTGAGACTCGTTCCTGGGTCATGCGGCTTGTCCGTCTTCGAGTCATCTTATGATCTTCGATGGAATATTAGGGACATGTGTATGGTGAGAGATGAGGAATCCAGATCTACTGTCTCATTTTCCTATCTCAAATGTTGTCCCATCAACATTATTTTGACAATTTATTAATTTGTTTAGTAACTTTTAATATTCAACATTTTTTGTGTAGTTAAATTCTTAAATTCAAATAATATAACATAATTCTATTGATGGAATAATCAATAAGATGGAAAATTCAGGACAATAGATCTCAACTCAAATATGAGGTATGAAATCTGACCTCAACATATAATTTAGTTATTAAGATTATATCTACTTACATATTGTCACTGCAGATACTTTATTAAGAATAAACTCAAAAATTAATACCTTGCTAGAGAGAAGGAAATGCATATTCGAGTGATATACGCATTTTTTAAATGAGATTTGCTCTTGATTTTTTAGATGGATCAAATTGAGGATTATCCTTTTACAAGGTTATCACTTCTGGGTTAGATATTGATTTTATATCAACTGAGTACTCGGATCTGATCTTTGGAAGATGTTAGAATGGAAATCAATCTGAGGGGGAGTTTCGAGTTCATTTCAACTCCAACTCATTTCAAACTTTTTTTATCTTTTTCTAAAAAGTTTTTGTCTTTTCCCAAAAAGTTTTTTGTCTTTTCATGAAGAAAAAAAAAAAAAAACAAAAAAAAAGATTTAACTCACCCCACCAAACAGTCTCTGTTTTGATAATCTATCATCTATAAGAAGTGAGAATGCTCCCTAATGTGCACTTTGATTTCGTCCAAAATGAAACGTTTTGCACGAAAATCTTTTTGACTTTTTTTTGGTCGTTCTATTTTTTATTTTTCTATAGGCCCGTTTTTTTTTTTTTTTTCTAATTTTTTAAATTTTAGTTATTTTTTGTATTGAGATACTTTTAACATTTTAGTCATTTTAACTTTTTAGTATTTCTTCATAACTCCTTTGTTTTAGGTACTTTGTTGATTTTTTTTTTGCTAAAAAATTTTTTTTTGGTCATTTAGTTTTCCTTTTTTTTTCTTTTGGCCCAAATTTTTTTTTTTCATTTTAGACCTTTTTTTTTTTTTTTTGTATTGGTGTATTTTAAACATTTATGTCCTTTTATCTTTTTGGTGTTTTTTTTATGCCTTTTTTATTTTTTTTATTTTAGTCCTTTTTATTTTTTGTATTGGTATACTTTTAATATTTTAGTTCTTTTTATCTTTTTGGTCTTTTTTAATGCCTCTTTTTTTTTTTTTTTTTTTTTCAGGTACTTTCATTTTTCATTTTAGTCCATTTTTTTTTTGTATTGGTATATTTTTAATATTTAGTCCTTTGATCTTTTTGGTATTTTTTTCATACTTTGTTTTTTAATGTTGAAGTACTCTGTTGATTTTTTTTTTTGTCTAATGTTACTTATATGTTTTTTCTTATTTAGATAAATTTTCTCAAATATGTTCAATCATATACATCGTATGTACTTTAAACTAGTAATAATTAAAAAGAAAATATTTTCTATTAAAAAAAAAAGAAAACAAAGAGATTCTTCAATCTTCACAGTATTGGAAGTTTTCAAAATCAATGATTCCTGCCGGATATCGTGGGTCACCCTCTGCTTTTTATAATTTTTATTTTATAAAGAAAACAAGGTTCTATCATTCTATGTTTGCCCATTTGGCCTCCTTCTCTAAATTCCCTTTCACAACAAGTAATAACAACAAATGAAATAATAATAATGATATATTTTTTTTTAAAAAGTTGTGTTTTGATTATTGTTTTTAATTAGTCGTCGTATCTTTTGACGATTGCTTTGCTAATAAAATGTCAAATCGTCCTTTTTTTTAATTTTTTTTAAAGGGAAGTCAAATCCTCTTTCTATTTTAGTGTGTAGTCAAAAAACAACCACACGAATATAAAAAAAAATAAAATCAGCATTCACAAAAAAAAAAAAAAAAAGCAATATTATCACTCTTAAGTTTTTACTAAACAGTAAAGTCATATACTTTTACACTGAAATCAACTATATGTAAGGTTCTTTGAAACAAAACCCTGATAATTAATAAACTTTTCTAAGTGATCGAGATCCAAGACTCAATAGTAATAGGGCAACTACTAACTCTGCATAAAAGCAATTCCAGCAGGGTCAAAACGCTGCTATTACTCAGATTAGTGGACAAACAGCTAACGTGGAAGTTGGGAAAACCACATCTGTTATTAGAAATAAACAACTATAATACACCCATACAAAAGATGGCGAAAACATCATCTTTATTACATACAAACATAAGCAACAACATAGAAAAACCAATCATACAGAAGGAGTCCTTACTGAAAAAATGATTTACATCATCGGGAGAAAATCGGTTGACAAAACCAAGTTGCTAACCACACAACACAACCACTATTTCTCCTACTTACTCCTTCTCACAACACCCATCCTCCTCCTATGGGTTCATCTATGCTAAGGCACCACATGATTCTAACCTCCGTTCCTAGGGCCGACAAACCAGAAACAGTCTGAAGGCCGCCACCAGAGTCTGGCCCTAAGACAAGAAAATGATTGTGAAAGCTTAATCCTCACGCATTAGAGAGAGTGGTTTAGATAGAAGGTATTTTTATTATTTATTTATTTTTAAATGAGCCATAGATAACATATATTAAGAAACAAATAAACACTACTTTCATTAAATACTAAGTAAGAATTGAGCAGGTGTATTTGTTACTAATTAATACTGTTTACTCAGTCGAATCTGGATTCATCTTTATAAGATAAATCACAACAATACTAATTTTGCCATTTTAAATTTAGAGATTCGTGGGTAAATAATTTTTTTAAAAATAAATGTTTGAAATTTTGTTAAATTACGAAAAACCATTTTTTAAAATGGTCCATCAACAATTTAATAATTATTGATGTGTCAACATTTTAATGGTCACCGACCATTTTTCAAATTAAAAAAGTTGGCCCTTTTTTTTTTTTTAAATATAATTTGGTCGTAGTGGAGGATTTTAAATCAATGCTAAACGTTGAGTGTATGAATATGTTTGGTATCCGTGTTAATAACTAAATATAGGGTTTTTATTTTATTTTATTTTATTTTATTTGCAATCTTCCCAATTTAGCACATTAATTATATGTTATGGAGCAATAATATCGATGCTTTATACAATGCTCTTTCAATAATTTATTCCAATCTGTTTCTCAAAACTAAGCATCCAACTATGCCCAATTAATGAACAATAAATTGTTTCTTGTGGCTAAATTAGAATTTGATGAATATGGTACTATTATTTAGCATATTCTAAAATTTATATAAAAATTTGGCTCGCTATTAGAGAGCAAAATTAATTCATATATTTAAGGCTCGTTTAGCATCCAAGTTCAAACTATACTTTTTCATTTCAGTTTTTATCTTTTTCTGAAAAAATTTTTTGTCTTTTCTTAAAAGTCAACAAAAATTATTATTAAAATTAAAATTTCCAACTCAAACCCATTCATCAAACGGACTCTTAGCATTGAAAAATATGGAATGTTACATGGCTATGCTCTAACAAACATCAAAATTACAAAGCTACTCCCTTTAACAGAGTTCTTTTCACACTTTATCATCTTTTTCTTTTTTCTTTTCTTTTTTTGTAAGAATACTTTATCATCCCTCAAGGATGCATAGAATATCTTCTTTCAGCCTAATAGAGTTAAATTATAGCACACACACACATATATATATATATATATGTAAAGTCTCCAATATTTTTTTATAATAAAAAAATTTCATGATGTCTTTTAGTTCTTAACCCATATGCAGTACAACCATATATAATATATTTTTAAAAAATTATAAGTGCTTTATTTTAGTAATTTTTGGATACAATATAAGATTTGTTGATTAAAAAAAATATTAAGGTGCAAGGTTGGATTAGAATTAAAGGTACTGAATTTGTGCATAAACTGCCCCCAGAAGGGACTCATTGGGATATGTGTTAACGTCCCTAGGAAATGCTGTAGAGTCACCATATCTTTCTACAAAATCTTTTTGTAGCTTCGCACATGTATAAAATAACTAGAAAACAATATAAAATGCTATATTAATATTTTTATTCATATATCTTAGAAAGTCAGCATCTGTTGCAAGCTAATATTTCCATTAAACTTCAACCTAAAAAATAAAAAATAAAAAATAAAAAATAAAAAAAAACATTTCCATATTAAACAATTTGAACATTCATAAAAATACAGGCACAACTTTTAAAGTGTATTATTTATAAACATCTTCGTTATAAAGGCGCCCTACCGCACTTTGCTTGTTTATAATATTAATGCCCAATTGAAGGAGTTTTTTTTTTTTTTTTTTTTTTTTAATTTTTAATTTTTAATTTTTATTTCGATTGATTAACTGAACTTGAGGGTTGAAAGACAAGATTAAGGTATATTGTTTGCAGCAGTGAAGTCATGTGTGAAGTTATTGTTATATTATAATTACAATCACCCTATTAAAAATGTTTTGAATGAGAATGAAGAAAGTGGAATCCTCTAATATAATTAGGTATACAATGTTAAGGAAAGATATTTTCATTCAAATTAACCACGAGATAGAAACAGAAATATCAAAAACGCAACAATCCCATTGTATGAGAGATACAACTCTCGACTAAGGTGGTTCCATTAGTAAAATCTCATGAAACTCAGTGAGGAGGGCATAAGTTGAGACTCGGTGACGGAAAAATTTCTCGAATTCTCGGCAATCCTATAATCGAATATGTACAAAACTCTTAGAAAAAAAAAACATCTACAATTAATAAAATATTCCGATCGATTAAGAGATAATCACTTGTAGCACAAAGGCCACAACAAACTCTACCTAACCATGATACTATTGAAACCAACAAATACATACCGCTAGCGAACAACTTGAGCCAAACGCATATGGTTACAAAATGCAGAGATGTCGAACTACTTTCTTTATTACAAAACAAAAACAAAAACACAAAAACAAAGCACGAAAACAAAATAATATCGATCGCAAAATTCTTGCTCTGCATGGAACAGCCACTCTGTTGCGCCTCACAAATAAGATGAAATCAGATGGGCTTAATTGAAGATTAGAGATCGCCATATCAACTTTTGGATCACCAAGATCTCGTCAGATCCCAGACTGCTGGAAGCTTGCCGTTGTGACCAGAAGCTCATTGGGCTAGATCTGGTCAAGAACCACCTATTTAGGACCCTCAATTTCCATCCCTACCAAATTCAATGAATTGGTTATAGCCCTCACTGTTACGGCTTCGTCGAACTAGGACACCGGCAAAGTTGCACTGGCATGCTCCAAACAAGTCCCGATCAATAGTGATGGTATAATTCCTAAACAAAGGGAAACCCGAGTATATGAGAAGTTTGAAAAAGAGTGAGAGAGATTTGTATTTTTCACACTAAGAAACTCAATGTCATTAAAATGGACGAATTTTCAACAAAACAATTTTGATTTTTAATAGATTTACAAATCAATTAAATACCCTATTATTTTCCTTTGCTAATTAGTTACACTTATCTCTCTCTCTCTCTCTCTCTCTCTCTTGTTTTTTTTTTTTTTTCCTACCTTTGCTTTTCTTGGGAATTTATATGGTGGAGACATTTGATCATGCATTTTTAATATAGAATGAGCATCATCACAATTATACCATTAAAATCAGACGGTATATATCAGACGTGGTATGTATCTTACAAGTTTGACATTAAGAGAAAAATTGTGGTTATTGTGCTGGTACTTTTAATCCTCTAATGACAGTTGTTAACCTTTTGCCCACTAATTAAAAGGTAATAATATTATGTGGCCACTGAAAAGGCTTCATGACATTCACCTTTTCAATTGAATGAGTATTTATAGAAAGATTAGATTATTTTCTTTTTCATTTTAGTTATTTAATCGGTATTTATGATTGTCTATTCCATTAATAATATATACATACATAATATATATATATATATATATTAAGTGCATAGGATCTGAAGCTACTCAATCCAGATATCCCTCACCAAGTGGTGCATAATTATTACCACATCATCTAATGGTATTATATAATATAATATAATATATATTTATATATATATATGTGTGTGTGTGTGTGGCGCCATCAAAAGGAGGAAAAGGTGAGAGAATGTTGAGTTACTAGCCATCTTTTTATTTAGATTTTCCAAAAGCCTTTTTTGCAGTCTAAAGTGTCGGTTTACAAAAGCTTAAAAAGTTTGGCATTGTTGCTGACTTGATTTTCAACACAGTTAATCATTACCCAGAGTCCTCATTAATAAAGCATTTCTTTGTTCCATTTTCTTATAATATTATGGATAAGTTCTTAAAGTTTACGTTTTTTTTAATCAACGATGATTACCGATCCATTACAGATATAAAATGTATATTTTATTTATTGTTATAAATATTTTTGATTAATTATTCAATTTATTATAACGTTTGTCGCTAATGAAGATAACCTTTTATTTGGGGTTATCTCTTGACTATATATATACATATATATAACATGGGAAGATTAAAATGATAAGATCCAAAGAAAGCATGTATTTATTTTTTTAGCAGATTATTGTCTGCAAGAAAGTGAAAAAAAAAAATTGATTATCTTCCTAATGTTTTTGGAAAAAAAAAATCGCTATTCAATAACAAAAAGAATTAGGTCTTTTTGGCAATTTAACTCAAACTGTATTTTTTTATCTCAGTTTTTGTCTTTTTTTGAAAAAAAACAAACTTTTTTTGAAAGTTTTTTTTTTTTTTAAAAATCAACAAAAATTTTAACTTAAACTGTACTTTTTTAAACTCAAATCCATTCATTTAACAGATCTTTATTTTTCATGGTGGTTATTAAAGCAGGGGTGGTCTTTGGTTCGGTAGGCTTTGACTTTTTGTCGATTAGTCGATCAAATTGTTCGTTCTGTTTCTATATTCCAGAAACCGTTAGACATTGACCAATCAGACGGATAGAATACCGAACCCGACTGACTATGGTCGGTTCTGTTCGGTCAGTTTTCAAAGCTTGTTGACCTCAGTAACCTAGTATTTAAACACCGGAAATCTACTGGAATACTTATATTTTTGGTGCATTTTGGGCCTTGCAATAGGGGAGTTGAGCTCTGGCAATCTACTGGTTGACTCCACTATTTTTGGGCCTTTTGGGCGAGCAGCAGTTGAACATTAGTAATCGGACAGTTTATTGGTGTAATTTTTTTTTTTTTAAATAGGAAAATTGTAGTAAACAACAATTTTAGGAAAAGAATTGAAGTAAATAGTAAGGTTTTAAAATATTTGAAGTAAATAGTAAATATATGGTAAATGGAAAATTTATTAGGTAAATGGAAAATTTACAAGGTAAATTACGTATTCACAAAACATAAGTAAATAATTTACTTGATAAATCTTTATTTATTGCTATTTACTCCAAATATCTTAAACATTTGTTATTTACTTCAATTATTTTATAAAAACTGCTATTTACTTCTTTCTCCTTATTTACTGTATTAGCTTCAAAGAAACAAAACACAATAGTAACAATATGATAGGCTAATTAACTAAAAAAACCTCAATTTCAAATTTGGGAAAGCTGACATAAATTTAGATACCCTTGTACTAACATGACACAAAAAGTTAACATTAGACTAATATAACATAAAATTAAAATTAAATTAAAATTAGCTAAAATTTGTGACATATTAATCAAGAGTTGAGAATTTGTATCATACGATCAATAGATGAAAAAAAGATGATTAGTTAGGTAATTTTCTCTTTCCTACCTACTACTTACAACTCTCACAGTCCAGGCCAAGCAAACCAGCAATAAAACAGACAATGTGAAGTTCCAAAATTCCAATCAAACATATAAAACACATTACTAACCAACAGTCAACTATTCAAGTATCCAATTCCCAATCTCCTCAAAAGTTATCAATTAAATCTCAATGTTATTGTAAAAAATAAACCAAAAAAAAAAAAAAAAGTTAATACAACCCTCAAAATTGAGGGTAAAAGATTGAGCCAGCCTTTGAGTTTAGAAAGGGGTTGTATGCAAGAATGCCATGGGGGAAAGTCAAGCATCTTATGGGCATTCCCAAAACTAGTAAATTCACTTACAAATATCAGAAAAAATAGGTATTGAAGTCTTATTGATTGTTTAAAAAATACCAAGAATAACAGAATAAAAAAGAAAACTCTCTATTTTAGAAACTAAAATACAATCGTAATACTTCTTCTCAAAATAAAAGATTACAAGACTATATATATAAATATTATTAACTCATCCGCACTCAAAATTAAAACAAAAACCCTTTCAAATTTCAAAACTCGAAAAAATAAATATAAACTTTTAGACTTCCGAATTCAAAAAAAAATATATATATATGTATGAATTATACATTTTTAATTTCTTGAAAAAAAATTGCTATTTTTATTTATGGTTAGTGTGGGGTGTATGATTTTTAATAGATCTTAATGTAAATAGAATTGTAATAGAATTGAAATATTATATGGTTGCAGTTATAATCTAGTGGTAATTTCACACCTAATTCTATCTAACTTTGTCAAAAGGTACAGAGTTTAAAACCCCATCCCCATTTAATAAAGAAATAAAATATAGATAACAATTTGATTGAAACGTTGATGAATTTAGTAGGCGTAATATAAGGATTAATTACAATAATCCCCCTTGAACTGTTATTATTATTAAGCTTTGCCACTCATTTTGAAATCGTATCATTGGCCATTCCTGATAAACAAATCATTAAAAACAAGTCATTCTGATGAAAATTTTAAATGAAAGAATAACTACCACAAAAAGTTGATTATCGTTAAATATTTAGAAGGACAAAGCGTTACAAGGGTTAGGAGAATTTTGTAAATGATCCTAACTTTTAAATATGAAAGATTACGAAAACACCCTTATACGATATAATTGAATTTTGACACTTATATTTGATATCAAAAAAAACCTAACAGAAAGAAAATGCATAACATAGTTACATTTGGAAATCCAAAAAATAAAGTGTTACAATAGCCATAGTTTGGGAAATTTTTATATTTAATTCAGAATTTTAATAAGAAAGATTACTGAAATACCCTTCCATGATAGATTAGAATTTTAACATGTGTCTTTTCCATTAAAAAAAAAAAAACCCCAATAGAAGGAGAATACGAAACATAGTTACTTTTTGAAATTTAAAAGGGAAAGTGTTACAACGGTTATAGATTCAAGGAGTTTTTGAAATTAATCATAAATATAATAACCTTTTCCCCCTTTTTTTCCTACTACATTTCAAATTTATTGCATTATTTTTCATGTATTACAATTCATTTATAATTTACACATTTTTAAACATGTATGTCTAAACCAACCTCTGAAATTCCGTCTTCAATTGTCATCCCAAACGGCCGAACGGCCCTTGAGCCCTATTTTGGAACAACACTCTACATGAAATTGCACCGTGCAACTCAAAAACTCCTAAATTTACATGTCTCATTCTCTCTTATTATTATTATTATTATTATTTTAAAGTACTTATTTAACATTTTATTTTAAGTCCAAATTGAATGCTTTTTTCTTCTTTTTTTTTTTTTTTTAAAATTGGAGAAAAAAAGAAAGATGAATAAAATAAGATCTTATAATACAATTTTTTGCCAAACACAATTTAAATATTTTACAATATTTTCCAGAACATAATTTATTTCTAATTCACGTGTCTCTAAATTCACATTTTAAATCCGTCTCGAATTTCGTGGTGTCTACCTTAGATGACCCGTTAGTGGTAGACCTGACCCCAAAACCCAAGTGTCCAATGGCCAGCGGTCAGGAGTCATCGGCACCGCTGATCGCACTGACACAACAACAGAGTCACAACCCACCAACCTACTCCGAACCCAAAATGTCAAGTCAATCTTCTCCTACTTTTTCTCATCTTAATTCTTACCTACCAAAATAGACCTTTAATACTGGAGTGTCCGAGTCTCCCACAAACTCGGAACACCACTCACTCCCGAGTTAGCCCCGTCCCTTACCACTCAGCCCCTGACGGCCCGAGTTCCGCCATGAACTCCAAGCTCATCATATTCTCGGCCACGGCTCTCCTCGTCGTCGCCGTCGCCCTCAACTTCTTCTTCCGGTCGCCGGAGAGACTCCACCTCCTCCTCGGGCCGCCGCCCGTCCCTGGGTCCCGCGACCGCCTCCACGCCGCCAAAATCGTAGTAGTCCCCGCCGCGCACGGCCCGGAGAGCGTCGCCTTCGATTCCAACGGCCGCGGGCCCTACGTCGGTGTCGCCGACGGCAGGATCCTCCGGTGGGATGGCGACGGCCGTGGCTGGTCTGAGTTCGCCGTCACCACTTCTCATAGGTGATATCTTACCCCAAAACCCCTATCTTTAGGTTCTTTTGATAGTTTTCATGGCGATTTTCTTCGCATTTATATTATTTATATTATTTTTTGAATTATTAGTTTTATTTGCTACAATTGTTCTTTTATCTTATTTGATGCTGATATGTGAGTTATATAGCGGATTTTTTTTTTCAATAAAAAATGTGAAAATTTTTGGGAGTTTGTTCAAGATTTGGTTTGAAGTTTTGTGGTGAAACAGAGGAGACTTATATATATATATATAATATGTATATAATTTGTTGTATGATTGCATTTATTATGTAGAATTAATGGTTTTTTATTGTTATCTAAGAAATTTTTCTTAGAATTGAGGAGATTAATCTGGTGGAGAATTTATAAACAGAGGTCTTGTGAACTGTAATATATATATATATATAATACTTATTAAATTTGGTGAAATTTTAATATTGTTTGATTATAGTGTTACACAAGTTTAAAAAAATGCACAAGTAATTGACATGCAACATGATTTTTTCTCCATCATCTCTGGTGAACTGGTGTGAGATTAGGTGCAATCTTTTTTTTTTTTTTTTTTTTTTTGGGGTCTGGTGATGTCTATTCTTTCCATCGTTCGGCATTGGATGATGCTTAAAAACAATCTTGTTCATGAACCTTTTTTATCAATTGATAGAAAAAAGGTATAATTTTCCACGACTCGGATCGTTTTTTTTTTTTCCGGTCATCGGACGGTTAAAGAAATGGCAAGCGTGTTACATGTATCAATGTAACAATACTAGTGATTTGATTGGAAGTGAAAAATTGTGTGTGTAATTTTATTTTTTGGTAACATAAAGGAAGGAGTGTGTACGCCCTTTTGCACTGGAAATGGAGCATGTATGTGGGAGGCCTTTAGGGCTGAAGTTTCATAAGAAAACCGATGAGCTCTACATTGCAGATGCTTATCTTGGGCTTAAAGTGGTAGGTCCTGATGGAGGTTTGGCAACTGAATTGGTTTCAGAAGTTGAAGGACGGCCTCTTCGTTTCACCAACGATTTGGACATCGATGAGGATAACGATGTCATTTACTTCACGGATACGAGTATGACCTTCCAAAGAAGGTAAATTTAAGTTTAAGCACAAGCGTTTAAGTTTTTTTTTTTTTTTATTTTTTAAACTCAATTTGGAATCATCCTATACATGATTGGATGATGTTGGTTTAATTAAGCAAAGGAAATGATTTCTCTTTTGTTTTTTAGTTTTTGTTAACTTTTATTCTTTTTCTATTACGTTTCAATGCAATCAAACCGTTGGTTTTGTTTGAAATGCTCTTGCCAGAAGTAGTAGAGACAAATTTCTGTGTCTAGAATTTGTTACTTATGTAGGTTCAACCATGTAAGGGTATAAATGCTAAAAGTAGTTTATTAAAAAAAAAAAAAAAAAAAAAAAAAAAAAAAAGCAACAGATTTTGGGGGTCGAAGTGACCAAAGCCCGGATGACTGTTTACCAAAAACACAGGTATTACAAAGTCGTAAGACCATTTATGGGGGCTGATGCCTGCCCGATGCCGGAACGTCAAGGAAGTTGGTGACCTGATGATAGGGGAATCGGCGACCCAGCCCTGATTGACGTTCTCTCTTTGCCCTTTTCTTTTTGCTGAAAATAAAATTATAAAGGTAGTGGGTGGTGTAACTTGATAACCATGAGCGTGGAGTGCATCCTTGTCATATGGACAAGTCCATATAGCCCGACCATGGCTGTAGGACTGACTTGAACCCAAGATCTTATTAAGAAGAACAAACATCCTTACCACCCGTCTTGGGTCGTGGTCTTGGGAGCGGGAATTTGGTCCTGATTTTAGAAGTACATGCAAGTGTTCATGAGCAAACCGGCCAAGAGTCAGACTTGTACAAGGGGGGCGCACAATAGTTTCAGTTACATTCCTTTTAGCTGATGGAAAGCATGTAGTTTATTAACTTTCGGCTTCTACTGCAATCCTCATGCAGTGTTCTATCATTGATTAATTTGTGTAATTCAGTTAAAAATCTTATTATATTTCTGGCTTGCGCCTGACAGGCAATTCATGGTGTCGATCTTGAACGGAGACAAGACAGGCAGATTACTAAAATACAACATATCAAGCAAAGAAGTGACAGTCTTGCTAGAAGGCCTTTCTTTCGCGAATGGGGTAGCTTTGAGCAAAGACCGCTCTTTCGTCCTAGTTGCAGAGACCTCTGGTTGCAGGATCCTCAGGCTCTGGCTCCAAGGTCCAAATGCTGGAAAAGTTGACGTTTTTGCCGAGCTTCCGGGATTCCCAGACAATATACGGAGGAACCCTGAAGGGGAGTTTTGGGTTGCCTTACATTCGAAAAAGGGACCCTTCTCACGCTTTGCCGTCTTCAACGCTTGGGCTGGAAAAACAATGTTAAGGCTTCCCCTTAGCTTCCAGCAACTGCATTCTCTGTTAGTAGGCGGAAAGGCGCACGCGACTGCAATCAAGTTGAGCGAGGAAGGGTCGGTTTTGGATGTTTTGGAAGATTGCGACGGAAAGATTATGAAGTTCCCCAGTGAAGTGGAAGAGAAGGATGGGAAGCTGTGGATTGGATCAGTACTGATGCCTTTCATAGGCATTTACGACTTAGAATAGGAAGGTAAGTTCTGTTAGAGTAATGGGATTTTTTTTGTTTTGTTTTTTTTTTTTCTAGACTTGGGCAAAATGATTCAGGAAATAAAAAGAGAGACAAGAGAATTTCCTTGTAGATTGTTTTGTGGAGAGAGTATTTTTAGTGATAATTTTATGTTCGACCAGAGAGTGGTGCTTGAGTTCTACATCTGTTAGGTAGATATATGTCAGGTCCAGTCTCACCTAATCTATCCATTTCTTTGTTGTTTCGTTCCTTTTATTTTTATTTTTTATTTTGCTTTGTTTTGTTTTGTTTTGTTTTTGTTTTTGTTTTTGTTTTTGTTTTTCTCTAATTGTATGTGTTAAAAAAATTAAAAAAGAAAAAAAAAAAAAAAACACTTCTCACACCTTTTGTTTTAACATTTTCGTTTAAATCTTATACAAGTTATTTTCAAATGCAGTACTAAATACTTTTTTCTACCTTTTTTTAAATTAATTTATTGTTTTCTGCTTTTTCACAGATGTGTTCCTATTTAATAAGGAGAAAGCACCTAAACGTTGAGATCATTGTATTAACATGATATAAAAAATTAACACTAAGTTAATATGATATAAAATTTAATTAAATTTAAGTAAAATTTGTGTTATGTTGATTAAGAATAGAAAGTTTTTATTATGTTAATCAATAGATAAAAAAATATGATTATTTAAGTAATTTTCTCATTTATAAATATCAGTTTCTTTCTCATATGCACTATAGTTAATTTTTTTATATAATTGTTTTGTTTTGTTGTTATTCAATAATGATCATTTTGTGGGTCCTCTTTGTTTTATGGTTTCTTTTCTTTATTTTTAAAAAATATATATCACTTTTTCTCATGTATTTTTTTCTTTAAAAAAATTAGGTAAACAGCGGTTTTTAAAATTTTTATTTCAATAAATGACTGAAATTTTGTACTTAAAAAAAAAAATTAATTAGTGATTGATCAAAATAAATAAGTGATTAATCATATACAAAAGTACATATTAATATTGAGAATGATTATCATTGACTAATTGATCATTTAATATTAAAAAAATGATCATTTTATTAATTTTACAAAATTTCACATATTTTTTGAAAGTTTCTTGCAAAAGGTCATATCCTCATGTATCCCCCTTCTTTTCTATATGATTTCTTTATTTGATATCTGAGGGTCTATCTAATGAAATGGTTTGAGTTTAAATTTTAAGTTTGAGTTGATGGATTTTTTAAAATTAGTTATAATTTTTGTTGACTTTTCAGAAAAAAAAAAATTAAAATGAAAAATTTGAGTTTAAAATGATTTATCAAACGGAAGCTGATTTAAAAAAAACTTTTACTGTGGATATATTCATGTTAAAAGTACTTTATTCTTTTTCACTATATTTAAAAAAATTTAACAAACTTAACAAATGGATGCTTAAAAACTATATTTCACTTAAATGTAAGGATTAAGCTTCAATAGACCATCAACTAGATCGTATAATTACGAAGAAAGTGTCTTATTTTCGATTCTTTGCATGTCCGACAGATTGATGACCACCTTTGCATGAAATTTGAACGGTCAGATTTAACGAATGCGAAGGAGGGGTAACCTATGAGAGACACTGACACCTATACAGGCTAGATTGCTGTTGAAAAAACAACTTAAAAAAAAAAAAAAGTCATATTTCGAAGTAATTGATTTCAACCTCATCTGCTGGTGATTAAGAACAAATGCCAATATTCAACAATAACCAAACGAGAGACCAACTTTAAAATTTTCAGCTTTTTCAGCTGCAAAAACCCAGGAAACCCCATTTGAGAAAAAAGCATAGGAAATCTGAAAGAAGCAGCGTTGATTGGAGGAATCAGATCTCGATAATAAGAAAAAACCCAGAAAGGAAAACAAAAAAAAAAAAAAAAATGTAGAACAGAGCAACAAAAGAGAGAGATTGTTGTTGTTCAAGTGCTCATAGAAGAGACTTTTCACGGAGTCTTGGTTTTGCGTTTGTGTTTGTGGTTTTCTTTCTCTTTCCTTCCACCAAGGGAAATGGAGATCGAAGAGTATTGTTTGTGAGTACGTGGGTCGGAAAGCATACTCACTCATCCCGTCCCGTCTCGTTATCATTCTTATTTGGTATTTAAATTAAATTTGAGATAAGATAAAATTTTTAAATTTGAATTAAATTAATTTTTTTAAAAATAATTATAAATTTTATTGACTGTTCAAAAAAAGATAAAAATTGAGATAAAAAATTTAAGTTGAATCTGAAGTAAACTCATTAATCAAACATAGACTTAATTGTCCTTTCCATTTTTAATTAACCTCACAATTACCTTTTTACCCCTACTTCAAATTTATCACATGTTCCTCCACAACCGTTAAGCCTTCCGCATTGTCCTTTCATACTTTTTTTTTTTTTTTGTCCAACCAACCACCCAAACCATCGACACCCCACCTGTCCTGGTGATCATGTCTTCACCTTGCCATCCCAGTGCTGTCTCAAATCTTATACAGATTTGAGGTTCTTCCTACTTATATTTTTCAACTAAAATAATTATAGGATTTCTCTCTTATTCAGCATTTTATTTTTATTAGACATGAACGATATTTTCTAACAGTTAATTTTTTGAATTGTATTGGGTATATTTTGAGTTCTATCGGTTAGTCTTTTAGGTCTTCTTTCCTTCTCTTTCTCTCTCTTTATCTCTCCGCCCCCAGACGAGAGAGTGTTTCAATAATTATATGTATATATTCATTAGGGAATCTATCAACTTAACTTCTTAGTTTTGTGGCTAACGTCTTCTAGGTGGGTTGATAAGTTGCCTATCCTTCTAGTTCAATACTTGGGTTTTTACCCTTACCATGTTGGTCAGAAAATATGTACTTATTTTATAAGAGATTCATATATCACTTGAGAAAACATCTAACCCTTGTAATTATATGGATTTGTCAAACTCTACCCCTGAGACCCCTTTTCTTATTAAACAAAAATTTTCTTAGTTTTGTGTCCTTGGGTGTATGCCCTTCTTTAGTTGTCTTGCGTCCTACTAGGATTGGAGAAAGTGAGGGCAGAAATTTGAAATGTCTGGTATCTTTTTAAGACTCCGTTTGGTTCACCAAGTTGAGTTGAAAATTTTAAGTTTCAATAGTAATTTTTGTTGACTTTTCAGAAAAGACAAAAAACTTAAAACAAAAAAAACAAAAATTAATATGAAAATTTTAGGTTTAAGTTGATGAACCAAACGAGCACTAAAAATGTTTTGGAAATGAAAGGGCACGTCTTTTGAAGTTACAAAAATAAAAAGTTTTCCAAATCGCTTTTTCTTGTCAAATACTTTGAAAAAAAAAAAAAAAAAACATTGAGAATGATTTTTCTCAAGGACATGGAACACAACTGAAGTTGTGCTCACCTTTTCCTTTTCATTTCTTTCGGCTTATGACTCAAAACATATTTTAAAAAATATATCAAAATACAATTTCACTTTTTCTTATATTTTAATCAACCTTTTTGAAAACACAATCATACAAAATTTTAAAAACGATTTCAATATTATTCCCCAAAAATTCTGCTTTCTATTTTCATACTCAAAAGAAAATCATTTTCAAAATACTACCAAACGAGTATTTTCTTATAACATATCTTAAATAACATAAATCAGAAATATTCTAAAATTCTCAAGTAACATATCACCTTTAGCTGGCTTTTGGATTTGGGCTTTGGCAAATCCTTTTCTTTCGGGCGGTCTTCCGGTACTTCCATCTTGTACTAGTTGGGCTTCTTGCTCATCTTTTTGTGTTTGGGAAATTACACTCCATGGCAAGTTTGGTGGAAGGAAATTGAAATATATCAATTATTTTGAAATATTTCAAGAATAGCTTATTTTAAAATTGGTCTCTTTTACCTTTTAGTTGACATTTTTTATTAGCAAAAGTTTATCTCACTACATTCAGACATCTCTATTCTTTGTTTGGAAAATTCTTAGAATTAACACTCCTTAACTTTCGATTCACCTGTGACCATCAAATGAAATGTGAATAACTTATAGGCTGTTTGGTGCACCATCTCAAACCATTCAACTCAAACTTTTTTTTGTCTTTTTCCCAAAAAATTTTTTTTTTTTTTTCGAAAAGTTTTTGCCTTTTCTGAAAATTTAAAAAAATTTACTATTAAAATTTAAAAATCCCAACTCAAACTACTCGATCAAATGGGCTATTATTCTCCTCTCTTTAAAACAAGGGGCGCTTCTGGTCAGAGGACAGTTTTTTAGCAATGTATGGATTAAAGTATAGGTTTTATTAAGTTCGTTTTCTTGATGATATTATGTGACTTGATCTTGCGGAGAAATACTTGAATATTGCTATTCATATATATATGAAATCATCTATATGCAATTCGATGAATAAGAAGCCTCTTTACAACCCCCCAAAAAAATAAAAATAAATAAATAAATAAATAAATAAATAAAAGATAAATGGTTAGACATGTACTGAAAAAGTTGAAATTTAGCAAAAGTTTCAGGATATTTCAAGAATAGAATAACTAGAACTTAAAATAACATGGTAACCTTTTTCACACATCATGTAAACTATTTTAATTGATAACTGAATGCATATAAATGTGGGCTTACAAATTTTATGCCATTATTAGTACTAAATCTTTCTTCATTCTCTCTCTCTCTCTCTCTCTCTATATATATATATATTAAAATTTGTATTCTAACTTCTAATTTAATTCCACATTTTTGTTTCACCACCAAAATTTATTAAAAAAAAAAAAAAACACACACACACACACACACAAATTTCCCCGAACAATCAGATTTCCCTAGTCTGTTGCTTAACATTTGATATAATTATTAACTAGACTTAATTCCTATGGTTACGTATAACAATATCATTGTAATTCTTATTAATGACATCAATGTTGTTCATTTAATTCAAAATCATATCCTGAAATTGTGGAGATAATTCAAAATATTTGAATTTTGTTAGCTTAATTTAGTCATGGGTTCATGAGAGATTAATTCCAATTATTTTCGTGACTTTGTTATGGGTGTGAGCCTATAGCTCTTAACTATTATTGAAAAAAAAAAAATTTGAAAACACACAACGGTTTCGAATATGAGATTTTCTACCCAAATCCATCATCACTTCTGTCGAGCTAAAATTATTTTCATGGTTATTTGTTAAGATTTGAGCATCATTTTCGGATCAAATTCGCACTTGAATTTTACAAAGTTTTCTACTAACAAATAAACATGTTTGCTGCTGTTGAAATTTTAAATTCAGGTGAGTGACTATGGCCACAAAACACGAACGTAGTTGTTTTCGGCCACACTCCTGCGTCAGCCCTGTCACTATTCCTAGGCCAACTCCAACCCGATCTTGTGCACACCCGAGCACGAGTCGACCCGACCATAGCCCCGACCCGGGTAAAAAATAATATAGGACAATACATTGAAAAGAAATTGTATTAGATAATATGACATTGATCATATTAATTTACTGTCTATATTAACTTAGACAATTACTTGATCTAATTAATATTCTGCACTCATATAAAATTACATAATACAGTGTTTTAATACAGTCCATCAAACATGTTCTTAACAGATAATATGGCTATTTAGAATGTAACAAATGATTAATATTGTTGCAAGAGTACTCTCGTATCAAAATTTTAGACCAAATGTTATAGTGCAATTTTATAGCATATAGATATTTATTAGTCATGAGAATATTTTTATACAACTAAATATGATATAAACACAATCCCAAACAATACAAGAACGTGAAGCGATTTTGGCTTGCCTTAACATGCCTAAAAGGGCCATTGTCTCTCTAAAACTTTGTTGTCCTGATACTTGGACTGGAAATGCTATTAGGAAAGTTAGTATTACTATTATGGAAAGTTATTATTTTATATGTAATTTTATCTTTATTAAGAATTTTTAATTTATCTATAATTATTGTAATTTAGAATAATTCTATATTTTAGAATATTTATAAGTATTATAGGTAATTTACTCAATCATGTTTATCGTAACTTGTAATTATATATAAACTCATTCATAATATTTCTTATTAATGAATTATTTATTCTATGACATAGACACATCCATGTAAAAATAAATAAATAACTTTTCACAATAATAGTACTAACTTTCCTAATAAATGCAACAGAGTTTAAGGTCATTTTCATGAACAGTTGTTAACATGTATGTACACTCGACATGTATTTTTTTAGTCATTTTAGTAATTTGAAATAAAAAAATAAAATTTTAACCCCAAACTTATTTTGTCAAATGTCATTATGTTCTGGTATAACGTAATATGAAAATGAACACGAGGATTCTAAAAAGCATAAAATGATTTAAAAAAACCATATGTGAAAAAATTCTTAATACAAAAATCAGATCTGGCATTACATTGGTTCGTGATTTGTTTTTTTTTTTTTTAAATCAATAAAACAATCTTAAAACTCTCACGTGTCATTTTCGTGCTATATTCTGCTAAAAAATTGGTTTTTTAATCAATGAAGGGGTTCAAAATTGTTTATTTTAGAATCTTCTCCATAGACAGAGCTCTAAAAATGAATATACATTTACATACATGTCATTTTTGAACCACTAAATGAATGAAAAAAAAAAAAAAAAAAGAACTATTTGAGATGTTGAGAAAAAAGAGCTGCCTACGACTTGAAATATATATATATATATATATATATATATGAGATTGTTTTTAAACCTTATTCATGTTTGAAAGTTGAGTTTTTACATCCATCTAAAAAGTGAAATATTTTTTTTTAATTTTAAAAAAAAGATAAATTGCCTTATTTAAGAAATTGCGACATTGTGCCAACCCTTTTCCGCATTAAAAAGTTTCTAACCTCTTTAAAAGGGTGTAAAATAATTCTTTTTAGCTAAGAATTAAATATAATAAATTACGTATATGATACATAAGTTGAACATGTAATTTTTTTCTTAACTATCTTTAAATAGTATATCATGTGCAATTCACGTAATATTTTTTGATAAATTTTAACGTATATTAACAAAAATAATCATTCTATACTTTTTTAAAGAGTCTAGGGATCTTATAGCCGTAAAAAAAAAAAAAAAAATTGGGTACCAAATCACAACTTAAAAAAAGATTTGGATCAAAAGAGCAATTAAAAAAAAAAGTACTATGTTAGATTTCAAATTTCAATGTATCCAATGTTCTGTTCCTATCAGAAGGACGGACCATTTTGATCTTAAACGAGCGAACCACATGGACCATTTGTTTACACTTCAGTCTTCAGCTGACTCTGTTCTGCTCCTGCTAGCACAGGCTAGTTCTGACTTACTGCCTGCAGAAGCGGGGAATTAGAATTTAAAGAGGTACACAGCACAAATTTACAAATTTAAAATTACTGAGAAGTTTGAGTTAAGATTTTTAAGTTTTAATAATAATTTTTTTTATTAATTTTAAAAAAAAATTTTTTTTTTAAAAGATAAAAATTAAGTTTAAATCCATGAGTTTAAATTATTATGTCAAACTTACCCTTAGCAATAAATAACTTTTTTACAAACTACCCACGAAAGGGAAAAAAAAAAAAAAAACCTTTTTTGCAAACTAAAAATAAAGTAAATAATTTGATTTTAAAAAGTTTTAAATAAAAAAAAATATTTACAGATAAAGAAACAAATAGTGTTGTGGGTTATTTTTACAAATGACATGAATTGTACTCCTGATTTCAACTTAATCCCTAACTTTTAGTTTTACAAAACACACTATTTCGAACTTTTTAACGGTTAAGAAAATGACTTCTTATATTGGTATTTTGGAAAAAATTGATCAGAAATTGAAGATTACACATGAACTTTATTTAAGATTAAGCTTGCGTTTGATTTGCCAGTTGGAGATGAAATTTTAAGTTGAAGTTTGTTAATTTTCAAAAATTAGTTATAAATTTTGTTGACTTTTCAGAAAAAGATAAAAATTAAGATGAAAAAGTATAGTTTAGTTGGAGTTAAACTTAAATACTAAACAACACCTTAAATCTAATTAAATATTATTTTGAGGGAAACTATACCTTCAAAATAATTTTATAACACTATATATGTATCTTTTGTTAAAATATAGTTTGCGTTATATACATTTTAAATAAAATATAGTTTTCTTTCAAAATTGAGATATGCTATATTTATTATGTTATCATTTGTTTGTGATTATGTCAAATGGTTTATAATTTCCTTTTATTTAGAAGAGGCACCAACTTTACTATCATTTTTTAACTATTGATTTATATAACATGTAAGTTTTCATTATTTTGTAGGTAGATATTAAAAAAATTATCATATAATTGATTGCCAAAACTCTCTCAAAGTTTGCTTACTTAAGCATTAGGTTGCCATAGGTCCTCACTTTCTCATAATGATTTACTTGTATTTTGCAAGTTTCTTGGTATTCTTTGCGTTTTTATCATGTTCTTGATTAAATATTGTTTGAATTTGAGGACGTGCTCTTGGTGTTGGACAATTTTGCACCTATATTTTGGTTAAGTAATTAATTTAGAGTGAATTTAGTAATTTCAATAATGCATTCTACTGTGCTTGTGTTTAAATGGATTATTAATTGGGCACATTCTTCTCTTTGTTGTTGTTTTCATTTTTATTTTTAAATTTTTTTTGTAATGTAAAATCTATAATTCTCGTATACATTTTTATTTAAGATGAGTAGATCATGGATATAAAAACGATAATATTTTTCATATAAATGTTTCTAGTAAGTTCTGTATGTAGTGGAATAAGCCCATATATTTAATTTCCTATATTTGTCATGGGGACACCAATATATAAGAAATTATTAAAAAGTTCTTGTCCAATAGAGATTATTGAAATTTTGTGGCTATTGTTGGCCTCTGTATTCTTAGGTCCGTTTATTGGTTAGTTTGATTGAAATTTTATTGTAATAGTAATTTTTAATTTTCAGAAAAAAAAAATTTAGAAAAAAAAAAAATTTTAAAAAAAAAAAAAATACAGTTGAGTTGAATAAATGATAGGCACTAGCCTTAGAAAAAAAGTAACGGGGCCGACTACATTTAATCAAGGTCAGTTCATTATGGTCCTCTGCAAAGTGATAATGATTGTTTGTGAAATTATTTGACAATCCAAAAAAGAAAAGAAAAGAAAATCAAAGAGATAAATTTGTGTGCGTGTGTTTGTGAGTTTTTTTCTTTTTCTTTTTTTTTAATTAAAAAAAATATGTAATATTTCCGTTATTTTCAGATTTTCAATCTCACATACATAAATTATTTTCCCCAAGTATGATAAGGAGATAGATTTTTTATACTACTTTCTCTCAGTTGCCCATCTAAAATCTACTTTACTATTACCAAATCATGTTTTAACAGTGAAAATTAGAACGAGACCTAAAAATAAAAAAAATAAAAATTAAATTCAGATGGACAAACAAAAAAACCTAACAAAGACTGAATAACTTTTATCAATGGTTGTTTGGTTGGTTAGTTTGAGTTGAAATTTTAATTGTAATAGTAAATTTTTTGAATTTCAAAAAGACAAAAACTTTTGGGAAAAAAAAAACTTTTGGAAAAAAAAAAAAAAGTACAGTTGAGTTGAAATGAAATGTAGGCAAACATACCTTAGTTAATTGCCAAAAAAAAAAATTTATCGTATTTCTCCATCATAGTTCAAACTTCAAATATTTGTTTAAAGAAAAAGCAAAAATCCTTAAATATAAAACAATAAAATAATCCATAGATTCCCCTCCCCCACCTTTTATCATTTTTGGGGTTTAAATGGATTATTAATTGGGCACATTCTTCTCTTTGTTGTTGTTGTTTTTTTTTTTTTTTTTTTTTTTAATGTAAAATTTATAATTCTGGTCTACATTTCAATTTAAGATGAGTAGATTACGGATATAAAAACGATAGTACTTTTCATATAAATGTTTCTAGTAAATACTATATATCGTGGATCAAGCCTATATATTTAATTTCCAATATATGTCTGGGCGACCCCAATATATAGGAAATAATTAAATAGTTCTTCTCCAGTACAGATGATTGAAATTTTCGTTGTTACTGTTGGCCTCTGTATGTTTGGGAAAAAAAGTAACGGGCCCGACTGCATTCAATCAGGGGCGGTTCATTAAGGTCCCCCGCAAAGTGATAACGATAGCATGTGAAATTATTTGACCACCCACGAAAGAAAAGAAAAGAAAATCAAAGAGATAGATTTGCGTCTGTGTTTTTATTTTTTATTTAAAAAAAAAGAATATATAAATAATTTTATTATTTTCAAGTTTTTAGTTTCATGTACATAAAATTTTTTCTTAAATATAACAAAGAAATATAATTTTTTATATTATTTTTTCTCAATCGATCACCTAAAATCTCTTATTATTATCAAATTATATTTTAAAAATTAAAATTAAAACGAGACTCAAAAGAAATAATGAAAATCAAACTCCAATGGAGAGACGGAGAAACCTAACCACCACCGCCCTTGCCCATCCATCCGTGGGTATAGATTTATCATTTTATACAAATAGACTGACGTTGATAGAGATCAGCTTGATGTCCCATTCTCATTTGGCAAATGATATTTGCATATATATATATATATATATATATAAATTAATGAAATGTAGTATAGGGTTGAAAACTTAAAGAAAAGAAAAAAGAAAAAAATCCATAGAGTTATATTTTAAAACAGTACCTAATATTAATTTATAAAGGTCCGTTTTATAAATAAGTTGAGTTTGAGTTGAGATAAAATTTTTAAATTTGAATTCAGTTAATTTTTTAAAAAATAGTTATAAATTTTATTGACTTTTAAAAAAATAAAAATAAAAAAAAAAAAAAAATACAGTTTAGTTGGAATTAAACTTTATTATCAAATAAAGCATAAGTTTTGTATATTTTTTTTTTCACTTTCATGAAATTTTAATAAGAACTC
Organism: Ficus microcarpa; assembly: GCA_025413485.1. Lineage (NCBI taxonomy): Eukaryota > Viridiplantae > Streptophyta > Magnoliopsida > Rosales > Moraceae > Ficus > Ficus microcarpa. The sequence goes on along the minus strand of CM046387.1, from coordinate 22,337,016 downwards.
ACGTTAAAAAACTTACATGACGAATTAAAATATCTTAGTGTAAAAAATTCCAAAATAAAGATCTCAGCATTTGGTGCAAGTTGTCAACTTTTCACTAAAAAATTTTTAACAGCTCGCATTGTTTTCTTGAATTTTTAGTTGTAATAGTAAATTTTTTGAATTTTCAGAAAGACAAAAATTTTTTGGGAAAAAGACAAAAACTTTTGAAAAAGACAAAAAAATTCTGGTTTGAACGGAAATGAACTAATGTACCAACGAGTACTTGATCTTTTTCTTAAAAAATATATATATATATATATATATATATTTTCCAGCACTCAATGATTAAAAATTGAGTTGTATTAAGATATGGTAAATAAAAAATGGGATTTACATAAAGTAGCATCTTGTGGAGCAGTATAGTTGATCTTCTATAGGAATTTAAAAATAAAAAAAAAAAAAAATCTTGTTGAGCATTTTTAATCCTCGAGTATTCATCTCACCAGGAAACAGCTTTTGAAAGCAGCATTTGCAGATGGGAGGATTTTGCAGATCAGGTGGAACTAACCCTGCAGGATAACAACCAGCTCATCAAAAATTGATCGCGTCTCCATCCAAATCGGAAAACCAGGATTTGAAATTAGAAGAATCACCAAGAACATCAACGAATTGTGGAGGAGAAGGCACAGATCCAAGCGAAAAACCTTCAAAACCACGAGCTAGAACAGTAGAAATCACCTGAGCACGCCAGTAGTAGTAGTTTTGCCGATCAAGGCGAAGAGTCAGTAGCATTAAACTTGTGAGGCAGAGCATGAGCAACAGAAGGTGCAGGATCAGACGAAGACAAAAAAGAATCCATCACTGCCGAAACTTTTCCCGAGAAAACAGTGAATTTTCCGAGAAAATGAAAGAAACAACAAGAAAGTACTCTCAAGAGCGATAAAGGCTCTGATACCAAATCACTGAAATAGAAAGATCTGATTATTGTGGAAATGATGACTCAAAGCTGAGCCAATGCATTCTATATATATATATATATATAGATATAGTTACGTACAGAGTAAACAGATTTACAATTCTGGAGACAGACAAAGCTCTAGGTTAATTTGTTAATGAATTTAGTTTAAATTAAGTTATATTTTTTTTATCATGATTTTTATCTTTTTTTGAAAATTTTTTTTATCTTTTCTGAATTATTGTTGAGCTTAAATTTTAAATTAATTCATTTACTAACACTCTCTTAATAAAACATCAGCTCTTTGTTCTTCTGAAGGCATTATGGAGTGGAAACACCTTTCCCTTTAAAAGCAATAAAATAAAATAAGGGTCCACTTGGTAAATGAGTTTGAGTTGAAAATTTTTATTAATTTTTTAAAAAAGATAAAAACTGAAATGAAAAAGTACAATTTAAATTAAATTACCAAACAAGACCTAAAACAAGATCTCACTTTCTTTTATTTGTTTATTTATTTCAAATAATGGAAAGCAAGATCTGAGCACTTCAACAATTTACTTAAGGCTGTATTAAAGTATTAAGCAATTCAATAATATACTTTATAGATTTAATTTTTTTCCACCACAATTTAATGTTTTTGACTTTTTAGAAACCAGAAAGCTGTGTTTTGAATATGAAAAACTTGTTCAATTTCATATTTTGCGCATTTTTTGAACGGAAATATATGAGAGAAAGGACGAAGCTATCTCCGAACTCTCTTTTTTTTTTTTTTTTTTTTTTTTTTGGTTGGAAAATTTCTGAAAATTTTTATTTAAGGTAAAATTCTAGACTTTTTTTTTAATCTGAAAATTAATGTTTTTTTTAATGGTTTTCAAATATTTAAATTGCTGGGAGTGGTGTCTTCAAATATCCTTGAGTAGTTGCCTGGGCTTTTCGGCCTATCAGGTTTGGGTGCTTGTGACACAATTGACTATGACGGACTGATGGAATCGAGAGGTGATCGATAACTACTTTTGGGAGGTCCACATAAAGAAATTTTTTAAAATAAATAAAACCATAGTATTCTATTATACATACATATATATATATATATATCATCAGATTTTAATATTCAAAATCATATTTTTAGTATGATATCATGCATGATATATCTTGAATATTAGTGAAATAATATAAAATTAAACCGGGTGGATAAACAGAAAATAGGATGGACGACTTTTAAATCCATCCCCGTCCATAACCTGTGATTGATTAAACTTTAACTCATTTATAACCCAGATTCATTTAAATCATTTCCATCTATTCCAGGTGGATAACGGTTGGTTAATTGATTAATGAGAAAAATCATCATCCTTATGCAGTTTTAAGGGGCCAATTGAATTGGTGGTCCTCTGCACTGGAGTTCATTGCCCTATTAGTGAATCGAGACTTGGCTCCTCTTCCCTTTTACCGGTTTAATTTGTAGATGATTTTTTATTTTTTGTCCTACTTGTGGGATTGTGATCTTAGATGTTAATACTCATTTTCCCCTTTTAAGTTTTTCTCATTGAGTTTTACTAACAAGGTTTTTATTGAGATCTGTTATAATAATTGATTTTCAAAAGTATAGTTTCGACTATTTTTTCTGATTTCAATTACTATCCGTTTTTTGCACTTAGAGGCGGTTCTTTAGTTTTTTTTTTTTTTAAATTTCTTTTTTAGTAATATTAATATTGGTTGAGGGCTTAAGTGTATAATGGGAGTAGAATAAGTAATAATTATATTTATATAGTTAGTGGGTGATAGAAGAAAATGGGCAAATAAAGTAAAGAAATGAGTATCAATGGACACCCATAAGATAATTATTAAATAAAATATTCAAGAATAGTGCTTTCTTTCTTTATTTATTTTTTTTTTAAATTCATATTTTCTTCAAACTAAAGCAACATTCTAGACCAAAAGTAATAATGCGAGAGGGTCACTAACTCTTAATACTAATTTTTAAATATTAACTCAAGCGATCGTGAGTTGTTATTTTTTTTTATTTGTATACATTTAGTAAATAAAATCAGTTAAACTGAATAATTTTTGTAACTCTTACTAAAAAAAAATATAACTAACATGTCATAAAAGTGAAATTCAAAAGCTTGTTTGGTTGCTCTCAAAATTTTATATAATACAAAAAAAAAAAACATCTTATTTGAATTTAAAATAATGAAATATAGGCTTTTAAAATTTGAGTTTACTGTAGAAATTTAAAGATATAAATAGTAAAAAGTAGTTTTGAATTGAAAAAAAAAGACCAAAAAAAAAAAAAAAAAAAACTAAAAATCAAATACCAAATGTATCTCAAACGGTCGATTAAAATTGGTTTCAAACATATGTGCCAAACATGCCAATAATGTTGTCATCTTTTTAGTCGCCTTAACATGTGATGGGGTATTCCAAAGATTCTAAAAGAATCTTTGCCACATGGATGACACCCAAAACAGAGTATTTACTTTCCCTTTCTTTCTGTATTCTCTCCATAAATTTCTTGCGAATAAAAGGGACAATTAATAACGAAAAAAATAAAAAAAACAAACAAAAATTGTCCAATAAATTGGTGCACAATTGGTCTCAGCATTACAAGTGCCCAAACTCTCTTGTTTTCATCTTTCTCCCTCCACACACCCAAAAAAAAAAAAAAAAAAAAAAAAAAAAAAAAAAATGAAAACTTCAAAACTCTTCCCGGCGGCAATGTTTGCTGTTCTTCTCTCTGCTATTCTCGCTGCAAATCATGTTTTCAACTTCCCTTCCCCAAAGAGCCTCTCTGATCATCATCATCGTCATGATCATGATGATTTTGACGACTTTGAATCGCTGCCGATCGTCGGAGCTCATGGTCCCGAGAGCTATGCCTTTGATGGCCACGGCGAAGGCCCTTACACCGGCGTATCTGACGGTCGGATCATCAAGTGGCAAGAAAATCAACGCCGTTGGATTGATTTTGCCGTCACTTCTCCAAATAGGTACTTCCATCGTCATATTCTTTTTTAACTACATGACAGGATATATTCAAACTCTACCTTTTTAGTTGTTAACACTTATAATATTATTGTTTAGATTATACCCGTTACAACTCCATATTAGTAGTCTGAATTTCGCATACCAGTTTGACTTTTTTTTTTTTTTTTTTAATTTTAAAACTGAATACTATATTGGGATGGTGGTTCCAGAAACAGCTCTGATCCAAAATCGGGCACGTATTGTTTGCCTTGTAGAATTGGTACATGTGTAATACACAAGCATGTTTTTCGTTTAAAAAAAAAAAAAAACCCAATTAATTAAACATTTTTTTTCAACTCTTAGTTTATAAGATGCCTCAAAAACCAGACCTGCAATGGTTGACCAACAACTCATAGATGGCAGTTGGCTTCTTCTTCTTTTTTTTTTTTTTTTTTTTTTTTTTTTTTTTTTTTTAAGGTATAACTTGGATTTGTTAATTAGCATAAAACAAAAAATGCCAGTACTGCTTAGGCAAATGGGGAAAAGAAACTTCAGTGAAAGTGATTTTAATATATGGTTTTTCTTATCGAGAGATGTAGTCAGTTAGCAAACTTATTATAGAATGGTATTTACTCTGTCGATGGGTATTAATGTATTTTAGTTATCAAATCGATATCTTTAACAGTTTGATTTATAAGTGTTTATGTTAAAGTTTACACATAAAATTACTTTTATTAATAGGTCAAATTATTAAAAAATTAATATCAATAAATAAATCATTAATAATGCCTATTGACAGGATAAAAATGCAATTCATAACACAAGTTTTTCCTTACAACTTAAGATAGAAATTCTGAAATAATGCAAAACACAGTCCAATTAAATAAAAATGATTTTTTTTCATTTTCGGTATGTGTATAGAAATGAATAACGAAAGGAGATGGTATTATCGGAGAGGGCCAGAGAGGGCCAGGAGAGGGAAAGGAAGAAAATGACTTTTCAAATTTGTTTATTTTTATTTATTTATTATTTATTTTTTCTGTTTGTTTTTTTTTTTTCCTCCTGTTTGTTTGGTAGCCAGAGAAATAACATATTGCAAACTTGGGGAATAGTAAGTAAATGAGTGAACAAGTAATTTTACACATGAAGACATTTTGTGTGTTTGAGGTGGTACTGAACCATTAAATTTTCTGTGGCCCAATTAAAACTCTTAACTTTTCTTCTGTCCATCCCAGTCACCAATTTAATATTACTGTTTTTTTTTTTTACCATAATATTTTTTTTTTCTTTCTTGATTTTGCCTCATAAATTATGTTAAAACCACCTGCTCGTCTCTATTTGCAAGATGAAGTGTTCCATCGTTCCACTTTTCTCACCTTTCAAAGAAAAAGAAAACAAAAACGATAAAGCTTGTCATAGATAGCTTGAATTTGTTGAGGATGTAGACTTGTTAATAAGTAGTTGTTCCAACCACGAACGACTAGATGTAACATGTAACAATTAAGTTGTTTTTTCTTATTTGACATTTTATAACCTTATCTTAAGGATCTTATCAAGTTAATAAACTCTACGATGTTGACTGTATTATGATAATATGAGTAAAACCGCAACTATTCTTTAAAGAAATAAGACATATCATTTTCGTTCTATTAATGGACGTCAGATAAGGGTTACAGTGACCGGACAAAACAATCCAACCGTGAAAAACTACATGCCCCAAATATATGGTTCATATTCTTTTTTGGTTTGTGCAAGTGAGCAAAATATCTCAAATTCTCTAATTTCCTTCACAAATATCAAGTAAACTAGCTAATAGTTTTGGCAAATTAGCCACGATTTTTTAAGAAAGTCACATACGTTGGGAACCTACTTATCGAACTAAATTTAACAATGTGCATTCTTTATTAGAAATTTTCTTGAGCAACTAGAAAATTATGCGTGTCAAGCTGCTACTGTAATTTTTTTTTTACCCCTTTTTCTGAGAAAGTATCAAATTAGTATTTACAAGTAAACGTAGTACTTTGCTCCATAATATTATGACAATAAAAGAGTTTTAGTAAGTTTGGAACATTTTTTTTATTGGCTCATTTTTTCAGGACCACTTCTTCTACACACTTGGCCTGAGTTTTATTGCAGATGTTAATGTTCTGTACGGAGAAATATGGACCACAGATTTAAACTTAAAATTTAAAAAATAAATTAAAATTTTTGTGAGAGAAATTATGATATAAAAAAATTTAATAATTGGGTTTAAGATATAGTACCAAGGTATTAGTGTACAAACAAGGATATCCATATATGTATGTTGTGGGAAGGTATAGTTGTGAATGGTTGGATCTTATTAAATTATATTAAATCATCATCATTTTCTTAATTTTATTTGATTGCTATGTAAGTTAAATGTTGAGAACTATCCCTATCAGGAGTATTTTTTCCTTGTAAATTAGTTGGTAATTTTCTTTATTAACATACAAGGTAGGAGCTATTTGTCCATCCTGTTGCTTCTCTTATGTTACAATCCTCTTCCCACCGAGCCCCCTTTCTCTCTTCGGTTCATAGAGACAAAATGTAGGACTGGTGTCAGAATGGGACTACAATATGTATATGAATATGACAATCCATTCTAATTCATCTCAATATCTTATGTTTTGAATTTTATGTGGTCATGTTGACGTTGAATTAGGTCTAGCTGTGAAGGATCACATGATCACCATCAGACAGAGCACATTTGTGGGCGACCATTAGGCTTGAGATTCCACAAAACGAGCGGTGATCTCTACATTGCCGATGCCTACATGGGGCTGCTCGTTGTTGGGGCTGAAGGCGGTTTGGCGACCGGGGTGGTGACTCAAGCACAAGGAGTTCCATTTGCATTTTCCAACAGCATAGACATCGATGAAGAGGGTGGAGTAGTCTATTTTACTGATAGCAGTTCTCGATATCAGAGGAGGTAAATCATATACAATGAAATTCCATTTTGTTCTCTTTCAACTAGACTTCTAATTATGCAGAATTTGTATTCAAAAATAGGCCATAGACCAATGCTAAATAAGACACAAGATTAGCATGTTTCGGCAATATAACCGAGATGAAAAATAGAGTTTCAAAAAGAAAAGAAAGAAATGTACTTCTTTTGTAACCACATATAAAGGTATAATAGGGTATTTGATGATATTTAGTGTGCGAGAGGATAGAAAACAGTTTTTGGACCATACCGTTATAACACTTATTTTATAAGCATCGTCTTATTTAAATAACACTAATATTGAGACCAGTTATCCTTATTTTAGAGTGCCCTATTGTAAAATCTCCCAAAAATTTAGTAGCTCTTTAAATACGGTGAAAGAGTGAACAACTCTTTTTTTTTTATTTTGTATTTTTTATTACTTTATTACAGGACATACTATATGTAAAACTTGACACGAACCGACCTAGCTGGTAAAATGTTTATCTTAAATGCTAACCATAAAAATGTATGCAATGTTTCAGGAACTATCTTTCTGTTATACTAAGTGGAGACAGAACTGGAAGGCTAATGAGATATGATACCAAAACCAAACAAGTAGATGTTATGCTTGAAGATCTCTTATTCCCAAATGGGGTGGCACTAAGCCAGAATGGAGATTTCCTCTTGATTGCAGAGACCACAACTTGCAGGATCCTTAGGTATTGGCTTCAAACACCGAAGGCCGGGACGAGTGAAGTCTTTGCGCAATTACCCGGATTTCCAGACAACATCAAGAGGAGCCCAAGAGGAGGATTTTGGGTGGGAATTCACTCGAGGAGAAAAAAAGTGTTTGAATGGATTCTTTCAAATCCAAGTGTAGCAAAAACTATTCTTGGGCTCCCATTTGACGTAATGAAAATTTACACAAATCTGGCTAAGTGGATAGGAAGAGGGTTGATGATTAGATTGAGTGAGGAAGGTGTTGTGTTGGATGTGCTTGAAGATAAGAGTGGAGTGAAGTGGAAGTCTGTTTCTGAGGTGGAGGAGAGAGATGGCAATCTTTGGATTGGGTCTATTCATAAACCTTCTGCTGGAAGGATTAGATTAAATGATACAAATTAGAAAAACTTGAAGTAACATACAAAAATACACACACACACATATATATATATACCTATTACGTTGTAAATTTGTCTCGAAATTACTAGGATGTTATAGTGTTTATAAAGTGAATCGGACTCTCTTCTTTTAAGCTAGCTTTTGAGAGTGAGTTCTATCCAAATCCATTTAACATAGTATCAGAGTCGTATTGTTATAGGTACCGTTGATGTACTTATGTCAGGGTAGATTCTGAAGAGCCCATCTTGTTCTATAACCTCCGACTAGTACTGTTTCTCACAAAACCATTTCATTCTTCCTCTTCCGAATTATGTTATGTTGTTGATATAATCATGTAATCTATTCTTCCAACCGAGGACATGTCTCTCTATGTTTTTTGTGTTCTTCTTCTTAGTCTTTCTCGGTACTTCGCCGTTGGCCGCCCCTCATTTCTTATGTTCCCTCAAATCTTGAATGATGAAATCCTATTGTGACAAACATGGACGCAAATAATCACCGATATTTCCAAAATTCTTGGATTTCGGTTTCGGAGAACTGAAATATCTTTTTGGTACAAAATCGTTTGTCTCAAAATATTTAGAAAATTTATAGACAAATATCGATTCGAAGATCATTTTTCAGTAAAATTCCCCCGTAATTTGTAAAAACTATCGAGATATATAGGGAAGATGTCTGCGAAATTTCAAATACAATAATACATAGATAATATATAAGAATTTCATACTTTTGTCTTCCGCTAACCTTTGCTCCTTTTTGTTCGAAAAGATGCTAAAATTTTCTTCAAAAAAAAAAAAAAAAATATATTTTCAGTATTTTTCAAATAACATGTCATGATACCAATATTGTTTTAATTGAGATGACATCTCAATTATATTTGAGCCTCATAAGACTTCATATTAGCACTAAGATGTGTAAGATAAAAGAAGTTTCTCATGTACAACCTTTTTTTTTTTTTTTTATTTTTATTTTTTTTTAATGTTTATGCCATAATAAAATGTTACAAATTTGTTTAAACAAATTTCCTCAATTTTTTTTTTTTCTAAATTTCCACCAATGTTGATAATATCTCCAAAGTTTTCTTGTAACTAGAGTAACGATATTTCTACCGATATTGATATTTGCATCCTTAGTAAGAAGACACAAGTTTAGAAAATTAAAAAAAAAGGGTGAAATTTCTCATTACACTTTATGTGTTGGAACTTTTTTTGTTTTTTGTTTTTTTTTTCTTGTACATAAAAGTTTTTGTAGTTAAAAAATAAATAAAAGTTGAACTATAAATCTTTTTTTTTTTTTTTTTTTCCCTCTAGTTCCTTCCTCCTCGTACGAAGATTTTCTTCTTCCTTGGAAACCCTAGCAGCGAAAGGTCTTCACCAGCACCTTAGTTGCGCCACGCTAGTTTGTAGGCTTCTCGCGGTCACAATAGTCACCCATAGAAATCATGGAAGCTGACCACCGAAAACCATCCAATTCCGGTTAATTAACTGACCAAAGTTTCCACCCTCAGCTTGGTGCTCGGTCTTGCATTCCAGAAACCGCCAATAGTCGATCGAACCAACAAAAACTATTGGTAAAAACTGGTGTATAGCCCTAGTTGTCGGCAATGATCTTGATCCCTAAAAGCATGCATAGGCAACATATAATCAATGAAGTATATAAGAAACATTTTGTGAAAACTATGGCATGTATCTGAAAAGAAAAAGAAATATGCGACAAAAATTTTGTAGGATCAAAAGGGCTTTGTTTTAAACCGTACATCAAATTTTACAATTATATATATTTTTTTCACTTTGATGCGATTTTAATTAGATCTAACAATCAAAAACAACATACACGACAGGTAAAGATATCACTTTAGTATGATATTATCGCTTTAGGTCTCATACCTGCACCCTTTTGCTTTTGGGCTCACTCCAATCTGATGATTATCTTTATTTATGAATTATCACATTAGAACTGTACAGCTTACCATAACTTAAAAGAAGAGAGCCCGATTCACCTTATAAACACTACAACATCCCAATAACTTCGAGACAAATTTATAACGTAATAGGTACGTATATATGTGTGTATTTTTGTATGTTACTTCAAGTTTTTGTAATTTGTATCATTTAATCTAGTCTTTCCAGCAGAAGGGTTATGAATAGACCCAATCCAAAGATTGCCGTCTCTCTCCTCCACCTCAGAAACAGACTTCCACTTCACTCCACTCTTATCTTCAAGCACATCCAACACAACACCTTCCTCACTCAATCTAATCATCAACCCTCTTCCTTTCCACTTAGCCAGATTTGTGTACATTTTCATTACGTCAAATGGAAACCCAAAATAGTTTTTGCCAGACTTGGATTTGAAAGAATCCATTCAAACACACTTTTTCTCCTTGAGTGAATTCCCACCCAAAATCCTCCTCTTCGGCTCCTCTTGATGTTGTCTGGAAATCCGAGTAATTGCGCAAAGACTTCACTCGTCCCGGCCATCGGTGTTTGCAGCCAATACCTAAGGCTTCAGTTGTGGTCTCTGCAATCAAGAGGAAATCTCCATTTTGGCTTAGTGCCACCCCAATTGGGAATAAGAGATCTTCAACATAACATCTACTTGTTTGGTTTTGGTATCATATCTTATTAGCCTTCCAGTTCTGTCTCCATTTAGTATAATAGAAAGATGGTTCCTGAAACATTGCATATATTTTTTATGGTCAGCATTTTAAGATAAACATTTTGCTAGCTAGGTCGGTTCGTGTCAATTTTTACATGTAGTATGTCCTGTAATAAAGTAAAAAAAAAATTTTGTTCTACTCTTTCACCGTATTTAAAGAGCTACTAACTTTTTGGGATATTTTACTTTAAGGGCACTCTAAATTAAGGATAACTGGTCCCAATAGTAGTGTGATTTAAATAAGACGGTGCTTAAAAAATAAGTGTAACGGTATAGTCCAAAAACTCTTTTCTATCCTCTTGCACACTAAATATCATCAAATTCAAGTAATGTACCCTATTATACCTTCATATGTTGTTATATAAGAAGTACATTTCTTTCTTTTCTTTTTCAAAACTCTATTTTTCATCTTGGATATAATGCCAGAACATGCTAGTCTTGCGTCTTATTTAGCATTGGTCTATGGCCTATTTTTGAATACAAATTCTGCATAATTAGAAGTCTAATTCAAAGAGAACAAAATGGAATTTCATTGTGTATGATTTATCTCCTCTGATATCGAGAACTGCTATCAGTAAAATAGAATACTCCACCCTCTTCATTGATGTCTATGCTGTTGGAAAATGCAAATGGAACTCCTTGTGCTTGAGTCACCACCCCGGTCGCCAAACCGCCTTTAGCCCCAACAACGAGCAGCCCCATCCAGGCATCGGCAATGAAGAGATCACCGCTCGTTTTGTGGAATCTCAAGCCTAATGGTCGCCCGCAAATGTGCTCTGTCTGATGGTGATCATGTGATCCTTCACAGCTAGACCTAATTCAACGTCAACATGACCACATAAAATTCAAAACATAAGATATTGAGATGAATTAGAATGGATTGTCATATTCATATACATATTGTAGTCCCGTTCTGGCACCAGTCCTACATTTTGTCTCTATGAACTGAGGAGAGAAAGGAGACTCGGTGGGAAGAGGATTGTAACATAAGAGAAGCAATGGGGTGGACAAATAGCTCCTACCTTGTATGTTAATAAAGAAAAATTACCAAGTAATTTACTAGGGAAAAATACTCTTCTGATAGGGATAGTTCTCAACATTTAACTTACATAGCAGTCATATAAAATTAAGAAAATGATGATGATATTTAATAAGATCCAACCATTCACAAATATACCTTCCCAAACACACATATGGATATCGTTGTTTGTACACTAATGCCTTGGTACTATATCCTAAGCCCAATTATGAAATTTTTTTATATCCTACTTTCTCTCACAAAAATTTTAATTTATTCGTTAAATTTTAAGTTTAAATCTATGGTTCATATTTCTCCATACAGAACATTAACATCTGCAATAAAACTCAGGCCAAGTGTGTAGAAGAAGTGATCCTGAAAAAATGAGCCGATAAAAAAAATGTTCCAAACTTACTAAAACTCTTTTATTGTCAAAATATAGAGCAAAGTACTACTTTTACTTGTAAATACTAATTTGATACTTTCTCAGAAAAAGGGGTAAAAAAAAATTTACAGTGGCAGCTTGACACGCATAATTTTCTAGTTGCTCAAGAAAATTTATAAAGAGTGCACATTGTTAAATTTAATTTATAAGTAGGTTCCCAGCGTATGTGACTTTCTTAAAAAATCGTGGCTGATTTACCAAAACTATTTGCTAGTTTACTTGATATTTGTGAAGGAAATTGTAGAGTATGAGATATTTTGCTCAATTGCACATATTAAAAAAAAAAAAAAAAGATTATGAACTATATATTTGGGGCTTGTAGTTTTCACGGTTGGATTGTTTTGTCTGGTCACTATAACCCTTTTCTGAGGTCTATTAATAGAATGAAAATGATATATTTTAATTATTTAAAAATTGCGGTTTTACTCATATTATCATAACACAGTCAACATCGTAGAGTCTATTAACTTATTAGTAAGAACTTTAATATAAGGCTATTAAATGTCTAATAAGAAAACACAACTTATTTGTTACACCTACTCATTAGTTAGTGGTTGGAACAATTACTTATTAACAAGTCTACATCCTCAACAAATTCAAGCTATCTATAACAGTTTTATTGTTTTTTTTTTTTTTTTTTGAAAGGTGAGAAAAGTGGAACGATGGTACAATTCATCTTGCAAATAAAGACGAGCAGGTGGTTTTAACATAATTTATGAGGCAAAATCAAGAAAGAAAAAAAATATTGTGGTAAAAAAAGATATTAACAGTAGTATCAAATTGGTGACTGAGGATGGACAGAAGAAAAGTTGGAGAGTATTAATTGGGCCACAGAAAATCTCATGGTTCAGTACTACCTCAAACACACAAAATGTTTTCATGTGTACAATATACTCGTTCACTCATTTTACTTACTATTCCCCAAGTTTGCAAGATGTTATTTCTCTGGCCACCAAGCAAACAGGAGAAAAAAAAAAAAAAAAATTTTGGCATATCGTCACGGACACCAATTGCCTAAATCATTCTTAAACTTGAGTTAAGTATAGATCGTGTACTAATATTTTATAATATTTTTCATTTTACTCCAATTTAATATTCATCAGTCTTATTCTGATATATACGAAAACGAGGTCTACGAAGATATTAGAAATATGAAACCTACAGGTAACCACCTTTTTTGTGGAAGTTGTTGGTTGTTATTAATACACATGATATATATATATATATATATATATATTTGTATATATAAATGAATATCACTGGAAATAGCCGCTTAATGAAAATTTTCACCTATATATGGTTATAAAATCTAAGGTGCTTGGCTCCGATCAGTACCATACACAAATAACAAGTTCTTCAAAGAGAAATAGATTGCAATGTTGTCTTTAATTAAAGAGTTGTTCAACAAAATCCTGCATGGCTTCGTCCATCCAGACTTCCATGCAGTCATCAACAGGATGTCTTTCATTGATGTCTTAATTTTCCTCGTAATAAATCCCTTTATTCTTATTATTATTATTATTATTATTAATAACCAATATATTTGTGCAATAATATTATGTATCTATCTTTATTAATTACTACTTTCATGAATTACAGCTTATGCACTCGGTTGATAAGTTGGGAATATGGCACCGTTTGCCTGTTTTCTTGGGTCTAGCGTATCTGGCTGGCCGTCGCCACCTTCATCAGCGGTACAACTTGTTCAACGTAGGTGAAACCGCGGTCGGAGTCCGGTTTAACCCGGTCGATTATCCGTACCGAACTGCTGACGGAAAGTACAACGACCCTTTCAATGAAGGTGCTGGCGGCCAAGGAAGTTTCTTTGGCAGGAATGTTCTTCCCGTTGATCAGAAAGATAGGGTATACCTTTTAATTTAACACTTATATGCATGCATATTGAAGAATCACAATTACATTTATGTGACAAAAATTGACAATTGGAATTGGATCTCTTTTTACTCTGTATATTCTCTCGTATGTATTGTATTCTTGCTTCATTAACGTTTGAAAATGTTTGTAAAACATCATTGAAGTATATATATATGACTATCTATATATATATGTTCGGCTAATTTATACAATTTTCCATATAGAGAAATCAAGTTCAAGGACCCAATTGCAAAATTTTTTAATTTATACAATAAAAATTTTTTGAGTCTATCAATATATTTAATTTATGTATAAGTTATCTCATTATATATGATAAATCAAATTTGTAGTTTGGTTATATATCATACAATTGTGTGATCTAGAGAAACACTTTTCCCTTTCTTTCATTCCATTTTGTCCGATCTTAATTAAATGTTTCTAAAAGCTGACTAGTCAAGGTTATGAAATTGCCAAAGTAGTTTACCAGTCAATAATTTTCATTTCTTAAAAAAAAAAAAATGTAATATAGTTAGTTGTTCTCACGAATTGAGTTTGAGATTTCTCTTTTAGTCAGATCTATCTTTGTCAATTGTGCTATAGCCCAACAAACTCCTCTTTCTTTTTCTTTTTCTTTTTCTTTTTTTTCTTTTTTAATCGGTTAATAATAACCATTCATTTATTTCAATTTCTATAGCTATTGAAGCCGGATCCAATGGTGGTTGCCACAAAACTTCTGTTAAGAAAATCAAATTACAAAGACACGGGAAAGCAATTCAACGTCATAGCAGCCTCTTGGATTCAGTTTATGATTCATGATTGGATCAACCACCTAGAGGACACAAATCAGGTTCCATAGCAATTTCCTATTTAAACATCATTAAGCAATTTTAAAAAAAAATAATTTTTAATTTCTTTTTAATAACACAATTCTTAGTTTATGATTTTTCTAATCCTTGATTTGTGAAAACAAGCTTAGTACAGTTTTTGTTTTCTCAGTTGTGATTGGTTTATTACAAGTAAACGAGTTAAATTTGTTGTTTTTTCTTTTTTTTTTTTCCATAAAATTATGAAGATCGAGCTAACTGCTCCAAAAGAAGTTGCGAGTGAGTGCCCCCTCAAGTCCTTCAAGTTCTTCCAGACAAAGGAAGTTCCAACTAATTTTTATGATATCAAAACCGGCACCAAGAACATTCGTACGCCTTGGTGGTAAGAAATTTATATTCTCTGAATTACACAACCACACACACCTCCTTAGTTTATGCAAAATTAGATCAAAGTATTTTCTGTTCCATTAGTGAGTTTTTGGATTTCTGTTATAGACAAAGGGGATGAAAGATAGGATGATTCCAACAATTCCCATTTTTTCCATTACCAACAAAAAAAAAAAAAAATTCGCACAGATTTTTGTTTAAAAAAACATTACGAAATATTGACCTCCAAATATGACATGGTCCGACCTTATTATGAGAAGGGATGGAAGTGCTATATATGGAAGCAACAATGAGAAGTTGAAGCAGCTGAGAACTTTTAAAGATGGCAAACTGAAGATCGCAAAAGACGGCCTTCTACTGCACGACCAAGACGGAATTCCTTTGTCCGGCGATGTTAGCAACATCTGGGCGGGTCTTTCAGCATTGCAGGCTCTTTTTGTTAAAGAGCATAACGCGGTTTGTGATGCCCTCAAGGTACGTACATGTTAATATTGTACTTTCTAAAGCTAAGATGAATAAGATCGAACCTGCAACTTTTCTTTTTAATAGATATATTATGTGTCCGCTCTTTACAAAAATTAATTTCTAATATTCTCAAGTGAATTATATTAATTTATTTTTAATTTGAACTTGGTTCATTCCTTGATGGTGTTTTAGAAGGAATATCGTGATTTGGATGATGAGGACTTGTATAGGCACGCGAGGTTGGTGACTTCAGCTGTGATTGCAA
The DNA here is from genome assembly GCA_025413485.1 of Ficus microcarpa. NCBI lineage: Eukaryota > Viridiplantae > Streptophyta > Magnoliopsida > Rosales > Moraceae > Ficus > Ficus microcarpa. Next base: position 22,321,118 of record CM046387.1, on the reverse strand, counting down.
AAGTCCATACAATTGATTGGAGTGTGGAGCTCCTCAAAACAGACACATTACGTGCAGGGTTGCGCAGCAATTGGTAAGGAAAAAACATTTAACTTTCTTGACCAATAGAAAGTGTACACGTGTATATATGTATGAGAAAAACTATGCTAGTTAAAAATGATTAAAATACTTCAATAATTGTTGAATTATCACTCCCATTTTTTTTTTAACTTTAAAAACTATTACTTTGTCTTCTGAATTTTGAATTTAATTTTACTTTATCCATTTTATCAGAATTTTAGTTAAAAACAAACGAAAAAAAGGTAGAGTTTAACACAATCACGTAATATTTTTCTGTTTGTTTTTTAAGCAGAAATCTTAACAAAATGGACTTAGTTAGATTAATTTTATTATTTCTTTTGTTTATTTTTAACTGAAATTTTGATAAAAAAAGATTACAATGATATCAAATTCAAAGTTCACAAAAACAAAATAAAAATAAATTTAGATGATAAATTGAAAGTGACACTCTAAAATACCGGAGCTTGGTAAATCTTATCCATAATTGTTATATTAAGATTTTTGTTTTTACTAGAAAACAAGATATCGTTCATTGGCCTTGCTTTCGTCATAAGTCTGACATTTTTTTTTTTTGCTAGAAATATACTGACTTAATTTATGCATCATAATTGCATTATTTTCAGGTACGGACTTCTTGGAAAGAAATTCAAGGACACTTTTGGGCACGTGGGTGAATCCACTTTGAGTGGTTTTGTGGGCCACAAGAAGTCCAATAATCATGGTGTCCCTTATTCATTGACGGAAGAATTTGTCAGTGTCTATAGAATGCATGCCCTTCTTCCTGATGACCTCCAAGTCCGGGATATCTCTGCTAGAACAGGGCCTAATAAATCTCCACCGTTGATCAAAGCGTACGTTTTAATATTTTTAACATTTATTTGGAACTTGAGAATTTTTACTCTGTGTTTTGCGTATAAATATGTATACAAACATATATCATTTTGAGTAGATTTAACGTTCAACAAACATATATTATCAAAGCAATTTTATAACATAGAAAACTATTTTAATAAATTGTTTGTTCATCACTTAAAATGCTATAACTGTAATCTATAATTAGCATTTTCTTCGTATTCACTTTATTAATCTCGTTTTTACATTCAAACAAAGATTGGTCCAAATAGCTTTAAAATCATCTTCCAAACGGATAAGATGTTATGGATAAAGTAAAGAATTGTGTTGTTAAAAGTTAAATTTAATTCACAAAAGCTATATTTGATTTTATTAATATGCATTAGTTCATAAAATAAATAATTAATCACGCATGTAATTCTTTTTTACAGGATTCCCATGGAGAATTTGATTGGTCAAGAAGGTGAGAAGAATTTATCAGAAATAGGGTTCACAAAGTTACTTGTTTCAATGGGACATCAAGCTTGTGGATCCTTAGAGCTTTGGAACTATCCACTGTGGATGAGAGATCTCATCCCTCAAGACCCAAATGGCAAAGACAGACCTGATCATGTGGATCTACCTGCTCTTGAAGGTAAATTAATTGAGTATGATCTAGTAGGGTGTGTTAATTAAGGCATAATCAGTTAATTTCATTTTTTTAGGGTTATTTGCACTTTATCATCACTTGAAATTTTGATGCTTTAGCAAATTACTGTATAAATTTTAAATCTTGATGATTATGAAACTGTTGCGATGTGACCCATTAGTTGGGTTAATTATCAAAACTTAAAAAGATTAGGATGTAATTTACCAAAGCACGAAAAATTCAAAGCGGTGAAGTACTTAAAAACAAAAAAAAAAAGGTGAGGCGCCCATTGACGTTTCCTTAATTTATGGTTTGACAAACTTAGGGTGTAAATTTGGTTTAACTAAAATCCAGGGGCAATTTTCGAAACTTGTTGCTCCCCTGCAACAATCAAGCCTGAACCATTTCATGAAGTATGTGTTTGCATAGCTAAAGTCCCTATATGAACCATTTTCTATTTTTAGTAAGTCAAGTGGAAATGTAGTGTGGAATGACAATTCTAATATATAGCTGTCAACATTGTTGGGAAGGATGTAATTCTAAGTGTGTGTGTGTATATATATATATATATATATTTGTATATTCTCTTTCCTGTCAAATTGATAAAATATAATTTTGGTTACATGGATATGCAGTTTACCGGGATAGGGAGAGGAAAGTTGCGAGGTACAATGCGTTCAGGAGAGCATTACTGCTTATACCCATCAAAACATGGCAAGATCTGACAGATGATGAAGAAGCAATCAAGATCCTTAGAGAAGTGTATGGGGATGATGTTGAGGAGCTTGACCTTCTTGTTGGTCTCATGGCTGAGAAGAAGATTAAAGGATTCGCCATTTCCGAGTCTGCTTTTGTCATTTTCCTTCAAATGGCAACCAGGTATATTAATTTGTCTTCACTCATTAATACTTATTAATTAGTGCTCAATTTTGCCAATGGATTGTGGTTTCAATACTATACTAAGATGTATTCTTACCCTTCAGCGATTTCAGTGGCGGAGCCAAATAGAAATTTTAGTGGGAACATATACATATGTATATAAACAAACAACATCAACATATAAAAATTAAAGGGTAAAACTTTAGTGGGCGTTGTATGGAGATTTTTAATTTTGGGATAAAGTTAAAAAATCATAAAATTTTGTGGGGTAAATTTAAAAAAAATATCAATAGTGCACATCTAAATCCACCCTGAGTGATTTCATTTTCAGAACTACGATATACCCAATTCGAGCAGAGTCAGGATTAAAGAGAAGCAGCGGTTGAGCAAGAAAAATTACTCAGTTGGGGCGCACACTAAGAAAATACTAAAAATGGATATGATTTTGTCCCTTTTGTCTTTTTTTTTGCAAATAAGGACATAATTATAAGTTTTGATTATTTAAATATTTGATACAATGAAGCTTGCATTTGGTTCGCCGATTGGAGATACAATTTTTAAATTGGAGTTGATTGACTATTCAAAAACTAGTTATAAATTTAATTGACTTTTTAGAAAAAAAATAAAAATAAAGATGAAAAAATAGAGTTTAGTTGGAGTTAAACTTAAATATCAAACAAAACCGAAATCTTATAAATGTGCCTCTTCAGAAACATCAAGATTAAAAAAAATATATATCAAAAATCTCTGTGGGGGCAGATGTGTAATTTTGTTATAAAATAGAGACACAACTGAAATTTTATAAAAAAAAACTTTAAGGTTAAAAATCAATTTCCCAAAATGTGAGTGTGGAAGTTCACTTGTATGTAGCTTCGTCACATGAGAGGTGGCGGGCTTGAGTACCGCACATTCACGTCTCACATTCGGACTATCACTCGAATCCCGATACATACATACATATATAAACACATACATACATACATGTTAAGGTCTCTCACATTGTGAGTTATGGTGATGCAGGAGGCTAGAAGCAGACAGGTTCTTCACAAGCTATTACAATGAGGAGACATACACAAAGAAAGGATTGGAATGGGTTAATACGACTGAGACCCTTAAAGATGTGATAGACCGTCACTACCCAGAAATCACAGAGAAATGGATGAATTCAACAAGTGCCTTCTCTGTTTGGGATTCAGCTCCTGAAACTCATAATCCCATCCCACTTTATCTTCGCATTCCCGCTTGAATAAATAGCAAACAGTATACATAGAATAAAAAGGTTCATTTATCGGTTATAAACTAAACATATTTTATTGTTTGATTAGCTATATATATATATAATACAAAATAAAGCCTGGTGTGCTTACTGAAATTGTGTAATGTTCATGGGAAAACACTTGATCCTTTATGGGCTAATGTTTTTGTTTTGTTTTTTCGTAAGTTTTTACCTTCTATTGTAATCTTGATTATTCAATATTGCCACCAGCATTTCAATTGAAAATATTTGATGTGCTTTATGCTTTTAATTAATTTTTATTATTTGTTCTAATAATAAGCTGGAACTTACTATATGTATATATAGGTATTTTTCATCTCAATGCATGCATCAGATTGTTAGGCTTAAACAATAATTGGATGCATGTACTGTAACTGTAAATTATTTCGGCCAATTCAGAGAATGATAATTATAAGAGTGTGAAATTGATAATTAAGTGGGAATTATTTGAGTTTGGACTAGAATTTTGTTAACTTAATATTGTCTCAAGTGTACATTCTTAGTAGACTTCATAAGAGAAGACGTAATGTAAAATGAAATCTGTTTGCTATTTAATCAAGGCTAAACGTTGCTTTCTTCTCTAAAATTGTTTGAACTTTTTATCGGTGTTGTTGAAACTTGCATTAGCAAGGTTCTCCAACTCCGTAATTTTAGCAAGGCTACCCAACTTCATTTTGTTAGAAAATATGGAGAATAAACAACGAACAAGCAATTCAATAAAATTATATTAGGAAGGAATTACACCGAAATACAACCTTAACCCGAAATAAAGCAAACACGGAAATTTGTCGAGGCACGTGAATCACGCTTTCCTTAAAACAGATTCGTCCCCTCCGGTAAGTGCACGAGGCTTCAAATGGACGTCTATTTCCCAGGATACAACGACAACAGCGATAGTCTAGCACGATCGAAAACCGCTCTCGACGAACTTGAACCAAAGTCTTCCCTCTATCACCAAAACTCAAGAACCGACTACAAAAGAAAAGCAAGAGCAAGAAAACAAGAAAACAAAAAAAAACTAGAGCTCTCAGATTTTCTGAAGTGAGAAGTGTGAAAGTGTGAATTTAAGTGATTTTCAACCTTGTGGAGGCCTCCTTTTATAGGCACACGGAGGACCAAAATTCAGATTTTGTTGGTTACAAAATCTAGTCTTGGAGGTTCAAAAATCCAGTCTCGGAGAGAAGAGAATCTGATCTTGGAAGGAACAAACATTCGGATATTTTGAAATTTAAAAAAAATTTCGGATTTGGTAGTTCAAATCCGGTTTTTGGAAGTTACAAAATCCGGATTTTATTCCATAACTAGATTCGGATTTTTCAGTTGGAGAGAAAAAAATTTTCAAAACAAAGCTCGCGCGGAGCAAGCTCGACGGACCGGCATTCGCGTTGCCCACATTGGCCTCAACCCATCGAGCTGGGATTTGCCCCCCCCTGCGCCTGCGCGTGAGAGAGCATCTTGGGTATACAAGCTTACCCAAGCTTAAAAGTGCAAATCCTTATAAACTCCATCAAGCTTCCATTCACATCCCATGTGGGACTCCACAATTTTTCCAACAAAAATCCTTTCCAATGGGCATACTTTGAGCATCAATTTCTCATTCACCCGAACCCCATTTTGGACGTATAAATATACGATTTCGATCTCCTTGCGACGGAGAACGCAAATCCACCAAGACCCGTCAATTTTGCCAAGTGGGTCCCATTCAAATTAGACCCCAAAATGGCTCCTCCAAATGGTTAACAACCATTTTTCCAACAATCCCCCACATGAATGAAAATTGACCAACGACGAGGGAAAACAAAAGACACTACACGGTGATAGAGTTCTACGGTTAACATCTGCATAGGATAGGTAGGCGTTAACCCTTGAACCTTCCCTTGTGAAAATATACTTTCTTTACTGGCTGATCAGTAGACACGATGTCCTTGAACTGTTCTGCCGTTTGTGTAAACGATAGTATACCTCACACAGATATTTTCCTGACACAGGTTCAGTTCTCATGGTTATGTCCATTTTGGCCATGGACATCGTCCTGGTTCTGCAAGAGTTTTTAAAGAATTAAGCCCTAGCAATTCTTCTTTGAAGCGGCCCCACTTCTCTCTTACATAGGTGATTTCTTAATCAAGAGTATCCCGCATTACTCCGCTCGGATTCCCGACGCTTAAGAATCATTAAAAGCATAGCTTAACCTATCTCGTACGGGTATCACTGGTTTCATCATGGGAATGAGCCGGGGTTAACCCCCCTCAGTGATCCTACTCGGTCTATTCAGTTTAGTTGTCCCATTGAACCTAGTTCTTGGGATCTCCAGTCTCCTAGGTTGGGTTTCCACTGGTTCGACCTATTTTTCCGTGGGCTTTAGTCCCATTCCCCTTGATGATTTCTCAACTAGATCTCTATTTAACCCTTTAGTTAGCGGATCCGCAATATTTTCTTTTGACTTTACATAGTCAATAGTTATAATTCCAGTTGAGATTAATTGTCTAACGGTATTATGTCGACGACGAATGTGTCTTGACTTACCGTTATACATGGCATTTTGTGCTCTGCCTATAGCTGATTGACTATCACTATGTATGCTTATGGCAGGCACAGGTTTCGGCCATTCTGGAATATCTTATAAGAACTGTCGTAGCCATTCAGCTTCTTCTCCGCTTTTATCTAAAGCTACAAACTCAGATTCCATAGTGGATCTGGTTATAACTGTCTGTTTAGAAGATTTCCATGATACTGCTGCACCTCCCAAAGTGAATACATATCCACTAGTGGCTTTAGAATCCTGTATATCAGATATCCAGCTTGCATCTGAATATCCTTCTAGAACAGCAGGAAATCTAGTATAATGCAGCCCATAGTCACGAGTATAACGTAAGTACCTGAGTACTCTAACAATTGCTTTCCAGTGGTCGGCCCCTGGATTACTCGTGAATCTACTCAAACAACTCACAGTGAAGGCAATGTCTGGTCTTGTACAACTCATTAAGTACATCAGACTTCCTATCACTCTTGCATATTCTACTTGAGATATGCTATCTCCTCTATTCTTGGACAGATGTTGATTTACATCAATTGGAGTTCTAGCCACTCCAGAATCATCTTTGTTGAATTTATCAAGTATCTTGTCCACATAGTGTGACTGACTTAATATAAGACCATCAGGTGATCTTATAATTTTAATTCCCAAAATTACATCGGCCAGTCCCATGTCTTTCATGTCAAATCTTGAATTTAACATATCCTTCGTAGATTTGATCATCCGATCATTGCTACCTGTGATTAGTATGTCATCTACATACAGACAGAGTATGGCATATCCGTTATCTGTGTTTTTGACATAAACACACTTGTCACACCCATTGATTTTGAACCCATTTGTCATCATGACACTATCAAATTTTTCGTGCCATTGTTTTGGGGCTTGCTTAAGTCCATACAAGGACTTTACAAGTTTGCAGACTTTCTTTTCTTGTCCTGGAGCGATACAACCCTCGGGTTGTTCCATATAAATTTCTTCTTCAAGATCTCCATTAAGAAAAGCTGTCTTTACGTCCATCTGATGGACTTCAAGATTCCGCAGTGCGGCAATCGCCAAAATCATTCTTATTGAGGTTATTCTCGTCACGGGAGAATATGTGTCAAAATAATCAAGGCCTTCTCGTTGTCTATATCCTTTTATTACAAGTCTGGCCTTATATTTATCAATTGTTCCATCTGCCTTCATTTTCCGTTTGAAAATCCACCTAGAACCTAATGGTTTACTTCCCGGAGGAAGATCCACTAGTTCCCAAGTATGGTTATGCATGATGGAATCAATTTCACTCTTTATGGCCTCTTTCCATAAATGACCCTCAGTTGAGCTTATTGCTTCTTTATACGTTTGAGGTTCCGCCTCAAGCATATCGGTCAGAAAATCTGGTCCAAATGATTTTTCTGTCCTTGCCCTTTTGCTTCGTCTAAACTCTTCTTCCTCTTCCTCATTTTCATAATTTGACTCTTGGTCTTGACTATTCTCTTCAATAGTCTCACGAATTCGTTTAGACGAACTTGGAACACCTTGGAATTACAAGGAAATACATGTTCAAAGAACGATGCATTCCTAGATTCCATTATCGTGTTCTTGTGTATGTCAGGGTTTTTAGATTCATGCACAAGGAACCGATATGCACTACTGTTTTGGGCATAGCCAATAAAGATGCAATCAATCGTTTTAGGACCTATTCTCATCTTCTTTGGCCCGGGTACTAATACTTTGGCAAGACAACCCCATACTCTTAAATATTTATAAGAAGGCTTCCTTCCTTTCCATAATTCATATGGGGTTTTATCCTCCTTTTTCCGGGGAATCTTATTTAAAAGATAGTTAGCCGACAAAATGGCTTCCCCCCACATGTTCTGTGGCAACCCAGAACTTAACAACATTGCATTCATCATATCCTTTAAGGTACGATTCTTGCGTTTAGCCACTCCATTTGACTGAGGAAAATAAGGTGGTGTGACCTCATGAATAATACCATGTTGTGAACAAAATTCACCAAATGGTTCTACATATTCCCCACCACGGTCACTTCTTACCATCTTAATCTTCTTATTAAGTTGGTTCTCAACTTCTTGCTTATAAAGAACAAATTTCTCTATAGCCTCATCTTTGCTTTTAAGCAAAAACACATAGCAATATTTTGTGCTATCATCGATAAAAGTAATAAAATACTTGTTACCACCTCTTGTTTGAACAAATTTTAAGTCACAAACATCGCTATGAATTAATTCAAGTGGTTCAGTATTCCTTTCAATTGGTTGAAATGATGACCTTGTTTGTTTTGCCTCAACACAAGTTTCACACTTATGTTTTGAATCAATTTCAAAGGTGGGTATGTGATCCAAGTTAATTAATCTACGCAATGTATCAAAATTAACATGTCCTAGTCTACCATGCCATAAATTAGAAGACTCAAGCATATAAGTGGAAGACTTTTCATTCTTATTAATAGAATTGGGCTTAACAGCCATTACATTCATTCTCCACATGCCATTTTTCACATAGCCCTTTCCCACGTACATTCCGTACTTAGACAAAACTATTTTCTGGGCCTCAAAAACCATCTTGAAGCCATGCATGCTCATCAATGTTCCGGAAATCAGGTTCTTCCGGATTTCAGGCACATACAGTACGTTGTGCAGCTTCACTTCCTTTCCGGATGTCATCTTCAGGAATACAGTCCCTTGACCCTTGATCTCAGAAGTTGCGGAGTTGCCCATATACAGCTTCTCCCCAGTTTCCAAAGGAACTAGACTAGCAAATGCAGCTCTATCCGAATAGATATGTCGGGTGGCACCAGTATCAAGCCACCATTCCTTTGGATTGGAATCCACCATGTTGACTTCAGACACCACAACTGAAAGACTGATATCGGACACCTCTTGGGAGATGGCATCCACCACATTAGCCTCCTTCTTCTTGTTTCTTTTCGACAATCTGCAATCAGCCGACTTGTGACCCATTTTGTCACAATTGAAACACTTCCCTTGGAATTTCTGCTTCTTTGAAATTCCACCTTTCGGTCCCAGTTTAGACCCCGGCTTTTTGTTCTTGTGACCATGCTCCACTACATTAGCCTTAGCGGACTTGGCAGCAAGGTTGTTGGAGAGCTTCTTCTCCGTGCCTCTATTGTCCTCCTCAATGCGCAGTCTCACAATGAGGTCTTGCACATTCATTTCCTTCCTCTTGTGCTTCAAATAGTTCTTGAAGTCTTTCCAAGCAGGGGGCAGCTTCTCTATAATCGCAGCTACCTGGAAAGACTCACTAATAACCATTCCTTCAGTATGAATTCCGTGAATGATTAATTGCAGCTCTTGAACTTGACTGATGACGGTCTTGGAATCCACCATCTGAAAGTTCATGAACTGTCCCACCAAGAACTTTTTAGCACCTGCATCTTCAGACTTGTACTTCCGATCCAAGGACTCCCACAGTTCCTTAGCCGATCCTTTCATGCTATACACACAGTAAAGCGAATCAGACAAGCCATTCAGAATGTAATTCCGACACAGGAAATCAGAATGCTTCCAAGCATCAACAGCATGCACCACTTGTGCATCTGTTTCATCCTCCTTCATCGTAGGAGGATCCTCTCTCAAGAATCTCGCAAGATTCAGAGTGGTCAGATAGAACAACATCTTTTGTTGCCACGTCTTAAAATTCAACCCGGTGAATTTATTCGGTTTCTCATTATGATTAACCGGAACCGGGACCGTCACAGGCTGTGTTGAAGACGAGGCTACCCGAGGTGATGGCAGTGTTGAAGACGAGGCTCCCTGAGGGGATGGCACTGGCGTCACAGATGGATTCTCCGTTGGCACGAGGTTCATGTTGTCAGCCATTCCTTAAAAACAAACCACAATATTAGAATCAAATTCTAATTGCCAATATAGTAAATAAATGCAATAACTGAAAGCCGATTACGAAAAGTTATAAACTTTATAACTTATAAAAATAATTATATATATATATATACTTTATATATATCATAAACGTTTACAAACTTTATAAAATATAAGAAAACGTTTACAAAGAGAAGACCGATATATATATATATATATAATTTCAAAACTTGAAAATTAATGGTTTCCAAAATAAATTAACTTATATATATATATATTATGACTAACTTTTGGAAACGATTTTTCAAAATTGAAACTACCGTGTATATAGATATATATAAAACTTGAAATTAATAAACCGTTTGCAAAATAAACTCATATATATATATATATAATATATACGGACTAATCGTTTAAAAAAAACGGTTTTCAAAAAAAAATTAAACTACCATATATATATATATAACTATAACCGGAAAAAAAAAATTAAGCAACTCCCACCGAATGCGAACAACCTGTCCGTCGTCTATGGATCGATCTGTTTTAAGATTGTTAGAAAATATGGAGAATAAACAACGAACAAGCAATTCAATAAAATTATATTAGGAAGGAATTACACCAAAATACAACCTTAACCCGAAATAAAGCAAACACGGAAATTTGTCGAGGCACGTGAATCACGCTTTCCTTAAAACAGATTCGTCCCCTCCGGTAAGTGCACGAGGCTTCAAATGGACGTCTATTTCCCAGGATACAACGACAACAGCGATAGTCTAGCACGATCGAAAACCGCTCTCGACGAACTTGAACCAAAGTCTTCCCTCTATCACCAAAACTCAAGAACCGACTACAAAAGAAAAGCAAGAGCAAGAAAACAAGAAAACAAAAAAAAAAACTAGAGCTCTCAGATTTTCTGAAGTGAGAAGTGTGAAAGTGTGAATTTAAGTGATTTTCAACCTTGTGGAGGCCTCCTTTTATAGGCACACGGAGGACCAAAATTCAGATTTTGTTGGTTACAAAATCTAGTCTTGGAGGTTCAAAAATCCAGTCTCGGAGAGAAGAGAATCTGATCTTGGAAGGAACAAACATTCGGATATTTTGAAATTTAAAAAAAATTTCGGATTTGGTAGTTCAAATCCGGTTTTTGGAAGTTACAAAATCCGGATTTTATTCCATAACTAGATTCGGATTTTTCAGTTGGAGAGAAAAAAATTTTCAAAACAAAGCTCGCGCGGAGCAAGCTCGACGGACCGGCATTCGCGTCGCCCACATTGGCCTCAACCCATCGGGCTGGGATTTGCCCCCCCCCCTGCGCCTGTGCGTGAGAGAGCATCTTGGGTATACAAGCTTACCCAAGCTTAAAAGTGCAAATCCTTATAAACTCCATCAAGCTTCCATTCACATCCCATGTGGGACTCCACAATTTTTCCAACAAAAATCCTTTCCAATGGGCATACTTTGAGCATCAATTTCTCATTCACCCGAACCCCATTTTGGACGTATAAATATACGATTTCGATCTCCTTACGACGGAGAACGCAAATCCACCAAGACCCGTCAATTTTGCCAAGTGGGTCCCATTCAAATTAGACCCCAAAATGGCTCCTCCAAATGGTTAACAACCATTTTTCCAACACATTTTTAACTAAGGTTGCCCTAGCATCGCATTTTAAGCAAGAGTACTTTACGTCTGGCCTATAAATAGCCTAAAAAACCACAGTTCTAACATATGACGATCCTTACATAGATTTAATTTTCTATGTAAGCAGAACACCGTGATCTAAATATAAGCAGATATTGACCTATAAGATTTGTACACTTTGGCTTGGCACCTTCCTTTGGTTCGTGCTCGCATGGGTAGAACCTTTTGTAAAGCTACTCATTCATCCATATCACACTATAAGCGCATTAAAAGCTACATTTTGGTGATTAAGTTTGTAATGTTAAATTTAATTTTCATAGGTTAAGCTAAAAAATTTGTCCAAGAACCTATTTCTTAGGGCTGGCAATTTGTGTTTGTGGGTCGTGTTCGTGTTCGTGTTTAAGCCCTCAGTTGATACTTTAACCTTTGACCTAAAATCAACCCATTAAATAATCATGTCAGAAAGTTTAACCCAAACCCAACCTTTTAATTTAAGGATTGACACGGATATGATCCATCTAACCTGTATAATATACGGATCACAAATGTGTCGTGTTAACCTGCAACCCCATTTATCAATGGGTTAATACAACCCATTAAACTAAACTGATTGAAATCAAAACTTAATGCTAAAAAATAAATTAAAAGACATGAATGATGATTAAATACCTAATTAGCAAGTTCATCTGTTTATAACTAAAGTTCTAGCTATCAACATCAGTTAAAAGTCTACAAATCCAAAACATGCTCATAGGAAGGCCAAGTTTGAATGCGAACGATGGAGAGAATGAGTGAATGAGAAAGATGGAACTATGAGAAGGAGAAGGCAAGAGATTGTGAGAGATGAAGAGATACGTGGGTGGCTGGGATAGTGTGAATATGATCGAGTAAGAGGATAGGGTATGCCAGTAGGGAGAAGAAAACCTTAGCAGAGAGAGTGAGGTGAGGCAGCTAATATGTTTGAAGAATAAAGAGAAAAATGAAACCCTGTCTTTTTTCCTTTTATATTTTCCCTAAAATCAAATTTTGTTAAAGCTTCAAAATAGTATAAAAAAATATTTCTAAAAATTTTATAATGTAAAACTAAAAGGTTAGTAAATGAGTGAATATTAGGTTGTGTTCATGTCAATCCATATATGACCAATTTGTTAAACAGGTTATTATAGGTTAATTACGGGTTGGCAGGTTCGCCCTGTTTTGACCTTTCATTTAATAATTTCTAGCAGGTTTAGCCCATTTTGACCTAAATTCATTTAAATAATGTGGATTTCGTGTCGTGACCCAAATTACCGGCCCTAATATTTCTTGAATCCCATCCACTTCTACTCTGCCCTTACAAGTAACATTCACTAGTATTAGGTTTATTATTTCTTTTTACTCTAACAAACAGTTCTTCATTTTTATCTTGTAACTTTGATATTCAAATTTACTAAATTAATTAAAGCCGTAGCTTTCCAATAATTGTTTGAAATGATATTTTTTGAATGAGCTTAATTAAGTCAAAATGAGTTTTAAATTTTCTAATATTTAGTAAAAATGTTTGAAGGACGTTTTTAGCTTTGAAAAAAAGGCTCTTAAGTAGAATTTGAAACTTATATAAGAGCTCCGGGATTCGAGTAATTAGTCCAAATGTGAAATGTGGATGTATGGTACTGGAGCCCATCACCTTCCTTGTGACGGAGCCACATATAAGTGAGTGCCCTCACTCAAAAATTGAATTTTAAATCTAAAGTTTTTTGTAAAATTTCAATTATGTCTATTTTATAAGAAAAATTACACTTGTAACCCCACTCAGACGTTGATATTTTAGTTTTTACTCTTGAAATTTCTGAAGAATTTAGTCATGTGCCCACTTTATAAGATATTTTCATTGTGTCAAGACTCAATAATAAAAGTATATAATTATGTCTCTATTTAAGAAAAAAAATTATATCTATCTTTTTATTTTGGTAATGCCCCAACTGAATAATTTTTCATGCTCAACTTCTCTTTTAATCATTCTACAACTCAAATCGGGGTATATAGCAATATATCATTAAGGGGTATGTTTATATAAGTTGTCCTAGGAAAAACACTTAATAAGCTAAAAAAATCGGTTACAAACTCTCCTAAAAAACTTGTACGATAATTGGGGAGGAATAATTATAGATTTTTTTTTTGAGAAAAACCTAAAAACCTTGAACCAATTTTAATGTCACTTTAATTCCAAGTACAAGGGAAATCTTAAACAAAATTTGGTTCCATTTTATCCACACAAGCGATTTAAGCAAATTGAATGTGACACTGAAAAAAAGTCTATGGTTGGAACTTGGAAATTAAAAGGAGAGAGATCGAAAATGACCCCAAACCAGTGGAGAAATGAAAGATAGAAGTTCTGTACTTTGGAGCTAAAGAGTTTTCAAAAGGAAAAATAATGAGACACGTTAAGGTAAAGCATCGATTTCAAGTGGAGCCCACAGTCTTATATTCGATTGCATCGTGAAATGGAAAACTGTGGGACCCACTTTTTCTCGAGCAGGAGAAGTGAACCTACTCGTAGGACTTCATAGGCATATTTGTTAGTTGTGAACTGTGATTGTGATCGTGAGCCACAAGAAAACACTTTCAGTCTTGGAAAACTATGGTGACTTTACTTATATGATGATAGTCAAGTCTACGTGGGACCCATCACTAGTTGCTCTTTGTTTTTATGTTGGTTTAGCCTGTTTGGTGAATTAATTGGAACTCAAATTTTTGAGTTGTGTTCTAACTGATTTTGTTTGGCCTTTCATTTGAGTCTCAACCATGAGTTGAACCGTTGCACTATAACTCAAAACTGGGTTTACTGTGCTCCCACCCCCTGTTATCTGTGTCACCGTGCATTGTCGAACTAATTCACCCACCTCGTGCTCCTCCCCACCCTCGCCCATCTACTGCTTCTGAGTGGCTCGATTGCCTGCTCCCCCCAACCTGTCGGCCATCTGCTGCTTCCTTGGGACTTCGTTAACCATTCCTCCTTCTTCTCTCAAATGTGCTCAGAATAAGCATTCTCCCCGTGAAGTAGATGCAGCGTCGACTGGGGTCTGCGAAGCAAAGGCGAACAACAAGGCTAATTATCCACTACTTCAGACTTAGGAAATCATCTCCCCGAACCGTTGCTTCCTGTCCTAATCCACCGAAATCCACTGTTTACTCATCCTCCGGCTCGAACTCGATAATCCTAGTATAACTTCTTCTCCTATTACTTAAACAAATTAGATTCATTAGATATATGTGTTCACAATGGATTTCCTACTGGATTTAAACCTTATTTCTACAATTTTTGGTAGTATGCTGCCCTGTTCTTGGTTTCTGTTCAGATTTTTTGTTCCTTTACAATGTCGAACTGATTTGGGTTAAATTTTTGGTGGTATGGTGCCTTGTTCTTGCTTTTTGTTCAGATGTTTGGTTCCTTTACAATGTCGAACTGATTTGGGTTAAATTTTTGGTGGTATACTGTCTTGTTCTTGGTTTCTGTTTAGATGTTTGGTTCCTTTACAATGTCAAACTGATTTGGGTTACATTTTTGGTGGTATGCTGCCTTGTTGGTTTTTATTCAGATTTTTGGTTCCTTTACAATATCGAATTTATTTGGATTACATTTTTGGGCATTTTGCTGCCTTACACTTGGTTAAAGGTTCAATTTTAACTCGGCTGGCAATGTTCAACCTCATTTGGGTTAATTTTTGGTAAAATTCGGCCTTAGGTTGATTTTTAGGTGGATTAGACATGGTTTGTGTTCATTTTTGGTGCCTTAATCATGGTTTGTGCTAATGTTTTTTTAGATTAGCTGATCCAAAACTTGGTTTGGGTCCATTTTTGGTGTATGGCTGCCTTAGACATGGTTTGTGCTCATTTTTAAGGACCTAATTTGGGTCCATTTTACAAAAGAACCCACACTTGGTGATGTCAGCGATAACAGGGAAAAGCAAAAGCCAAAAGAAAGAGAAGGGGAAAAAAAAATCAGAAGAGGTCAATAATTTGATATTTTTTTGACAGTAAAAAAGGGAACTCACATTTTATAGTGTGGTTATGGATAGATTATGGATATGTATATTACTTATGTTCTTTCAATTTAAATATTGTAAATGTTTCAGTTATAATTTTAAAGAAACAACTGGGCTAAAATTTAACTTTCAATGGACCATAATAATATTAGCCGAAGCTCAAACTCAAAAATAGAAAAGGAAACTTATCCTAATTTGTGTCAAACTCAAATACGCAACACATTCAAGTCTTCTATTTGATTCTAAAATTGATGTTCTAATACTTCTCTTTGTAAAAAAAAAAAAAAAAAAAAAATGATGATTGCGCTTTTATCAATTGACTCTTTTTTTTTTTTTTTTTTTTTTCTTTTTTCTTTTCTTCTTTTCTAGCTTAGGGCCGGTGGATGATCACAAAAAATGCGAAGATATAGTTCACAGAGAAAAGATGTTGTAGTTGATGATATGATCATTAGGCAAGGTGAAAATACACGAGAAAACGAAAGAGAAGAGAAAATAAGGGGGAAAACGAACAGAACAACGTAGAAAGCAAAAATATTATTGGAATGTTTACTTTATAATGAATAGGAAATCGCAGTAGGGAATGGGAATGAATGCTATGTTTACTTACCTTTTTTTATCGTGAAATGAGAGTGGAATTATGTTAGGCTCACAATAATTTATGATTAAATGAGGAGATTGGCAATCCCAAACCCTCACCAGATTACCACTTCTATTCTTGATAATAAAGTTAAGTTATTATTTTGCTCACAATTTTACTTTCTTGTCTAAGGGTTGAAAAGAAAAAAATAAAAGATTCAACCTTTTTTTTTTTTTCCCTCCTAATCTTTTCCTTCTACTGTATTCTTCTCTTTTCAAAAGTGCCGTTTTGTTTTAATTGTACAAATTTAATCAAATTTATTTCAACATTTTTTTAATCAAATTTATTTCAACATTTTTTTTAATCAAATTTATTTCAACATTTTTTTTTCTAAATAAAACTTATATATTTAAAATTTTCAATATTCATAAAAACAAAATTTTTATCTTAATTTTTTAACTTTTTTTATTTAAAAATAATCTTAATGATATAATAACTATATAACATTACATATTTTAAAAGAAAATTTATATTTTAAAAAAAAGTTCAATATCTATTAAATCAAAATAATTTGTCTCGATTTTTTTTTTTAAATCTTAATATTATAATTCACTTGTTTAAATTGAAAACACAAAAGTAACTAAAAGGGTATATAAGTAAATTTACGTCAATAACTAACTCCAATTCTTAGTTTATGTAAATGCATGAATGTGATTGACATTGATTCCGTATCCGATTTCTGAAACTCAAGTAAACAGCGTCTTATAACTCTGATTAATGATTATAAATCCTACCCACTCCGACTCATACACACTCCAATTTATGTCTATTCTGATTACGAGTAAGTAAACATACTATGTGAAATGGAAATACACAAATATAGAAAAAGTATTGGATCGTACCACATGAGAAAAATAAAGAAAATCAAAAGGCTTGTTGACCAATTTTAGAACTAAGGCCAAAATTAAATTCCTAATTGTCAATATAGTTTATCCTTTGGGGAAAAAAAACTGAAAATTTTTAGGATGATAGGCTGTTGACGAAAATGGTAAAGTTATTTTAACAAATTGATAGTTCAATCACATATACAAACAAGGATATATGCTCAAAATAAATAAATTAAGGATCCATTTTCTAGACAGTTGGAAATTGTGATTTGTGAGAAGATAATTTGTCAGGTTTGTATTAGTGCTATAATTGTTTTTAATTATATAGTTATTATGTTAGGAAATAAAAATTATGTATTTTTTGATTATGTAGTGAATGACTTTCTACTCTATACGGTTTTCCCTTGTGTATTTATTTATTTATTTATTATTATTATTTGAGTAAACCCTTGTTTATTTTAATGTATACGTTTCTCAAGAAAAGTAGTAAATTATTAAACGACCAGCCTAGGGCTTAAAAAAAAAAAGGGTTTGGAAACACACATTTGCAATACACATAATAATCCTCTTACTAAAATCATTATTTTTCTATTTGATCGCACTTGTAAAGAAAAAGAATGAACCTGAGTTTTCGTAGCCAAAAGAAAAGATGAAGTCGAAAAAGACAAAGCTAAAAAACAAGGTGCCGTTTGATATCAATTTCAAAATATTTTTACACGTTTTTTTTGATAAAGTTAATTTTGGAAACAATTGCAAAATGACATTTGTTTTGCATCAACTCAAAAAACAAAAACAAAAACAAAAAATCGTTTTCACATTTCGTTAAGAAACGATAAAATAAAATAAAATTGTTTCTTTATCTCTATTTTAATTTTTTAAGATTTATACACCCAATACATATTTTCAGAAATATACACAATACAATTAATATCACCTTTTAATCAATCTCTCTAGCAATATAATTTCAAAAAATCTTTTAAAATAATTGAAAAAAAAAAACATTCTCATTCTTTTTCATATCCAAAACAATATCATTTCTAAAATACTCCGAAACGGACCCTAAGTTTCATAAGAAGTTGAATTAAATAATATGTAAAGCGCAGAAGTGATGTAGGAACTTCCCATACTAGTTCTAAAAAGAAACCCTAACGAAACGGGCCCTAACTTTCGATAAGAAAATAAATAGATAAAGCGCAAAAGTGATGTAGTCAATTTCCGCACTAGTTCTAAAAGAAATCCCAACGAAACGAACCCTGAATTTTTAAAAAGTTAATAAATAAATGAATAAATAAGTAAAGCACAGAAGTGAAATAGGTACTTCGGATGCTAGTTCTAAAAAGAAACCCTAACTAAAACAGTCACTAATCCAATGACATTAGCAGCGTCTATATATATATATGTGTGTGTGTGTACATATATATGTTGTTTGTAATTTTGTATGTAACAACTAGTACTTTTTGTAACCTATTGTATCATTTAATCTGACCTTTCCAGCATAAGGTGTATGAATAGACCCAATCCAAAGACTCCCATCTCTTTCCTCCGCCTCAGAAACAGACTTCCACTTGACTCCATTCTTGTCTTCAACCACTTCCAACACAACACCTTCCTCACTCAATCTAATCAGCAACCCTCTTCCTGTCGACTTCGCCAGGTTCGTGTAAATCTTCGTTACGTCAAACGGAAGCCCGAGGATAATTTTTCGGATACTCGGATTTGAAAGAATCCGTCCCATGACCTTGTTTCCCCTTGAGACTGCCACCCAAAATCCTCCTCTTGGGCTCCTCTTGATGTTGTCGGGAAATCCGGGTACTCGTGCAAACACTTCGCTGGTCCCGGCCTTCGGTTTTCGGAGCCAGTACCTAAGGATCCTGCTAGTTGTGGTCTCTGTAACCAAGAGGAAATCTCCATTTTGGCTTATTGCCACCCCATTTGGGAAATAGAGGTTTTCAAGCACAACATCTACTTGTTTGCTCTTGAGATCATATCTTAGTAGCCTTCCAGTTCTATCCCCACTTAGCATAACAGAAAGGTAGTTCCTGAAACATTGCATAAGATGATTTTAGTAGTTATCATTTAAAGATAAAAATTTTATATGCAGTGTTTCCTGTAATTTTTCAGGCAAAAAAAAAAAAAAAACCTGTTCTACCCTGTCATTGTGTTTAAATAGCTACTAACATTAGGGGCACTGTACATTTAATTTTTGGGAAGATTCTACAATAAGAGGCAATCGATAATAACCGCTTTAATAATCACTTATTTCAATGTAATCCTCTCATAGTACTAACATCATATAATTGACATCTAATTTAAGTCCAAGGATAAAAATCAATAAAACCTATTTTTTCAGCATACATGGTAATCACACACATATTTTTTCACATGACATATTAATTACAAAGACTTCAGAGGAGGAATCAGGATGGATCACAAGTGAACCCTACTAAATAACAACTTTCAAGTAATTGTATTAGTGAAAAAGAACTCATGGACACTTTATGAAATCAAAATAAACCAATTAGAATTTAAGGCAAAGTGCTCCCACCATAAAATTTTTTTAACGTCAATTTATATAGGGTTGCATAAATAAATATATGAAATAGTATAATAATTCGAATCTTGTGCCATAGCATTGGTCTAGGGCCTATTTTTTTTAATACGCCCTTGTGCATGATTAGTAGTCTAATTGAAAGATAATGCAAGAGAAACAAATTGTGTATGATTTACCTCCTTTGGTAGCGAGAACTGCTATCAGTAAAATAGATACTCCACTCTCTTCGTCAATGTCTATGCCGTTGGGAAATGCAAGTGGAACTCCTTGTGCTTGAGTCACCACCCCAGTGGCCAAACCGCCTTCAGGCCCGACAACAAGCAGCCCCATGTAAGCATCGGCGATGTAGAGATCACCACTCATTTTGTGGAATGCCAGGCCTAAGGGACGCCCGCAAATGTGCTCCGTCTGATGGTGATCGTGTGACCCCTCACAATTGACCTAATTCAGTGTCAACATGACCAAATAAAAATCAACACATAAGATATTACGTTGAATTGGTAATGGATTTTCAAATTCATAGACGTGTAGTAGCCCTATATATGTATGCATATAATGCATTAAACCCCCCCCCCCCCCCCGGTCATAGCTAACTTGAATAGGGTCGTATGAGGTTATGTATGAAAAAAAAAAAAAAAACCTCTACTAGTTGTAGTAGTCAACATTAGATCAAATCAGAATCGTATAAAATTATTTTAGATCACATCATAATCATATAAAATTAATGATGACTGTCTAAGAAAATTGTACATTACCTAATATAGAGATATCGTTATAGATGTTAGTATATATATTTCTCCATAGATACAGAACATTAAAGGCAACAATAGAATTCAGGCTAAGTGTGTCGAAGTGGTTCCAAAAAAGTGATCCCATAAAGTAAACAAATGTTCCAAATATACAACTTAATAACCTTTAGTAATTTTTAAAATATAGAGAAGTACTTTTACTTGTACATAATAATTTAACTGAGAATTGTAACTTGATACTTTCTCAGCAACAAACAAACAAACAAACAAAAAAAAAAAAAGAAAGAAAGTAACTCGATACACATAATTTTCTAGTTTTCTAAAGAGCGCATATCTTCAATGTTGTTAATTTTAGTTTGACAAGTGGATTTCCCAATGTTTCTAACTTTCTTCAAAAATCGTGATTTACTAATATTATTCATTATAAAAAAAAAAAAAAAAAAAAAAAAAAAAAAAAAAAAAAATGATTTACAAATATTATTATTATAAGCTCATGCATAGTCTAGTGGTCATTTCACACGTGACTAAGTTATAAGATGAAGAGTTCGAATCTCACAACTTCAAGTAAAAAAAAAAAAAAAAAAAAATTTTGGGTGGCACGTATACCAAAAGAGAATGTGAACTATGTATTTAGGGCGTATATCTTTGCAAGGTTGGAATTATTATTGTTTGCTAAATAAATAGGAGATTATTCCGATTCAGTTTGACTCGTTCTATCATAAACCAGCAAATAGTGTACTGTCTATAGAATATCATAAGATGGAAGTACCTGTTTGGAGAAGTGACGGCAAAATCAATCCAACGGCCTAGATTCTCTTGCCACTTGAGGATCCGACTGTCCGATATGCCGGTGTAAGGGCCTTCACCGTGCCCATCAAAGGCATAGCTCTCGGGACCAATAGCTCCGGCTATTGGGAGTGATTCAAAGTCGTCAAAATCATCATGATCATGAGCACGATCATGAGAAGAGAAGTTGAAAACGTGATTTGTAGCGAAAAGAGCAAGGAGAAGAACAGCAAACGTTGCTACGGAGAAGAGTTTGGGAGTTGTCATGGTTTTTTTTTTTTTTTTGTCACATGGATCGTAATCTGAATTTATAAGGAGAATTTCGGAATGCTTTAAAGGGGAAAAGAGAGAGAGAGAGAGAGAGAGAGAGAGATGAGATAAGTATGAAACATTTTTGAATTAGTATTTAGTAGAGATAAATATAAGTGTGCTATAGATTTAAATTTTTAATTTTTTTGAATTATTTAAATTTTTTTTATTTTGAAGATCAAGATTTAAATTTTAAAGATTTCAATAAAGTAATTATCATTATTTCAAAAAAAGAAAATAAAGTAATTATCACGATATACCACTTATCGTTACTTTTTTGGATAAACAACTCCCATCGTTACTTACTTAATAATATATGGTACTATTTACATAATACTATATATATATATAGTTAATTAAAATATTTCCTATATATCTTGTGCATAATTTGATGCGATACCCAGGTCAGTTTTGTATTTTCTTGACATCTTTTCTTTTTCTTTTTGGCTAGAATGTTCCTTTGGTTTAAGTAAATCTGAATTTTCATTTAAAAAATTAATTTAAAAAAAAGTGTAGAAACGACCCTTTTTTAAAGCTTTTACTTGATAATTATCTATGTTTTAAAATTTAAGAATTAATAATTTTAATTCTAAACCTAAAATTCGATAATATCGATATAAGATACAAAATTGATAAATTAAATATTGGTTTATATATGATTTATCAAGATTAGTCAATAATATGCCAAAAATTTATTAGAATGAAAATTATTATGCTTAAAGTTAAAATTAATTAAAATTCATAAGAATGACATCATGTAATAACAAAACGTATTATATACATATACTAAAGGAGAAGTGTCTTTTACTGTTCAAAAAACAATACACAACAGTGATTTTTGGTTTTTTTTTTTTGCTTTTCACGTTATAACTACAGTAATGCACAGTACCGCATAGTGAAATAGTACAGCATAGTGAAATTACGCTCTTACCCTTCAGTTTCTTCTTCTTTTTTGGGCCTAAACAGTGAACGGACCATTTTGCCCCTCATTAACTACTCTGCCAGCCTGTCCGCGCGCACTGTTCATAAACAGTGATTTATTGTTCATTGAACAGTTTTTTTTTTCTTTTCTTTTCTTTTGCTGCTACCTTTTCATTTTCTTATCTTAGTTAGATAAGGTGAAGTCCTCATTGAATCAAATATGCTGCTTTTTTCCTTTTTTTTTTTTTTTTTTTTTTTTTTTTTTTTACATATGCTGCTTTTTTTTTTTTTCTTTTTTGTTGTTGTTGTTGTTGTTGTTTTTTTACTTTTTTTTTTTTTTTTACGTTTGCTGATTTTTTTTTTTTACTTTGGTTGTTGTTGTTGTATTTTTTTTTTTGCTTCTGTTATTGTTGTTTTTTTTTGTTTTAACTTTTGGTGCTTTGTTACGTTTTTTTTTTTTTTTTTTACTTTTGCTGTTTTGCTTTATTGTTTAATAAATAGTTTTCTTTTTTACTTTTATTGCTTTGCTACATTTTTTTTTAATTTTTACTGTTTTGCTACAGTAAAAAAATGTAATATTTCATTGTTTAATGAACAGTGATTTTTGTTTTTGTTTTTTTTTTTATTTTTGTTACTTTTGCTGTATGGTTCTTTTTTCCTACAGTAATGCACAGTCGCTGTTTTTCTTATATTAAACTGTTAATTTTGTCCCTATCTTATGTACTGATTTTGGCTTTTCTACAGTGGAATGACAGATTTGTTCTCACATATTTTGCCTTTTTTTTCGCGAAATTTTAGACATTAGATTCTGATCTATTGTTGTATTGTGTTTTTGCTCACTTTGTCTTTTTTTTTTTTAACAATTTTTTTACTTTAAATTTTTTATCTTTATTTCGGATTTTTTTTGTGTATCTTTTTTGTTTCTTTTGTTCTATTTTTTAAAGACCCATTTTTTTAAGGATTCTGCATGCAATTTTTTTTCTTTTTTGTTTGTTTTGTTTTATATTTTAAAAATCATTTTTTTTTGTTTTTGCATGTATATAACCTGATAAATTTTTTTTTATTTTTTTAAAACGGTAAAAAAAGAAGAAAATGAGTTATATATTTTATATTATTATAATGTTTTTGTTAGGGTTAGTTTTTTTCGATTCCTTTGAGTTTAAAGATTTTTTTTTCTTTTTTTTTTGTTTTCTGCTTTATTTTTCTTTAAATGATTATAACTACGGAAGATTTTTTTTTTCTTTTTTTGCTTTTGTTTTCATTTTTATTATTATTAGTTCTATTGTTATTTTGATTTTGCATTTATTGTTGGGAGAGATCTTGAAAAAAATTATATTGATTATAATTATAATATTTATCTTAACCAACTGTTTTTATCATATAATATTTAGTTTTTTTGTTTATTTTTTTCTTCATTTCCCGTGTAGCGCATGGGTATTAAATTCATTTTTACTAATATAGAATAGAATTTATCCTTCATAACCTAATTTTGTGCTCTTTTTTTAAAATTTTTGTAGGGAATTTTAATTAAATATAAAAGAGAAAAATAATAAAATAAACAGTAGTGATGGGAAATAATAGGTGAACCAAGACATCCCGAAAAAAGAGAAATTTTATAACTTAAAGTAAACCATTTTATTTAAAAAATTAAAAAAAAAAAAAAAAGCCTTTATACATGCTCTGGTATCAGAGAGGTATTTTTCTAGCCTATTTCATTGTCATCAAATTACCAATTCAAGTATACTCGTCTAACTAATAATTAAAAAAAATAATAATAATTTAAAAAAAAAAAAAAGAAACCTAACTAATATAACTATTAAACGAAAAAAAAAAAAAAAACTTATTTTGAGCTAATGGAAATGCTCTCGTTTTTGGTCTAATGGAAGTACTATTGTTTTCACCTTTAAAATATATAAATAAATAAAGAAAGGAACGGAAAGAAATACTGAATTTTGTTACTTGTTAATTATTGCATGACATTTATCTCTTCGATTTTCTTTTCCTTTCTTTTCTAGTGAAAAGTACTATATGATTGGTAACTTTCAAATAATTCAAGCTTGTGTTCCAAATATATATGTGAAAAATTGAGAATTTTAAAAAAAAAAAAAAAAAAAACTTCCGATTCAAATTGAGAATTCATTTTAATATAATTTAAAAGTGAGAAAAAAAATATATGGTGCAAATGTGGGCCAACTCTCATTATCACTAGGCAGAGGACCTGGAAGAACTGCCGTTGTTAAATACAGTAGGCCCCTTCAATTTTCTCACAAATTTCGGTGGCCAAAAAATAACCACAAAATTTCAATCATCTTTGTTGCAGGAGAGGATTCTTTTCTACGCGTGTCCCCATAGCATAAGGACGACATAGGCTTCTAAGTTTGGTTTATTAAGTTTTTTTTTTTTTTTTTTGGGGGGGGGGGGGGGGGGGGGGGGGGGGGGGGGGTGACGAAGCTTCGCTGAATAATTCATTTTACTTGATAATATCAAAGAAGAGGGACAAAAGATTTACAGTATTCGAAAAAGCTACACATGTAAATCACTTGAAAAAAAAAAAAAGAAAAAAGAAAAAAAAAAAACAATCGGAGTTGTTGAAAATATTTGAGCTGAAAGTTGATTTATTTCTTTTATGTTGAGATTAGATTTTTATTTAAGAACTTTATATAGCTGGATATATTAATTATTGATCGTGTACATTTTTAAATATTAGATTTGATCAAAATTTATCAAATTTTAAGAATATGCAAAACTTGTAAAATCTGATGTACGATTTATAACATAGCTTTGCTAATGAAACAATGCATGATTCTCTTTCTTTTAATGTACATACTATAGTTTTCAACTATTGTTCCATATATATGTTTTCAATTATTATAAGATCTTTGCCGGCAACTATGGCTATATATTCAACGGGCTTTAACCAGCGGTTTTTGTTGGTTCGATCACCGATTGACCATTGACGGTTTTTAGAATGCAAGACCAAGCGCCCAGTCGACGGTGGAAATTCGGTCATTTTACGTGGTTGAATATGGTGACCACTAGAAGCCTACAAGTTGGCTAAAACAACAATGAAGGTGTTGGTGAAGACCTCTTGCTGCTAGGGTTTCCAAGGAAGAAGAAAATCTTCATAGGAGGAGGAAAAAACTAGAAAAAATGATTTAAAATGCAAGTTATATATATATATATATATATATTAAACCGATTAGACTAAAAACTGATAACTTTCTTTCAATAGATGATATATTTATTTAAAAACTCTTTATGTGTGACAATCATCAGTCTCTAGAAGTAAAATAGTAAATTGTATAATCTCATATCGTTTAGGAATGGATATATACACACATTTGTAATAGTTTGTTGTTCAAGTGATGTGAAGATAGAGAGGGATGGGATTGGAATAAGGAGTTGGAGATGAGTCCCATTTCTCTGTGATTTCTGGGTGGTGACGGTCTATCTCATCTTCAAGGGTCTGAAAGTATTAACCCATTCCAATTCTTTCTTTGTGTATGTCTCCTCATTATAATAGCTCGTGAAGAACCTATCGTCCTTCCCTCATCGCCACATGGGGGTCTAATCCCACCATATGGAAATTTCTTTTATTAAAAATTACTTTTTTTTGTTATTTTGTTTTATTTTTTTTTTTACGTATCTTTAGTCCTTCTTTTAATTATTAATAAGTAATTTTTTGAATTTTTTTACTTTCTATCCAAACACACATTGAAATATTTTTGTTCTTTAAATGGATTCCAATTATAAATATCTTAATGATAATTTAGAATATAATTTAAGTGTCTTTATTTAAGTGTTTTCGTCCGAAATTTCATCATTCGAATGGTAGTACCAAACCGAGCTTGAGCTTACTTTTGCTCCATAGTATAGTTTTGCATACAATATTGGTCTTTAAACCAGAATTTCTTACTACATATTATTAAAAAGATAGTATCTTTCTTCCTCTCCTCAATAGCCACTACATGGAAGGTCTAATACCACCATATGACAATTTCTTTTATTAAAAATTAATTTTTGTAACTTTATTTTATTTGTTAAGTGTCTGTCGTCTTCGTTTAATGATTGTCAAATTAAGGGTGAGGGATAAGTAATTTTTTGAATTTTTTTACTTTCTTTTGTTTTTGTGTGTTTTTTTTCCCCCTTTGTTTGTCGCGTGCACTTAATTCAACGTAAAAACAAAGAGCAGCTAGTGATGGGTCCCACGTAGACCTGACTCTCCATCATAAAAGTAAAGTCACCAATAGTTTCCCGAGATCGAAAGTGTTTCCTTGTGGCTCACAATCACAATCACAATCACAATTCCCAAATAATAAAAAATGCCTATGAAGTCCTATGAGTAGGTCCATTTCTCCTACTCCAGAAAAAGTGGGTCCCACAGTTTTTCATTCACGATCGAATTTAAGACTGTGGGCTCCACTTTAAATCCATGCTTTACCTTAAACGTGTCTCATTATTTTGCCTTTGAAAACTCTTTAGCTCCAAAGTATGGTACTTCGATCTTTGATTTCTCCACTTCGGCGGTTTGGTGTCGTTTTGTGGCCTCTCTCCTTTTAATTTCCAAGTTCCAACCATAGATTTTTTCAGTGTCACATTCAATTTGCTTAAATCGCTTGTGTGGCTAAAATGGCACCAAATTCTGATAAAATTTTCCCTAGTATTTGGAATTAACGCGACATTAAAATTGGTAAAAGGTTTTTAGGTTTTTCTAAAAAAGAAATCTATAATTATTCCTCCCCAATTATCGTACAAGTTTGTAACCATTTTTTTTAGCTTATTAAGAGCTTGTTTGATAAAACGATTCAACTCAAACTAAATTATATTTTTTTTATCTCAGTTTTTATCTTTTTCTGAAAAGTCAACAAAAATTATAATTAATTTTTAAAAAGTCAATCAATTTAAATTTAAAAATTTCAACTCAAATCGTTTTACTAAACAGACCATAAATGTTTTTCCTGTGACAACTTATATAAACATACCCCGTAATGATATATTGCTATATTCCCCGATTTGAGTTGTAGAATTATTAAAAGAGAAGTTGAATATGAAACATTATAAAAAGTTGAGTACGAAAATAAAAAGATAGAAATAATTTTTTTCCTTAAATAGAGACATAATTATATACTTTTATTATTGAGTCTTGACACAATGAAAATTTCTTATAAATGGGCACATGACTAAATTCTTCCGAAATTTCAAGAGTAAAAACTAAAATGTCGAAGTTTCTTATAAAATATACACAATTGAAATTTTACGACAAACTTTTGATTTAAAAATCAATTTCTCAAAATGTGAGTGAGGACGCTCACTTATACGTGGCTCTGTCACAGAGGAGTTGATGGGCTCCAGTGCCATATGTCCACATCTCACATTCAGACTATTGCTCGAATCTCGAAACTCTTATACGAGTTTTAAATTCTGCTTAAAATAGCTTTTTTTTTTTTTTTTTTAAGCTAAAGATGTCTTTCAAACATTTTTACTAGGGGGTGTTTGGTGAAGTAGTTTGAGTTGAGATTTCTAAGTTTTAATAGTAAATTTTTTTGAATTTTCAGAAAAGATAAAAAACTTTTTGAGAAAAAGACAAAATTTTTTTGAAAAAAAGACAAAAAAAATTTTTGAGATTAGTATTTTGAGTTGGTGTGCCAAACACCCTATAAATATTAGAAAATTGAAAACTCATTTTGACTTAAAATAAGCTCATTCAAAATATATCATTTCAAACAATTATTGGAAAGCTACGGCTTTAACTTTGTAAATTTGAATATGGTAGTTACAAGATCAAAATGAAGACTGTTTGTTAGGTTAAAAAGAAATAATAAACCTAATAATAGTGAATGTTACTTGTAAGGGTAGAGTAAAAGCGGATGGGATTCGAGAAATAGTAGGGTGACAATTGGGTCACGACACAACAACACGACATGAAACCCGAAGTTAACGGGTTTGGTTTTCTTTAATTGGTTTGAGTCAAAACGGGCTGAACCCACTAGTCACAATTAAAAAAAGGGTCAAAACAGGTTGAACTTGCCAACCTGCAATTAACCCGTAATAACCCGTTTAATATATGGGTCATATATGGGTTGACACGAACACAATCATTTATTCACCCATTTACTAACTTTTTAGTTTTACATTACATGTTTTTCAAAAATATTTTTTATACTATTTTGAAGCTTTAACAAATTTTGATTTTAGGGAATATATAAAAAGAAAAAAGGCAGGGTTTTATTTTTCTCTTTATTTTTCAAATGTCATAGTTGCCTCACCTCACCCTATATGCTTTCTTCTCGCTACAGGCATACCCTATCCTCTTTCTTGATCATATTCACACTATCCCAGCCACCCACGTATCTCTTCATCTCTCACAATCTCTCGCCTTCTCCTTCTCATAATTCCACCTTTCTCATTCACTCATTCTCTCTATCCCTCGCATTCAAACTTGGCCTTCCTATGAGTAGGGGTGGTAATTCGTGTCGCGTGTCGGGTTTGTGTCGTGTTAGAGCCGTATCGATTTTTTTTTTCTTTTTCGACCCGAACACGACCCACGACACGAAAACGACATTAAACCGCGACACGAACACGACACGAACCCGTTACGGGTGACACGACATGAACCGAAATTGACCCGTGACATGAAATTGACGCTACTACAGAATGTGGATACCACGACGGTTTTTAACCGTCGTGGTAACATTTCCATGAAGGTTTTTTAACCGTCATGGAATCTAGAGTCGTAAAATCTTTTCAGATTCACGACGGTTTTTTAACCGTCGTGGAATGGGCAAAAATAAGGCCTAAATATAGACATTTAAAAATATACCACGACGGTTCTACGTAAAAAACCATCGTGGTAAGGAAATCTTCCACAACGGTTTCTCATGGAAACCGTCGTGGTAGGACCCCTTACCACGACTGTCAAAAAACCGTCGTGGTAGGTAAAAAAAAAAAGAAAAAAAATTTGCGAATTCGTTTCATTTCTCTAAAAACATTTAAATCATAAAATCAACACTTTTTTTTCAAAAAATTCCCAAATCTGTGCCTTATCCAACCAATTTAATTCAATCTAAAACACAACCACAATGAATAATCACCGAAAATGTAGGAGACGGATTTTGGCCATTTCGGACGGAATATTCCCAACTCAACAATCTATAAAATCAACATTTTGGACGGAACATTTTATCAACAACCACAATCAACAAAATTAACATTTTGGACGAAAAATACCCAAATCTGTGCATTACCCAAGTAATATACATTACAACTTATGGCTTGTCGAGCGTGGGTACCGGCGGTGTGCGGCGAGAGAGAGAGGGAAAGCTGCATGAGTTCCTTGGTGGACTTGTCAGAGAATGGAGGAGGCCGCGTGAGTGGTGGTGGAGGCTGTCGGAGAATGGAGCCAAGAGAAAAATTTGAGAGGTGAGATAGAGAGAGTTTTTGGAGATTTTAAGTAGGGAGGGAGTGGAGAGAGAGAAATAGAGGGAGGAAATTGGGCGGCTTTGGGTATAGAGTTAGAGTGTGTATTTTTTTAGATTTTAATACACGTCCAAAAAATTGAATTTAATTTAAAAATTTTCAAAATTCCCGCTTTAGTACTTACCACGACGGTTATTTGGGAAAACCGTCGTGGTATGTAAACATACCACAACGGTTTTCCCTAAAAACCGTCGTGGTAGAGTCCAAAAATTTAAAAAAGAAAATTTTGTGAAAAAAGACCATTCCACGACCGTTTTTTAAAAAACCGTCGTGGAAAATGAGGTAAAAACACGGAGCGGAACAGAGTTTCCGAAAACCGTCGTGGAAGGAAACTAAAATTTTTTTTTTTTGGCTTCCACGACGGTTTTTTAACCGTCGTGGAAGCCGAAGCTTCGACTTCCACACGGTTAAAGGTAAAAAAAAAAATTTTTTTTTTTTTTTTTAGCTTCCACATGGTTTTTTTTTTTTTTTTTTTTAACTTCCATGATGGTTTTTTAACCGTACCGTCGTGGAAGGTTAAAAAAAATTTTTTTTTTTGTTTTTTTTTTTTTTTAGCTTCACGACGGCTTTTTAACTGTTGTGGAAGCTTCGGCTTCCATGACGGTTAAAAAACTGTCGTGGAAGGTAAAAAAAATTTTTTTTTTGTTTTTTTTTTTTAGCTTCCTTTCACGACGGTTATTAAAAACCGTCGCGGAAGCGTGGGCTTCCACGGCGGTTTTTAATAACCGTCGTGGAAGCTTCGGCTTCCATGATGGTTTTCGGAAACTCTGTTCCGCTCCGTATTTTTGTCGCATTTTTCACGACGGTTTTTTAAAAAACAGTTGTGGAAGTTCCGTCGTGGAATCCACATTTTGTAGTAGTGTGACCTGCAACACGAAATTGACCCGCGATACAAAATTGATTCACAACACGAAATTGGCGACACATGAACATTGACCAAAAAAAAAAAAGGGTCGTGTTCGAGTTCCGCAGGTCCAATCCAAACACGACCTGTTTTTTTTTCGTATCAATTTCGGGGTGACCCAAAATTGAACCGACCCCTATTTTTCCTAATCCGAACCCGCGAAATTCGTGTCGTTTTTGAAATGTGTCGTCGTGTCACGACTCGTATTACCACCCTTGCCTATGAGCATGTTTTGGATTTGTGGACTTTTAACTGATGTTGTTTCGCTTATGTGAACTGATATGGACTTTAATTATAAACAATGAACTTGCTAATTTGGTATTTAATCATCATTCACATCTTTTTATTTATTTTTTAGCATCAATTTTTGATTTCAATCAGGTTGGTTTAATGGGTTGTAAACAGGTTAAAATAACACTTTAACCCATTAATAAATGGGTTTGCAGGTTGACATGACACATTTGTGACCCGTATATTAAACAGATTAATGGATCGTATCTGTGTTAAACCTTTAATTAAAGGGTTGGGTTTGGATTAAGCTTTCTGACACAATTATTTAATGGGTTGGGTTTAGGTCCAGGGTTAACGTGTCAACTAAGGGCTTAAACACGATACGAACATGACCTATAAGCACGAATTGCCAGCCCTAAGAAATAGGATCTTGGACAAATTTTTTATGTTAACCTATGAAAATTAAATTTAACATCACAAACTTAATCACCAAAATTTAGCTTTTAATGCGCTTATAGTGTGATATGGATGAATGAGTAGCTTTACAAAAGGTTCTTCCCATGTGAGAATGAACCAAAGGAAGGTGCCAAGCCGAAGTGTACAAATCTTATAGGTCAATATCTGCTTATATTTAGATCACTGTGTTCTATGTAAGGATCGTCATATGTTAGAACTGTGGTTTTTTGGACTATTTATACGCCGGAGGTAAAGTACTTTTGCTTAAAATGTGATGTTTAGGCAACCTTAGTTTAAAAAAGAAGTTGGGTCGCCTTGCTAAAAATACGAAGTTGGAGAACCTTTCTAATGCAAGTTTCAACAACACCGATAAAAAGTTCAAACAATTTTGGAGAAGAAAGCAACGTTTAGCCTTGATTAAAAAGCAAACAGATTTCATTTTACGTTACATCTTCTCTTATGAAGTCCACTAACAGTGTACACTTGTGACAATATTGAGTTAACAAAATTCTAGTCCAAAGTCAAATAATTCCCACTTAATTATCAATTTCACACTCTAATAATTGTCATTCTCTGAATTGGCCGAAATAATTAACATTTACACATGCATCCAATTTTGTTTAAGCCTTACAATCTGATGCATGCACTGAGATGAAAAATACCTATATATATAATAAGCTCCAGCTTATTATTAGAACAAATTTTTTAAAAAAAGTTAATTAAAAGCGTATAGCACATCAAATAATTTCAATTGAAATGCTGGCGGCAATAATGAATAACCAAGATTACAATATAAGGTAAAAACTTACGTAAAAACAAAACAAAAACATTAGCCCATAAAGGATTAAGTGTTTTCCCATGAATATTACACAGTTTCAGTAAGCACACCAGGCTTTATTTTGTATTTTATATATATATATACAGATATATATAGCTAATCAAACAATAAAATATGTTTAGTTTATAACCAATAAATGAACCTTTTTATTCTATGTATATTGTTTGCTATTTGCTCAAGCGGGAATGCGAAGATAAAGTGGGATGGGATTATGAGCCTCAGGAGCTGAATCCCAAACAGAGAAGGCACTTGTTGAATTCATCCATTTTTGTGTGATTTCTGGGTAGTGACGGTCTATCACGTCTTTAAGGGTCTCAGTAGTATTAACCCATTCCAATCCTTTCTTTGTGTATGTCTCCTCATTGTAATAGCTTGTGAAGAACCTGTCTGCTTCTAGCCTCCTGCATCACCATAACTCACAATGTGAGAGACCTTAACATGTATGTATGTATGTGTTTATATATTATATGTATGTATGTATGTATGTATGTATGTATCGGGATTCGAGTGATAGTCCGAATGTGAGACGTGAATGTGCAGTACTCAAGCCCGCCACCTCTCATGTGACGGAGCTACATACAAGTGAACTTCCACACTCACATTTTGGGAAATTGATTTTTAACCCTAAAGTTTTTTTTTTTTTTTTTTTTTTTTTTTTTTTATAAAATTTCAGTTGTGTCTCTATTTTTATAAGAAAATTACACATCTGCCCTCACAGAGATTTTTGATATTTTAGTTTTTTTAATCTTGACATTTTGAAGAAGCATATTCATAAGATTTCATTTTTGTTTGGCATTTAAATTTAACTTCAACTAAATTATATTTTTTTTATATCAGTTTTTGTCTTTTTCGGAAAAGTTAACAAAATTTATAACTAGTTTTTAAAAAATCGATCAACTCCAACTTAAAAATTTAATCTCCAATCAGCGAAATTGAAACCACAATCCATTGGCAAAATTGAGCACTAATTAATAAGTATTGATGAGTGAAGACAAATTAATATACCTGGTTGCCATTTGAAGGAAAATGACAAAAGCAGACTCGGAAGTGGCAAATCCTTTGATCTTCTTCTCCGCCATGAGACCCACAAGAAGGTCAAGCTCCTCAACATCATCCCCATACACTTCTCTAAGGATCTTGATTGCTTCTTCATCATCTGTCAGATCTTCCCATGTTTTGATGGGTATAAGCAGTAATGCTCTCCTGAACGCATTGTACCTCGCAACTTTCCTCTCCCTATCCCTGTAAACTGCATATATACCATGTAACCAAAATTATATTTTATCAATTTGACAGTAAAGAGAATATACATATATATATAATTAGAATTACAATATCCTTCCCAAGAATGTTTGACACCTATTATTAGAATTGTCATTCCACACTACGTTTTCACTTGACTTACTAAAAATAGATAAGGGTTCATATAGGGACTTTAGTTATCCAGACACATACTTCGTGAAATGGTTCGAGCTTGATTGTTGCCGGGAGCAACAAGTTATGAAAAATGGCCCTGGATTTTAGTTAAAGCAAATTTACCCCCTAAATTTGTCAAATCATATATTAAGAAAACGTCAATGTGCACCTCACCGGTTTTTTTTTTTTTTTAAGTACTTTATTTACCCCTTGAATTTTTTGTGCTTTGGTAAGTTACATCCTAATCTTTTTTAGTTTTGATAATTAACCCAATTAATGTGGGTCACATGGCAACAGTTTCATAATCATCAAGATTTAAAATTTATACAGTAATTTACTAAAGTGTCAAATTTTCGAGTGATGATAAAGTGCAGATAACCGTAAAAAAAAAAATTAAATTAAATTAACTGATTATGCCTTAATTAACACACCCTACTAGATCATACTCAATTAATTTACCTTCAAGAGCAGGTAGATCCACATGATCAGGTCTGTCTTTGCCATTTGGGTCTTGAGGGATGAGATCTCTCATCCACAGTGGATAGTTCCAAAGCTCGAAGGATCCACAAGATTGATGTCCCATTGAAACAAGTAACTTTGTGAACCCTATTTCTGATAAATTCTTCTCACCTTCTTGACCAATCAAATTCTCCATGGGAATCCTGTAAAAAAGAATTACATGCGTGATTAATTATTTATTTCATGAACTAATGCATATTAATAAAATCAAATATAGCTTTTGTGAATTAAATTTAACTTTTAACAACACTGATCTTGATTTGAAGATGGAATTCTTTACTTTATCCATAACATCTTATCCGTGTGGAAGATGATTTTAAATCTATTTGGACCGATCTTTGTTTGAATGTAAAAACGAGATTAATAAAGTGAATACGAAGAAAATGCTAATTATAGATTACAGTTATAGCATTTTAAGTGATGAACAAACAATTTATTAAAATAGTTTTCTATGTTATAAAATTGCTTTGATAATATATGTTTGTTGAACGTTAAATCTACTCAAAATGATATATGTTTCTATACATATTTATACGCAAAACACAGAGTAAAATTCTCAAGTTCTAAATAAATGTTAAAAATATTAAAACGTACGCTTTGATCAACGGTGGAGATTTATTAGGCCCTGTTGTAGCAGAGATATCCCGGACTTGGAGGTCATCAGGAAGAAGGGCATGCATTCTATAGACACTGACAAATTCTTCCGTCAATGAATAAGGGACACCATGATTATTGGACTTCTTGTGGCCCACAAAACCACTCAAAGTCGATTCACCCACGTGCCCAAAAGTGTCCTTGAATTTCTTCCCAAGAAGTCCGTACCTGAAAATAATGCAATTATGATGCATTAGTTAAGTCAGTATATTTCTAGCAAAAAAATTATGTCAGAATTATGACGAAAGCAAGACCAGTGAACGACATCATTTTTCATTGTGAAACTTGAACCCGTAATAAAGTTTTTTAGTAAAAACAAAAATCTTAATGAAACAATTATGGATAAGAATTCAGAAAGCTCCTAAATTTTAATGGCACTTTTAATTTTTCATCTAAATTTACTTTTATATTACTTTACTGAATTTTGAATTTAATCTCATTCTATTTTTTTAATCAAAATTTCAGTTAAAAATGAATAAAAGAAACAAGAGAATTAATTTAACTAAGTCCATTTTGTTAAGATTTCTGTTAAAGAAAATGAAAAAAATATCACGAGACTACGTTAAACTCACGTTTTTTCGTTTGTTTTGTAAAATTAAATCCAAAATTTAGGAGATGAAGGGATAGCTTTTAAAATTTAAGGAATAAAATGGGAGTGATAATTCAACAATTATTGAAGTCAGTTTTAACTAGCATAGTTTTCCTCATACATATACACACGTGTACACTTTCTATTGGTCGAGAAAGTTATATATTTTGCCTTACCAATTGCTGCGCAACCCTGCACGTAATGTGTCTGTTTTGAGGAGCTCCAC
Organism: Ficus microcarpa; assembly: GCA_025413485.1. Lineage (NCBI taxonomy): Eukaryota > Viridiplantae > Streptophyta > Magnoliopsida > Rosales > Moraceae > Ficus > Ficus microcarpa. The sequence goes on along the minus strand of CM046387.1, from coordinate 22,285,289 downwards.
ACTCCAATCAATCGTATGCACTTTTGCAATCACAGCTGAAGTCACCAACCTCGCGTGCCTATACAAGTCCTCATCATCCAAATCACGATATTCCTTCTAAAACACCATCAAGCAATGAACCAAGTTCAAATTAAAAATAAATTAATATAATTCACTTGAGAATATTATAAATTAATTTTTGCAAAGAGTGGACACATAATACATCTATTAGAAAGAGAGATTGCATGTTCGATCTTATTCATCTTAATTTTAGAAAGTACAATATTAACAAGTACCTTGAGGGCATCACACACCACATTATGCTCTTTAACAAAAAGAGCCTGCAGTGCTGAAAGACCCGCCCAAATGTTGCTAACATCGCCGGACAAAGGAATTCCGTCTTGGTCGTGCAGGAGAAGGCCGTCTTTCGCGATCTTCAGTTTGCCATCTTTGAAAGTTCTCAGTTGCTTCAACTTCTCATTGTTGCTTCCATATATAGCACTTCCATCCCTTCTCATAATAAGGACGGACCATGTAAAATTTGGCGGTCAATATTTCATGCATGTTTTTTAAAACAAAAATCTGTGCCGTTTATTTTTATTATTTTATTATTATTATTATTATTATTTGCAATGGAAAAAAAGGAATTGTTGGAATCATCCTATCTTTCATCCAAAAACTAATGGAACTGGAAATACTTTGATCTAATTTTACATAAACTAAGGATGTGTGTGTGGAGATGTAATTCAGAGAATATAAATTTCTTTCCACCAAGGTGTACGAATGTTCTTGGTGCCGGTTTTAATATCATAAAAATTAGTTGGAACTTCCTTTGTCTGGAAGAACTTGAAGGACTTGAGGGGGCACTCACTCGCAACTTCTTTTGGAGCAGTAAGCTCGATCTTCATAATTTTATGGAAAAAAAAAAAAGAAAAGAAAAAACAACAAATTTAACTTGTTTACTTGTAATAAACCAATCACAACTGAGAAAACAAAAATTGTTCTAAGCTTTTTTTCAAAAATCAAGGATTGGAAAAATCGTTAATTAACTAAGAATTGTGTAATTAAAAAGAAATCTATGGAACCTGATTTGTGTCCTCTAGGTGGTTGACCCAATCATGAATCATAAACTGAATCCAAGAGGCTGCTATGACGTTGAATTGCTTTCCTGTGTCTTTGTAATTTGATTTTCTTACCAGAAGTTTTGCGGCAACCACCATTGGATCCGGCTTCAATAGCTATAGAAATCGGAATAAATGAATGGTTATTATTAACCGATTACAAAAAAAACAAAAAAAAAAAAAAAGAAAAGGAATTTATTGGGTTACAGCCCAATTAATAAAGGTAGAGCCAGCTAAAAGAGAGATCTCAAACTTAAATCGTGAGAAAATCTAACTATATTACAATTTTTTTTTTAAGAAAAAAAAATTATTGACTAGTAAACTACTTGGGCAATTTCAAAACCTTGACTAGTCAGCTTTTAGAAACATTTAATTAAGATCGAACAAAATGGAATAAAAAAAAGGGAAAAGTGTTTCTCTAGATCACACAAATGTATGATATATAACCAAACTACAAATTTGATTTATCATATATAATGAGATAACTGATACATAAATTAAATATATTGATAAAGTCAAAAAATTTTTATTCTATAAATTAAAAAACTTTTGCAATTGGGTCCTTGAACTTGATTTCTCTGTATGGAAAATTGTATAAATTAGCCGAACATCTATATATTCATATATATACTTCAATGATGTTTTACAAACATTTTCAAACTTTAATGAAGCAAGAATACAATACATACGAGAGAATAAAGAGAGTTAAAAGAGATCCAATTCCAATGGTCAATTTTTGTCACAAAAATGTAATTGTGATTCTTCAATATGCATGCATATAAGTGTTAAATTAAAAGGTATACCGTATCTTTCTGATCAACGGGAAGAACATTCCTGCCAAAGAAACTTCCTTGGCCGCCAGCACCTTCATTGAAAGGATCGTTATACTTTCCGTCAGCCGTTCGGTATGGATAATCGACCGGGTTAAACCGGACTCCGACCGGGGTTTCACCTACGTTGAACAAGTTGTACTGCTGATGAAGGTGGCGACGGCCAGCCAGATACGCTAGACCCAAGAAAACAGGCAAACGGTGCCATATTCCCAACTTATCAACCGAGTGCATAAGCTGTAATTCATGAAAGTAGTGATTAATAAAGATAAATACATAATATTATTGCACAAAAATATAGGTTATTAGTAAATTATAATGCTAATAATAATAATAATAATAATAAAGGAATTTATTACAAGGAAAATTAAGACATCAATGAAAGACATCCTGTTGATGACTGCATGGAAGTCTGGATGGACGAAGCCATACAGGATTTTCTTGAACAACTCTTTAATTAAAGACAACATTGCAATCTATTTCTCTTTGAAGAACTTGTTATTTGTGTATGGTACTGATTGGAGCCAAGCACCTTAGATTTTATACGTATATATAGGTGAAAATTTTCATTAAAGTCCAAAGGAAAGGGCGGTTATTTCCAGTGATATTCATTTATATATATATATATCAAGTGTATTAATAACAACCGACAACTAATTGCACAAAAGGTGGTTTCCTGTTGGTTTCATATTTCTAATATCTTCGTAGACCTCGTTTTCGTACATATTAGAATAAGACTGATGAATATTAAATTGGAGTAAAATGAAAAATATTATAAAATAGTAGTACACGATCTATACTTAACTCAAGTTTAAGAATGATTTAGGCAATTGGTGTCCGTGGCGATATTCCAAAAACTTTTCTTTTTTTTTTTTTTTTTTTTTTTTCAAGGGACTCAGTGGGAAACAAAAAATAGATAAAAGACATTATTTATATATTTTATTATTGAGTTTAGGTACAAGAGTGATAAGTTTTTTTTTATTTTTTATTTTTTTTTTAAAGATGGCGGTTGGCATTTTTTTTTTATAAGCTGTAACTTCGATTTATTAATTAGCATAAAAGAAAAAAATGCCAGTACAGCTCAGGTAAATGGGCGAAAAAAACTTCAGTGAAAGTGATTTTAATATATGGTTTTTCTTATAGAGAGATGTAGTTAGTTGGTAAACTTATGATAAGAATGATATTTACTCTATCCATAGGTATTAATTTATTTTGGTTATAAGATCAATATTTTAGCAGTTTGATTGATTTATGAGGGTTCATATTAAAGTTTACGCATGAAATTGCTTTTATTAATAGATCAAATTATTAAAAAATTAATATCAATAAGTAAATCATTAATAAAGCCTATTGACAGGATAAAAATTTAATTCATAACATAAGTTTTTCCTTACAACTTAAGATATAAATTCTGAAAATATGCAAAACACCGTCCAATTAATAAAAATGATTTTTTTTTTTAATTTTTCAGTATGTATATGAGAAATGAATGAACGAAAGGAGATGGTATTATCGGCGTGGGCCAGGAGACGATGAGGAAGAAATGACTTTTCAAATTTGTTTTTTTTTTTTTAATTCATTTTTTTTTTTCTGTTTGTTTTTTTTTTCCTCCTGTTTGCTTGGTAGCCAGAGATAACATATGCAAACTTGAGGAATAGTAAGTAAATGAGTGAACAAGTATCTTGTACACATGAAGACATTTTGTGTGTTTGAGGTAGTACTGAACCATTAAATTTTCTGTGGCCCAATTAATACTCTCCAACTTTTCTTCTGTCCATCCTCAGTCACCAATTTGATACTACTGTTAATATCTTTTTTTACCATAATATTTTTTTCTTTCTTGATTTTGCCTCATAAATTATGTCAAAACCACCTGCTCGTCTTTATTTGCAAGATGAAGTGTACCATCGTTCCACTTTTCTCACCTTTCAAAAAAAAAAAAAAAAAAAACAATAAAACTTGTTATAGATAGCTGGAATTTGTCGAGGATGTAGACTTGTTAATAAGTAATTGTTCCAACCACTAACTAATAAGTAGGTGCAACAATTAAGTTGTCTTTTCTTATTAAACATTTTATAGACTTATCTTAAAGTTCTTACCAAGTTAATAGACTCCACGATGTTAACTGTGTTATGATAATATTGTTTGAAAAATCAGATTCGATATCAGAGTTACGACGCAGCGGAAGTTTTAAAAATTTTTATGCCGATTCGGAAAAGAAGTTCATGATGCATATAACAATAAATTAAATTCATGATCTAACGTACCTTATTTCTTGGATTCCGGAATTACTAGAGCATTTAACCAACGTGTCTTCTCTATTATTCTTGAGTTCTACGTCTCAGAGTGTGTGTGGGCACACGTTCTATGAATCCAAGCGACCGGTAATGCTTTCCGAAGTCTAGATTCCTCCTTTTCAATTTTGATGTTCCTTGTTGAGAATATGATCCAGGTTCTTTCTTCAAAACTTCAAATTAGGAACCGGTTAAACTCCTATGAAAATTATCCCTCGGTTTAACTTTCTTCACAGTTTTGATTCAATGGAATTTTCTCTCTTTTTCTCACTCAAGAGTATGGCCGAATTTTATGATGTGGAAGAAACCCTAATTGGTTTTTCTCTCACTCCTAAAAAACATTTCCCTTTTAGTGTGAATCACCAAAAAAATTAGTTTTTCAAGAATCCCTAGCCTTTATATAGTATTCCAATCCTTTTTCAAAATTAATCTTCTACTTAAAAAATAATTATTTTTCCGGATAATATTTTGAACCAAAGGATCATACAAATTAGAGCTAGATTCATTGAACCTAAAAAACGTTTTTCCAAGGGAAGATCTATCCTAAAAAAAATTTGGCCACATTGAGATTTAAATTTTGATTGGTGGTTCAAATCTTAAATCAAGAATCTAGACTAGTCTAAAAACCCTAATTCTATCTAGATTCAAATTTCTTTTAAACCTTTTTGAATTTAAATAAGATTCACTTATCTGAATAAATATTTTCGACAAACATCAACTATATTAATTAATTTAAATTAATGGAATATTTCAATTTTTTTTTTACTCACAAAAACCGTGCACCTATTTTAAGGAAAGAAAAATCCATCAAATAATCTCCATTATTTAAATCAATTAATAATTTAATGTTAGGAATATACTTGAATAATTTTGAAACAAAATTTTCTTCCCTCCACTCAATTAAAAACCGTGCACCTCTTTTAATTAGGAAAGAAAAATTTTGTTTTCCAAAATTAAATAATTCAAACGCAATCTTATTTCCAAAATTCAATTAACCAATCACATGTTGACAAATCATATTATTTGTTTACACAAATTTCACATGTCCAATCCTTTCCAGATTGCATGTTAGAGAGTACCATGTCTTAATAGACATTACTAAATTCCATTTAAATTTTACCGATCTCATTAGGAACAAATCTCGAGATGCTATATGGAACTATATGAGCTAATAGAGGGACCCAATGGAAATATGTAAAGAGACTTTTATAATTGTGAAATATTAATCCCAGATTAATTATTCGTCAATTATCAACTTCAAGACTATTCCACTAAAATTTTTGAAGCTGAACTCATGTTTACACACCGTATTATGAAAGTTCTCTCACGTAGTGCTTCTTCTACGATTTATTCATCGCTTGCTTAATCCCCATATGTTATCCATGATTGAATTAAGAACTTTTTCCATTTTACCTTTTACCTTTTCAATCATTTTAACTTAAAGTTCCATTATTCTCCATTGAAAGAACCACCAATTGTAAAACCAGACAATTGGTAAACCATCAGAGAACACAAAGTAAACCGATGGTCAAGATCTTGTTATATTATCTTTCAATCCTCAAATAATGCCTTTAAGTAAATAACATGTACTATCGTTAAGATAGCTATGAATTCCATATCTATGAATATTGATTTCTCCATCTATAAGTCATGCATGCAAAACACAAGTATATTGACCATGAATTATATATGTCTCACCTGTAGTGCATTAAAGTACATAAGTCATGGATACGAACTCAAGAAAACATTTCAGGATTAAGATTAATGCAGGATGATAATCAAAGTGTTATTGATTCTTATAAACGGAATTATTAAACCGAATCAATTAACACTTTAGGTCCAGCCCAATGTCATAAATCGATACTGGTAAGTATACATTAAAGTTTATACTCGGAACCTATTTGATGGTCAAGATAAATCATCCCTCCAAGGAAGTAGACAACCTTCACAATCTTATCATGAATAAGATCCCCAAATTTTAGTCTATCGAATGCGGACTGTTTATTTAGACTATTATCAAATTATCATGTCTTCTATGTATACCCCATATACATATGGTAATCCAATATATTACCAACAGTCAAGGAGTATTTTATGTTTACTCAAAATAACCATACAATCAACAAATGAAAGTAAATAGGATACAACTTATTAAACATGAATAACCTCCCCTTATTAATATCAAAATGTCATATTTACAGAAAATCCCTAATATTGATTTTCTATCCTTATGGCACATATAGATCCCAACAAATATGAGTAAAACCGTAACTATTCTTTAAATAATTAAAACATATCATTTTCATTCTATTAATAGACCTAAGATAAGGGTTACAGTGACCGGACAAAACAATCCAACCGTGAAAAACAACAAGCCCCAAATATATAGTTCATATTCTTTTTTTTTTTTTTTATGTGCAAGTGAGCAAAATATCTCATACTCTCCAATTTCCTTCACAAATATCAAGTAAACTAGCAAATAGTTTTGGTAAATCACACTACTAAAAAGAGGGGATTACACGACGGTCATTGACCGTCGTGCAAAGTTTACATGACGGTTATATGAACCGTCGTGGTATTTCAATTTTACACGACGGTCAACACCCGTCGTGTAATCCCGTATTTAAGTAGAAAAATCATGGTGTAAATCGGACTTTACACGACGGACGTATCGAAGACCGTCGTGTAAAGCGGGCTTTACACGACGGACATATGAAGACCGTCGTGTAAAGCGGGCTTTACAGGACGGACATATGAAGACCGTCGTGTAAAGCGGGCTTTACACGACGGACATATGAAGACCGTCGTGTAAAGCCGGCTTTACACGACGGACATATCGAAGACCGTCGTGTAAAGCCGGCTTTACACGACGGACATATCGAAGACCGTGGTGTAAAGCCGGCTTTACACGACGGACATATCGAAGACCGTGGTGTAAAGCGGGCTTTACACGACGGACATATAAAAGACCGTGGTGTAAAGCGGACTTTACACGACGGACATATCGATGACCGTTGTGTAAAGAGGACTTTACACGACGGACATAAGAAGACCGTGGTGTAAAGCGGGCTTTACACGACGGACATACGAAGACCGTCGTGTAAAGCGGGCTTTACACGACGGACATACAAAAGACCGTGGTGTAAAGCGGACTTTACACGACGGACATATAAAAGACCGTGGTGTAAAGCTGACTTTATACGACGGACATATAGAAGACCGTGGTGTAAAGTTTTGGAGTCTATCGTGAAATTGCAAAAATCAAGAGACAATTCAAGATATTAACAACATTGATCAAGGTTTTGTAACATACCAATTATTATATATTACAAAGATGAAATGTCATAATCAACAAATTCCATTACATGACGACACCATTCACTCCTAATCAAATCCAAATCATCAGAAGTGAAAAATTCTTTACTTTCAAGTGCGTTAATTCCATTAAACACTATTTCCCTCATAAAACCTAAAACGAAATAACCACATTCAACACTTCCCTCTTGCAGAGGACAAGGCCGGTTCGAGATTTTCGTTTTACAATCTCGTCTCTTTTTAATTCCTTCGCCGACCGTAATCTTCCAATCCGTTAGGGCCCTAGCAAAGTAGTAAAGTTCAAACTAATTAAAATGCATATATTTAAGATTAACAAAAAAAATTAACATACTAAACTTGACTTACATGTAAATGAGTTCAGTAAAGTCGTCTCGTTTCTTCTCTCGAATAGGATCAAAGTAAAGGACGAGGTCCTCCCACGGGTCAATGACTCCCAAAACCCAATGTCTGCCTCTGTTATGAGGCACAAGAAAAAGCCGTCCTTTTGGTGCGTCCTGCAAAAAGGTTAGAAGATTATCGGCTCGCTCTCTCATGCCAGCATCTTCGGTATCTACACGCACCGGTGAGATTAAGGTTGGAGACACAAAAACAAACTTATCTGCTTGCCCATTCTTCCTACATAGTTCCTCCAAATAACTGCATAAGTGTGACAAACTTATTATTATACCTAATAACAAATGGAAGAATGTCAAGAAATAATAAATTTAGAGATAGAATATCGTACCTCATGTAGACTAATATACAATTCGCACTGATTTCTTGTAAATTAATAAACTCATAAATATCGTCGAAGTTCAAATAGACGGGCATCTGAAAACCCATGATCGTATACGGTATTGGGACCTCTATCTGATTACCTTGACGCATGGAATTATGTGCATAATAAGCCAAAGGCTTCATCGCCTTGTTCATTTTAGTAAATTCGAACAAAGTTTGTTGTTGTTGCACATCCTGTTGTACCTCAGTTCGAGAGTCAATCGTTCTCTTTCCAACTTGTTTTTGGCGTTTTTTCCTCGCAGCTGCTGGGTCAGGAACGTGACTAGGCCCTCGACTTGCCTTGTTCATACTTGTGTCGATCTCGACCAATGTTATAGGCCAAGCAACAAACCCATTAACAGCATCCTCCACAGTGGCTGCCTCGACCGTCGGTATAGGTAATGCTGCTTTTTTTAATTTTGGCACAACGATTGACACTCGCACGTTCCCTTCCCCTAACGGAATCCCATGCACTGCATCAGTTGGAAGGCTCCCTAGCCATGCTCTTCCAAACGCAACAAGCAACTGTCCACCCTGAACTTCATCAAAGATATATAGCTTACACTCTTGACTGTCGACCGGCACGGTTGTCGGATCAGTCACTCCATGTTGTTTTTCTTGGACAGAGCAACTAGCCTTAAAGCTGTTGTGTTGGTCCACCGTTGGCACATTATTGTTGGCATCAAACGCCGGCCCCGCATTTTTGCTCGCACATAGACCACGAACCAACGCCTTTAGTTCTTCAATTTCACGTCTCATTGATTGTACTTCATTATCTTTGCTCGAACTTCGACCCACGTTGAAGTACTGAGAAGCCTTCACGATCTTTGATTGGCCACGAACACGTCCTCTGTGTTCGGGTCTAGATAATGCGTTTGACAATATATCATTAGTGCCAACTGATTCGAAAGTTCCTTGGCTCTCCTGTGTGTTGTACTCCATCTACAAGATAATTAACATAACTCATTCCAGCTTAAGGGTACGTTGTAAGTATATAGTAGTGCTAAATAAGTCAATGTTAGTTAGTAAACTTACGATCAAGTCGCTTATATTTTTACATGCTGGATCTTTCAACTCTCCATCGTTGCCTGTCTGTTGCTCCAACCACAAAGCATCTCTTCTTTCCCATTGCCCAGTCTTCTTATGCTGTAATACAACATCGTAACTATACATGAGAATATAATGTTCTAGAATCGGCTTCCGATTTAGAAGAAACAAAACTTATTGACATACCTTTTCCTGGTCGAGCTTTCTATATCCGTCTTGGCCTCCTCTCGATGAGTATTCCTGGTTCGCTCTTATTTCGCTGCCACGATCCGAAAGTTGTTGGAATTGTGCGGATGTTCTATACTGAACGAACTTCGCCCAATCCTCTTCTTCTATACTCGGGTAGTTCTCAATAACTTTTTGAGGCCGTTTCCACACACTCTCCTCGAATACATGTGCCTCCACAAACGTCTTGTATAGATCATATCGAAAATTCCTTGCAGCTTCACCGCATGATTTTAAACAAGCCGTACGAAAGCTTTCATCCACAGTGAAAGAAGTAACAGTTTCTTTCCAAATTATATCTTTAAATCTGTCTAAATCGCGGGATCTCCAATCTTGTATCCATATTGGAACATGCTCTCGAGCAAGCACACCAATCCAGCTCATCAATTCATCCCCGTGCTTCCCTTCCGGTTGTCCTTTCTCGTCAAATGTGACTTTAATTCGTTCGCCCTTTTTCCTTGCTACATGAACACGTTTCATTAGAGTTGCCTTTCGCTTTCCATCGCCCGTTGGATCAAACGGGTTTGCCCTTCGTGCTCGTCCCTTTTTTGATTTTTCCATTGTATTTTATTCGAAAAAATCACCTATTTATTGCAACACGAACAAAAAAATTTGAAGTCGTCATGTAAGTTATAATGAAAACAAATTTTCTTTCACTACGAAGCACACATTTTATTAAATTATGTAGAGTAACGAAGAATTTACAAAAAAAAAAAAAAATCAAACAAAGTCTAACAAAATTTCCTTGTAATTTTTGTAAAAAAAAAAAATTTTTTGTCATGTAGGGTGGCGGCGCCACCTTGCTAGCTGGCCCCCCACGGACGCTGGCGCCCCCACGGGCGCTGGCGCCCCCAGGGGCGCTGGCTCCCCCACGGGCGCTGGCGCCCCCACGGGCGCTGGCTCCCCCACGGGTGCCAGCAAGTCGCGCCCGTGGGCGCTCACGGGCACCATCAAGGTGCGCCAATGGCGCCCAACACAGGGGCGCCTGATGCCCACCCACGGCCCCAGACGCCCCCACGGGCCTTGAGCAAGTTATGTATGATTTTTTTTAAAAAAAAATACTCATTTAGGCATTTGATCGAGCATGTGGTGGGCGGACAAAATCCGGGTTCATAAATGTGGGTAAATTTCGTAATCAATCCCATTCACAAGACAACATATACAAAAATGTGTGATTGTTGTCATCAATCTCATTGAAAATATAAAATCTCATTCACAAAGCCTACAAGAATACAAATGGAGTTAGGCCAAAGTTCAAGCAAACATAAAATGTCACCTTGGATTTGTTTAAGATGATAAATGTGATGTTGAGCTTTGAGGAAAGATGAGGTTTCGGCCACCACTGTGATATCGGCGACGGCGACGGCAAGGCGGCGGCGGCGGCAAGAGGACTTGGAGGAGGGGGGCCAAAGTTTGGAAAGTTTTGGAGATGTTGGAGACAATAGGGGGTCGGTTTTTGTGTGGGGAATGGAGAGTTTGTTTATAAATAATGGGTTTTCGCGCGGATTTCGAAGACGAAATTTGAAATTCTAAACAAAAAAAATTGCCTAAAAATTCAAAATTTCGGGGCATTACACGACGGGCATTTTGCCCGTCGTTTAATCCAGGCCAATCCTGGATTAAACGACGGGCAAGTGCCCGTCGTGTAATATAGGATTACACGACGGGCATTTGCCCGTCGTTTAATCCAGGATTGGCCTCGATTAAACGACGGGCAAAATGCCCGTCGTGTAATCCGTAGATTACACGACGGGCATTTCATGCCCGTCGTTTAATCCAGGTAGTCCCTGGATTAAACGACGGGCAGTTGCCCGTCGTTTAATCCAGAGACGTACCCTGGATTAAACGACGGGTAGTTGCCCGTCGTGTAATCTCAGATCACACGACGGGCAACTGCCCGTCGTTTAATCCAGAGGCGTACCTGGATTAAACGATGGGCAGTTGCCCGTCGTGTAATTTAGTATTACACGACGGGCAACTGCCCGTCGTGTAATTTAGTATTACACGACGGGCAACTGCCCGTCGTTTAATCCAGGTACGTCTCTGGATTAAACGACGGGCAAATAATGCCCGTCGTGTAATCCGTAGATTACACGACGGGCACTTGCCTGTCGTTTAATGCAGAGGCGCACCATATATTAAACGACGGGCACCTGCCCGTCGTTTAATCGATGGTGTAGGAAAATTTTTTTTTTCTCTTTCTTTATCACCACGCTAGAAAATCTACGGTAAAAATCTCCAAAAAAATTTTAAACTTCTGTAGAAATTTATTTTGTCACAAATTTCCTCGTTAAATTTTTGACCGTTTGCTTTTAGAATAAAACGATGTATACATAACGCATGCTTCATGTTTTGTTAAAATACATAATAAGTAATGTTGTACAAAATAAATGAATGACATCATGTTCAAGTTTTTTGCTTCTTCCTCTTGGCTCTCTCAACACGTGTCCATTCTATATCTGGGCGAAGCAAGTGTGAAACATCGTCATCGAAATCGTCAATCTCCTCAACCGGTGGCAATCCCTGTGTGAATGCTGGAAGGTCGGAGCAATCTTCCTCATCATCTGCGTGCCCATCACGGAAAACTTTTGGCTTCATCGGCACAACTAAGGACAACTCTTCATTGCTAGGATCCGATGTGTAAAATACCTGGATTGCTTGTGATGCCATAATGAATGGATCATTTTTGTAACCCAAACGTCGAAAGTCCACCACTGTGATTCCGTCTCTGTCAATCCTGACAAAATTATTGTCAGTCCACTTGCACTTAAAGAGTGCTACATAAAAACCCAAGTAATCAAGCTCCCATATATCTTCAATGAAACCATAGTAATTCATGGCTGCATAGACTGGATGCTTGTCCTTTACAGATGAAATATGCATGGACTTAGCGCGGATACTAACACCACTATTTTGAACAGGATGCTTTTCATCTCTTTCGCGAGTGTAGAATGTATAACCGTTGATAAAATATGATGTATACCGTGTAACGACGGTTGACGGTCCTCTAGCGAGGTTCATTAAGTCTTGCGAAAAGCCATCCTTCTCAAAGACATGTTGTCGAATCCACGTACGAAATGACCGATTGTGTTCATCTTGTAACAACTTTTCATTTCTGCCTCTTCTTGGATTTCTATCTCTTAATTCCTGCAGGTGAACCTCAATAAATGGCTCCACTTCAACCCTATTATGTAAGGTATAGAGACAAGCATTCTCCCATTCACCTCGATTTACCGAAGATGGAATGCCGACAGATAGTCCTTTAGATTCAATGTTTGTAGTCTTTGGCAACCCAATCGCTTCCGCGGTGGACAAATACTCGGAGCAAAACTCTACCGATTCCTCCGCTATGTAGCTTTCTACTATACATCCTTCCGCCCTGTTTCGGTTCTTGACATAACCCTTGAGAACCTTCATGTGCCTTTCAAAAGGATACATCCATCTCAAGTACACCGGTCCACATAACTTAACTTTCCAAACTAAGTGCACCGTTAGATGAATCATTATGTCAAAAAATGAGGGAGGAAAGTACTTCTCAAGCAAGCACAATGTCTTGACTAACTCTGATTGTAGCAAATCTAGTGTCAATGGATCAATAACCTTGGAGCAAATCGAATTGAAAAATGAGCATATCTTGGTAATTGCGAATCTAACATCCTTCGTTAACACTCCTCGCAAGGCAAGAGGTAAAAACTGTTGCATCAAGATGTGACAATCATGTGTTTTCATTCCAACCAACCTCAGATCCTTCATCGACACCAGCCTTTTGAAGTTGGAAGAATACCCGTTCGGCACTTTTACAGCAGCGATCCACTCACAAAACTTTTTTTTTCTTGTCGTGACAATGTGTACTTTGCCGGTGGTAAGTAAGTGGCATTCCCTCTTTTCGTAGGGATCAAGTTAAGTCTAATCTTCAAATCCTGGAGATCCATCCGTGCCTTTTCACCATCTTTGCTCTTATTAGGAATGTCAAGCAACGTGCTCACTAGTGATTCACAAACATTTTTCTCAATATGCATCACATCCAAGCAATGACGAACATAAAGCGTCCTCCAATACGGAAGTTCGTAGAAGATTGACCGTTTTTTCCAAGGTCCATCAACCGCCGGATCCTTGTAACTCCGTTTTCGTTTCCCAAGCACCACTTTCAAATCCTTAACCATCTCGAAAACGTCTTCGCCCGTCAAAATCCGGGGAGGGATTCTTTCATCCGTTTTACCATCGAAAGCCTTTTTTTGCTTGCGGTATCGATGATTTTTTGGTAAGAATCTCCTATGACCGAGGAAAACGGTTTTCTTACCATGCTTCAAGCGGATGGAAGAAGTTTCTTTCATACAAACGGGACAACCGATAAAACTCTTTACTGAATAACCAGATAGGTTTCCATAAGCGGGAAAGTCATTAATTGTCCACATCAACATTGCACGGAGTGTGAATGTCTGTTGACGGTAAGCATCTCTAACTTCGAGCCCCTTTTCCCATAAGATCTTTAGATCATCGATCAGCGGTGTCAAGTACACATCAATGTCATTCCCTGGTTGTTGAGGACCCGATATCAATAAAGTCAACATCAAGAACTTCCGCTTCATATTCAACTTCGGTGGGAGATTGTAGTTGACAAGTATGACGGGCCAAGTACTATGCCTACTACTCATATTACCGTGTGGGTTCATTCCGTCCGCTGACAAACCAAGCCGTAGATTCCGTGGTTCAGCACTAAAGTCAGGATGGTCGACGTCGAAGGTCTTCCATTGTGGTGCATCGGCTGGATGTCTAAGCATGCCATCTTCAACACGTTTATCATGGTGCCAAGTCAAATTCTTAGCATGATCGGCATTACGGAATAAACGGCGCAAACGCGGCGCTGGAGGAATGTACCATAAGACCTTTGCCGGCACTCCTTTGCTATCATTCGTTGGCTTCTTGCCCTTCTTCCATCTTGACTCCTTACAAACTGGGCATTCATCCAAATCCTCATACTCTTTTCGGTAAAGGGCGCAATCATTTGGACAAGCATGAATTTTTTCATATTCCATTCCTAGAGTGCTCAACGTCTTCTTAGCTTCGTACATACTAGCCGGTATTTTATTATCAACCGGTAGAACCTCTCTTAGAAATTCTAAAAGCGCCGTGAAACTAGAATTTGTCCACCCTCCCGAAACCTTCATGTTCCACAGTTTGACTAATGCGGACAATTTCGTATATTTACTACACCCGTCGTACAAGGGCAACTCGGCATCATTCATCATTGCATCAAATAACTCCGGCCGATGAACAAATTGTTCTTCCAAATCATTAACCATATCAAACAAATTATCTCCTACTTCTTCATCAACAAGAGGTTCTTTTCCTTTCTTATTTGTAGTTCTAATATTCAAACAATCCTCACCATGTAAATACCATGTTTGGTACGAACAAATAATCCCACGGGCAAGCAAATGTCTTCTAACTTCATCAACTGAATGAGATCTATGATTTCCACAATCCACACACGGACATCAAATCTTATCATTCTTCATGTCAGTTTTGGCAAAGGACAAAAATTCTTCAACACCATCTCGATATTTTCTAGTCAATCTATTTGCCCACATCCATTTTCGATCCATTTCGAAGAACCCGACCTAAATCGAAATTGAAGATCATACAATTTATTCAACAATAAAGATTTCTCCACTTAAATAACATACAACATATTAATTAAGCTTTCCAAATAATTTAACAAATCAAACTGTAAAAAATAAAAGAAAAAAACAATAATTTGTCATTAAATTAGATATATATATATATCGACCATATTTTATCAAAATAAATTTAAATAATAAGTCAAAAGCGGAAGTAAATAATTAATATAATAGATGTAGTACTAGTTCTGTACCTTGATATATGTATTTGAAGAGATCTGGATTCACAGGCCTTCAGTTCTGCAATTTTTCGCGGTGGCGGGATCTGTAATTTTTTTCGCGGCTATGCTTCGATTCTGTCAGATGAAAAAGAAGAGACACGAGAAATGAGGGTTTTAAAAGCAGGAAGATTACACGACGATTTATGGTGACTGTCGTGTAATACTAAACTTACACAACAGTCAAGTCAATGACCGTCGTGTAATACCGAGTTTCAACGACGGTCAGAGTGACCGTCGTCGAATCTTCAAGTTTCGACGACGGTCACTTTGACCGTCAAGTGACCGTCGTTTAAGGCCCCTAAATGGGGCCTTAAACGACGGTCAAAGTGACCGTCGTCGAATCTTAGTTTCAACGACGGTCGTGACCGTCGTTGAATCCTAATATTCAACGACGGTCAAATGACCGTCGTTTAAGGCCCACTCAACGGGGTATTAAACGACGGTCATTGTGACCGTCGTTGAATCCCCAGGATTCAACGACGGTCAACGATGACCGTCGTGTAATAAGGATTTTACACGACGGGTTTTTGAAACCGTCGTGTAATCTACCGTTTGTTGTAGTATCACATACGCCGGGAACCTACTTATCAAACTAAATTTAACAATGTGCACTCTATATAAATTTTCTTGAGCAACTAGAAAATTATGCGTGTCAAGCTGCTACTGTAATTTTTTTTTTTTTTTTTTTTTGGTGGTTCCATATATGCTATAGTTAATTTGGTTCCATGTTGACGGCCACTTTTGGGAAAAGAATATTAATAAAGAGGGATTTGATAATTGAAACCAAATAAAGTGCCAAACAGCTGCGCTGCCAACGATTTAAATCTGATCATCATCAAACAAAAACAGTGATTTCCAATAAAAAGCACGAGAAAAATTAAAAAAGATTCTTGTGTTGGTCTCCCGCCGCCGGAGTGAGAAGAGTTGGCATGAACAACTTTTCTCCCACCAATGAAAATATTATATATATATTATAAACTTTTGTAAATTCTCCTCTATAATATCTATGTATTTTTTATTAAAAAAAATGTTTTCTAAGGGGTAGTTTGGAAGTTAAATTTAGTTTAAACTAAACTGTACTTTTTTTATTATGGTTTTTGTCTTTTTCTAAAAAAGTTTTTTGTCTTTTCTGAAAAATTACTATTGAAACTTAAAAATCTTAAACTAAACTCATTCACCAAACACCCCCTGAATTAAGAAAAAAGAGTTGGCATGCTTTCTTCTAAACTTCAAAACAATAGTAAATTCGTACATTCTGTTAAGTAAATGCACCACAAAAAAAAAAAAAAAAAACTTATATATGACACTAAAATATTTGAAAGGTTAAAACCTAATTTAAGGGAAAAAAAAAATATTTCAACTATTAAAAAAATGTATTTTTCGGAGAAAAACGAAAGAATTAGTTTATTTCGCGGGATAGTTGCCGTTGCAATCCATCCCACGCTTTCCACCTACGTTACGTATCAATTGATGTCATTTGTGTTTGTCGGCATTGGCACATACGGCCAAGTATTGATGAAAGTTGTGACGCTCAATACCAGTGAAGCTCTCATACGATGTTGAGCTATGGAGCATCTCATAATTAATGTCGAGTACAGCAATGGTCATGTCGGAAGCTCAAGATCATCTCCCTTCTTTCAATTTCGAACAAAGACATTTTTTTTTTATTTCGGTATTTATTGTTTATCAATTTTTATAATCGTAGTTTTTTTTTTTTTTTTTTTTTTTTTTTTTTTTTTTACTTAAATTAGGTTTTAGTCTTCTAAATATTAGTTTCATGTAAAGCTTTTTCATCTATTTAATTGATGAAAGTAGCAAATAATTGTTAACCTTTTGAAATTCAAAGGGAGCCAATGTTAGTTTCTCAAATTAGTCAAGAAAAAAGTGAGAAGGTGACTTGGCTTTAAAAAAAAAAAAAATTACAAAACTTAAGATGAGTCTTTGTGTGACACCTATATAAGTGCTAAATATGTGCGCCTTCTATTCAAAATTGTTGGATTAGAATTCAATGATTATCATACATGCAAGGGTGTCCTAATATTTTTAGTGTAAGCTGTTGTTTGTATGTTTTTTTTTTTTTTTCTTTTTCCTCTCCTTAATGAATAGGAGGGATACCTATGAGAAACAAAAACAGTGCAGCTTCTTAACAGTACAAAAAGAGAGGGTTTGTCTTGCACTGTTCGTTTGAAGGTCGACCAAAACGATCTTTTTAGAGTGTAATTTTTTTGTTTTTGGGTTTAAAGAGGGGGGGAAAAAAAAAAAGAGAGAGAGAGAGGGGGGGGGGGGGGGGGGGGGAGAGGGGTGTTCGTGGTTGCCGCGCGAAAATGCTTTCTTCTCGGGGGCAAGAATAATGTCCTTTTTTGTCGGTGAAAGCAATGGTTCACTTTTTATGGTGATGCATCCACTTTTTTTTTTTTTTTTTTTTTCGCGCGATAAAGCTTTGTTCACGTGGCTAGAGTCATGTCCTTTTTTGTTGGTGAAAGCAATGGTTCACTTTTTATGATAAAAACTTTTGCATTTTTTTTCTTTTTCTTTTTCTTTTTAATTCTCACCCACTTTCCACTTTTTTTTTTTTTTTTTTCCATTTTTCCCTTCCCTACAAAAAAATTTTTTTTTTAAAGTATTTTTAAACATACATATCTGAAACTTTTTTATTTTTTTAATCCTAAATCAAAATAATGTCCATAAGTTTAATTATGTTTTATTACATATACCGGATCATATTTTATTATTGTAACTTCTCACAAAATAAAGTCTATCTTTCAATTGTAACTGTACAAGATAACTTTATTTTATAAAAAGTTTTAATATTTTACAATCTATTTATCTTTCAGTTGTAATTGTTCAAGACAAATTAAATACTCCAATGTATAATATCGTATCATGTTTTATTATTGCAATTTCTCATGAAGAGGAGTCTATTTTGTATGAAGAAAAATACATGACAATATCTAAAAAAATAACACAACAATCAAAACCAAAACCTCTAACACAAAAACATATCTAAACCTTCAACACAATAACACAACAATATCAAAAAGGGAAAAAAAAAATCCAAAAATGAAGAACGAAAACAAAACTTCTGGAGCTGGAGAAAACAAACACACCAACGAAGAGATCATCAGCAGTAGAAACCGAAACCAAAAAAGTAAGAATGAACGGCCAAAGGAACAAAATAAACCAAAAATCTAAGGTTTAGAAGCCAAAAATCCAAAGAAGAAGAAGAGAGAGAAGCAGAGCGGTAGAGAGAGAGTCAAAAGATAAAAGATAGAGAGAGAAAATCAAAAAGGAGAATGGGTAGCAGAAGAAAAAAAAGAAGAGGGAAATTAGGGTTTGGAGGGCAAAATCGTCCACCCACTGTGGAGGAAGGGAGCCGGCAGTCAAAAATCAAGGGCAAAACCGTCTTCACAACAAAACGAGGGCAAAACCATCCATTTGATGTGGGCAGCTCAACCGGTTGAAGGAAGAGAGGGGCAAAAACGTCATTTCACACCAAAAAGCACGGTACATTATTGTGCGTACTGTAGTGCAAGAACCGGTGGATTGAGCGGGGGGGAAAAAAAACACTGTGCAACATTGTAGAAAAAACAGTGAAAAGCATCCATTCATTTAGTATAATACGTGCTACACACATGTTTTGTTATTATATGATGTCATTCTAATAAATTTTAATTAATTTTAACTTCTAAGTATAATAATTTTCATTCTAATAAATTTTTGGCATAATATTGATTGATCTTGATAAATCATATACAAGCCAATATTTAATTTATTTATCAATTTTGTATCTTAAATCGATATTATGGATTTTTAGGTTTAGAATTAAAATTATTAATTCTTAAATTTTAAAAACATAGATAATTATCAAGTAAAAGCTTTAAACAAGGGTCGTTTCTGCACTTTTTTTTTTTAAAATTAATTTTTTAAATGAAAATTCAGATTTACTTAAATCAAAGGAACATTCTAGCCAAAAAGAAAATGAAAAGATGTCAAGAAAATACAAAACTGACCTGGGTATCGCATAAAATTATGCACAAGATATGTAGGAAATATTTTAATTTACTCTATATGTGTGTGTATATATATATATATATATATATATTTTAAATGTAAATAGAACCACGTATTATTAAGTAATTAACGATAGGTGATGTTCATCCAAAAAAGTAACGATAAGTGGTATATCGTGATAGTTACTTTATTTTCTTTTTTTGAAATAATGATAATTGCTTTATTGAAACGTTGAAAATTTAAATCTTGATCTTCAAAATAAAAAATTTCAATAATTCAAAAAAATTAAATATATAAATATATAGCACACTTATTTTTATCTCTACTAAATACTAATTCAAAAATATTTCATACTTATCTCGTATCTCTCCTTTTCTTCTCTCCCCCCCCCCCCCCCCCCCCCCCCCCCCCCCCCCCCCCCTCTTTAAAGCATTGCGAAATTCTCCTTACAAATTCAGATTGCGTTCCATGTGCCCAAAAAAAAAAAAAGGCCATGACGAGCAACGTTTGCTGTTCTTCTCCTTGCTCTTTTCGCTGCAAATCACGTTTTCAACTTCTCTTTCTCATGATCGTGCTCATGATCATGATGATTTTGACGACTTTGAATCGCTCCCAATAGCCGGAGCTATTGGTCCCGAGAGCTATGCCTTTGATGGGCACGGTGAAGGCCCTTACACCGGCATATCGGACAGTCGGATCCTCAAGTAGCAAGAGAATCAAGGCCGTTGGATTGATTTTGCCGTCACTTCTCCAAACAGGTACTTCCATCTTCTTTTTTATTTTATTTTATTCCAAGGTGGTACAGAAATAGCTAACCATGCATGAAGTGGCTGATCTCAAATTGCGCACTTATTTTTAGCCTTGTAGAATTGGGCCACGTTTATGCATTAGCGTATTTTTAAATATTGGCCTCGTTAGGTGTCTTATTGATATTCTATAGTCTAGTTTTTAAGGTTCTTATCAAGTTATAGACAGTACACTATTGGCTGGTTTATGATAGAACGAGTAATAGTGAATCGAAATGATCTCCTATTCATTTAGCAAACAATAACAATTCCCACCCTGAAAAGATGTATGCCCTAAATACATAGTTCACATTCTCTTTTGGTATACGTGCCACCCAAAGATTTTTTTTTTTTTTCAAACTCTTCTTTTTTATAATTGAGTCATGTGTAGAATTACCGCTAGACTATGTATAAACTTATAATGAATAATATTAGTCGTCAATCACGATTTTTGAAGAAAGTTAGAAACATTGGGAAATCTACTTGTCAAACTAAAATTAACAACATTGAAGATATGCGCTCTTTAGAAAACTAGAAAATTATGTGTGTCGAGTCGCTTTCTTTCTTTCTTTTTTTGTTTGTTTGTTGCTGAGAAAGTATCAAGTTACATTTGTCAGTTAAATTATTATGTACAAGTAAATGTACTTCGCTATATTTTAAAAATTACTAAAGGTTAGTACATTGTATATTTGGAACATTTGTTTACTTTATGGGATCACTTTTTCGGAACCACTTCTACACGGCCTGAAGTCTATCATTGCCTTTAATATTCTGTATTTATGAAGAAATATATACAAACATCTATAACGATATATGTTGAAAACAGTGGGTGGTGGAAAACTGTTTTGGTGTAAAAAAACAGAATAGAATAGAGAAAATCAAAAGGTTTGAGGTATAGAAATTACTTTTCTTAAGGTTTTATTTCCTCCCACTATAAATAGTTTGCTATCAGGTGTTTTGGCAAATTACCTCCAAGATACAACAAACCCACGAATTTAATAAGTAGCAATCTTATTAAATTCCAGAACAACAGATGAAACTAATATCAGAAACTAGAGTTTTATAGCAGAAACTATAAACAGTTTTATATGCCTGTTCATGAAGAGTTCCAACAGATACAACAATCATGTCTTTCAAATTAAAATGTGCATTTTCAATCAAAAAACGTATCTGTTTCAACAGACATATTTGTTGGTTATCAGAATTAATTGTGACCGTTAGATTGTAATAATTCAATTAACAGTTTAAATTAAATCTGAAATCATTCAAATCTGACCGTTAGATCGTGCCTGATGAAATCAACGGTCCATATTTAATTTGGAAAAACACTACATTGAAAAATAGAGTGCTCCTTGACTCCTTGAGACGATGCGTACGTGCACCCTAAATGCCTAATCGCCCTCGCCCTCGCGCATGCATGTGGTGGTGCATAGTACCGACATAGTCTCCACTATACATTAGTAATCTTTACACTTCACTTGTTTCAATTTATACCACTATGCTTGCTTGTGCTTTTTCAATGTGAAACTTTATTGTTTCCATTACCCAATGGTAATATAAGAGATATTACAATCTCTCTAACAATATATCTATATATAGATAATGTACAACATCGAATAGTTAGATTCATAATTTTCGTTAGACTATCATCATTAATTTTATATGATTATGATGTGATCTGAAATAATTTTATATGGTTCTGATTGGATCTGAATATGATTATGATGTAATTTGAAATAATTTTATACGATTCTGATTTTATCTTAATGTTGACTACTACAACTAGTACAGGATTTTTTTTTTTCCATACATACATAACCTCATACAACCCATATTCAAGATCCGGCTACGACGGTTTTTTTAATGCATTGTATACATACATATATAGGGCTACTATACGTCTATGAATTTGAAAATCCATTACCAATTGAACGTAACATCTTATGTGTTGATTTTTATTTGGTCATGTTGACGCTGAATTAGGTCAAACTGTGAGGGATCACATGATCACCATCACACTGAGCACACTTGCGGGTGACCCTTAGGCTTGGCATCCCACAAAACTAGCGGTGATCTCTACATCGCTGATGCCTACATGGGTTGCTTATTGTGGAGGCTGAAGGCAGCTTGGCCACTGGGGTGGTGACTCAAGCACAAGGAGTTCCACTTGCATTTCCCAACGGCATAGACATTGATGAAGAGAGTGGAGTAGTCTATTTTACTGATAGCAATTCTTGTTACCCACTACAAGAATTTAAACTTTCAGCAACTAGACATTCCGCGACCAAAAAAATTTGGTCCCTGAAGAGAAGTTTCGGCGACTAAATTTAGGTAGCAGAAAGTCTGAACGTTCAACAACCAAATTTTGGTCACCGTAAGAGACATTTGGAGACCAAATTATTTTTTGGTCACCAATGGTAGAGCGCAAAAAAAAAAAAAATCACCCCACAGAAGACAAACGATGACCAAAAAAAAGTTTGGTGGCGGAAAAGTATTTTCAGATACCAAAATTTGGTCCCTGTAAGTCTTCTTCTGGGACCAAATTAATTTGGTCTCTAAAAATTGATTCTGAAGAAAACAAAGGGCGAGTAAAAAACATTTCGTAGCAGAAAAGGATTTTCATGGACCAAAATTTGGTCCCCGTAAGTCTCCTTCCGGGACCAAATTAATTTGGTCCCTGAAAATTGGTTCTGAAGATACCAAACGGCGACCAAAAAAAATTTGGTGACGGAAAAGTATTTTCGGAGACCAAAATTTGGTCCCCGTAAGTCTCTTTCCGGGACCAAATTAATTTGGTCCCTGAAAATTGTTTCTGAAGATACCAAACGGCGACCAAAAAATATTTGGTGGCGAAAAATGATTTTTGGGGACCAAAATTTGGTCCTTGTAAGTCTCCTTCCGGAACCAAATTAATTTGTTCCTTGAAAATTTGTTCTGAAGTTGCCAAACGGCGACCAAAAAAATATTTGGTGGCGGAAAAGTATTGGCCAATATAAAATGGGTGTTTGGTATGGGATAATATTTTATAAAGGAATAGGAATCTTAATATTATCATGTTTGTTATAAGATTATCTTATTTTAAGATACCTGAAAATTTGAAACCCATCCTCCTCCTTAGGTTTTCTAAACATCCTAGTAATCTTAAAATTTTACACAATAATCTAATTTTCCTGATAATCTTACTAAAATTGTCTACATACAAACCAAATACTATAATCTAATATTCATAGGAATTTGATTACTTTAAAAAGATTATTAGGTATCTGATTATATTTGATTACCTTCAACCAAACAACCCTAAAGTCTTTTAATACAATACTAATACACATAATGTTAAACCTTTTCAAATGGGTAATTTCATGAATAAACTCAATATAAAGTTTTTAATACAATACTACTACACATATTTTAACATCAATCAATTTACAATTGATTCGATTTTAAAATTAATATTTAAAATGCGTTTCTTTCTCTCTTATTAAACTCGTATTTATAAATTAAACTTTGATTCGAATAACCAAATCTATAGTAGTTATTATATTTTTTTTTATGAAACATACATATGTAAAGCACGTTATTCTAAAATCTATCCTAAAATCTATTGTTTGGGGAGGATAAAAAAAAGTTTTAAATTATATTTCAATAAAGAATATTTATGGTATTTTTTCACGAAAAGCAAACATGAGATAACACATTTAGTCTTTCACTAAGATTTCGAATAGCTGTCCCGAATTCAAGTTGATTATGTTTCACCTCTTCCTCGGAGAAAGACGATCAAACAATTCCTAATCATGGTCATGGCGGATCGGATCATCCATATAATATACAAAAATAAACTCCTGATATTTGATATCTTTATCTTTGAATGAGATCTCAATTCCAGTGATGGTTTCATTAGATATCTTACAAAACCAAAATATGGTTTTGGTAGCCGGTTCCACGTTTATGCTACCAAAATTTGGTAGTGAAAAACTAGATTTTGTGACCAAATTCAAATTTGGTAGCTAAATCACAACATTCAGCTGCCAAATTCCTGATGTGATAGCGAAATCTTATCAAAAAAATTTTTATTTGTTATAAATTATAATATCAATAATAGAATGATATCATCTCCCCTAATTAATAATAAAAAAAATATTATTTAGATTTTTATAAATAAATATTTCAATAATATCATTTGCTACCAAATTTTGGAGGCAAAAGATATGGTCAATTTTTCATTTAAATTTTAAAGTTACCTATAAATTTGAACCAAATTTTTCGGAGTTTTAAAATTTTCTCATTCTATTTTTATTTTTATTTTTATTTTTTTACAAAAAGGAGTTTAAAGTAAAAAAAAAATGATTCTGTTAGGTAGGGGAAAAAAAAAGAACAAAAGATTCAGTAGATAACAACTAATTGATTTCTTTTTCGAAAATGAGTAATTATATATATATATATATATATTAGAAAAAGGAGTTTAAAGTTTAAAAAAATCAAAAAAAAAAAAAAAAAGAAAAAACCAAAGTTTTGGTCCCTCCAAAAAATCCAAATTATTTGGGAGTCCCTCCAAAATATTGAAAATCAAATTAAAAAAAAAAAAAAAACCAAATGCATTACCGGAGTACTCTCTCAACATCCACCCATGGCATTTACCCCCCTCCACACCCAATTCTCTAACTTTGCTCTCTCACTCTTTCATTCTTAGCTCTCACTCTCTCACTCTCTCACTTTCCTCAATTCTCAATCACGCCCACTCCACCCCTACCCATACCGTCGCCCCCCCTCTCGAATTTCTTATTAAAAATCACAAAAACAACACAGATGCTAAGGAATTTTGTTTCCCTCAGAAAATCTCACTCTTGATAACAGCTTTTCAGGTTTGCTTTGCTTCGTTTCCATTTTTTCTCCCCTCATTAAACAAATATAAATACTAATTGTGATTCCTAAGCAGTGGATACCTCTGATATATTCTGAAAAAAAAAAAAAAAAAAACAAATGCTAGTTTTTTTTTTTTCTGTCGAAAATACAAGTACTAGTTGTTTCCTTCGATTAGTTACAAACACTAGGGTTTTTTTTTTTTTTTTTTGCTATTGAAAATACAAGTACTAGTTGTTTCCTTCGAAAATACAAATGCTAGTTTTTTTTTTTTTTTTGAAGCCAATTGGTTGGCTTTCTCTTCTTCTTGTTTTGATTAGTTACAAGTGTTGAAGCTACATCCTTTTTTCTTTTTCTTTCTTTCTTTCTTTCTTTCTTTTTTTTTTTTTTTTAAGAAAAAGAGAGATTTTTAATTCCTGTTGGCGTTTTCGGTTTATTTAAGAGTGGGGTTTTGGACTGCCTTTCATTATTACTCTTCTTCTAGGTATCTCAACCGGTGGTTGTGTCAATTTTCCTCCCCTTTATTAGTTGTTACTCTCTTCACTGAAAATAGGAGATAGATGACTGATTTATAGGACAAGTACTAGTATAGATGTTTGTGTGTTGGGTGAGCGCGTAATGTGTGTTTTTACTCCCAAAATCAAATCATACAATGATAATATAGATGCTAATGTAATATTAGACCTTAACAATAGCTTCTTGTTGGTCTGTGGGGGTCAGCCTCTAAATGTATGACTATTTATTGTTGAATGGTGAATGGTGAATACTGAATGTTTGAATGTTGAATGTTGAATGTTAAGGAAGCAAACTTTTTTTAATCATTCTTTGTTTACATTTCCTTATATTGCTTTGATTTGTCTCACTACAATAATGATAGGCCTTTATAACATGAGGTGATAGTGTTTTTAAATTATCGTTATAATGAGCCCTTAAAAAAGTGCATTCATTGAGCGGGAACCAAAGTCCACTGGAGGGAAAATCTTCACAAACCCAAAAAATATGAAAAAACAAAAAAACAAAAATCAATTTTTTAAATTTTATCTGCAAATGCTCCCACATTCCTAGTGGGCCCTGTTTTCTTATTTCCACTTTCGTTCTCTCTCTCTCTCTCTCTCTCTCTCTCTCTCTCTCCACCCTTTTTTGGTCTTTTCATTTTTTTTTTTTTTTGTGCAATCACAAGAACTCAACAGCACCAACCACAATTTCCATTTTCTGCCTACTACGTTTGAATCGACAATCAAATTCCGGTGAGTTGGTTAGTAAATCTTATCACCGAAGTAATTTTCTTCTTTCAACTTTTCCATTACAATCTAGAAGCATTTGACAACCTCAACCCTAATTTTTATTGCGTCGGGTTTCAATCCACAACCGATTCTAAGAAATTTCTTATATATTTGCAATTTTGTTCTCTAAATTTGTTTTTTTTTTTTTTTTTTTTTTTGTCATTTTGATTTAGAAATGGGTCGTTCAGGTATTTTTCTTATTTGAATTTTCATCCTTTCTTTCTGATTTAGGGATTAACCCTCTCGCAAGAATGGTAAAAGAGGTATGAGTGCTTGGTAAATTTCTTTTTCCATTGGGTTAATTTCTTATTTCATGCTTCAAATCTTATAATTATTATTATTATTATTGTTATTATTATTATTATTATTATTATTCCTCTTCTTGTGATTATTATTGAGTCGAGTTTTTTTCTTCATTGAGTCATTAGCAGATTTTAAAACAGGGCAATCTATGAACGCTTTTTGGTTAATTAGCTTTAAAATTTGATCTCTATATCTTTTCTCTCTCTCTCTCTCTTTTTTTTTTTTTTTTTGAGAGAGAGATTTTTCTTTTCTCCTTTATTATACCTTTTATATTACTTGATTTTTGAATCACTGTATATTGGTGGTGAAGAATCTGTAATTTTTAACAGATAATCGTGTACTTGAATTTCAAGTAGTAGGGGATGTGGGTATTAGGTAAGTTCTATTTAATAGAGCAAATACACTATTTCTTAAGCATCATGATATCTGTTATCCCTTTCTTCTCAAAATTATGAGCAACTATTGTCCACTTTTGTGAAATGACCAAAAGGTTTTGGATTTTCATGACTAAAAATACAAAAAAAAAAAAAAATGGTCACTCGCAAAATAAAGTTGATCCTACTTAGAGTTTGAAGTGAAATGCGCAAAATAGTACTGTGGAAAGTGGTAGAATTGATAAAAGCTAAATCAGTAAGTATAAGATTTTCATTCAAGATTTATTTTACCTGATCATTTTATTTTGTTATTTTTTATTGTTGCTCATTTTCAATTAGAGTTATTGTTTGCTCATTGCACTATTGCATTGTTTCTGCTACTAGTGAAGAAAATTCCATCTAATGGGTAATTGTTTGTCTTTGTTCCATTATTTATTTACCTTTTGGATTCTCATTTAATTGTGTGTTTAATATCAATTTACTAATATTTATCTTTATTTTCATAGATCTAAAAGTTTCAGTTCAATGTCCAAATGACGAAGCTGTAAGAAATTCACAGGTCTAAGATTTTCAGGTCTGCTTCCACGTTCTATTGCGTAGGTATACATGTTTCCTCTGTATATATCTGTTTTTTGATTGTGGTGAACTAATGTCATTTTCATTTTCAAACTTCTTGTTGCCCTGTTGCTGTTGTTTTGGTCTTTGGTATTTTGGCCTTTCTTACTTTTAAATATGATAAGATAGTTGTTAGTAACTATATAAGAAGAGAATACCATATGAGGTTAGTCCAGTTTTGAATCATTGTAATTTACTATTGTGTATTTACCTCTTAACGTTAACTATGAACTTCTTTTAATAATTTAACTAAGTTTTCAATACTCACTTTTTGTAGGACCATTTTGTTGCAGCACTATCTGATGTTCTTTTCTATTCTTTTGTGTTTAGTTGAGGTTGAAAGATGCACCAAGGTAATAAAGTTTACAACCTTTGTTCTATTGATACTGGTTGGAAATTATCATAGCCTAGTGCATACAATACAGCTGCTTAGAAAAACCGTGTTTTTCAATTTGTTTTGTAGGAAAATTTACATAACATGTACAGTTTGATGGTAATGCTAGTTATTTTGACTGTGTATTTATGTCCTTTGGCATGTCTTATTTCAGGAATTTTGGAGGCTTTACAAGTTGGGGTGCGTGTTAAATTTTTGTCTATCCAAACATTGTTCAAGGGTTGTTTTCAGCAATCTTGTAGTCCTTCTTTAGTCCAGATTGGATTTAAATCTTAGATGGTTTTACATTTTGAATTTAGATTTCCTTGTTGGAAACCAGTATTTATCATTTGTAATTGGTTTTGTTTCTTGCACTTATGAGTCAATGTATTAGATTCTTACACTCATGGTTGTTTCTTGCACTTATTTAAATTTCATTTTTGTATTTCCTTATTTATCTAGAGATGTCAAATTATTGTTATTGTATTATATAAATTATACGAGTACTAATATAATTAGATGTAGTGATGAAAAAAGTTTATTTACCTCATCTCTTAAATGACAATGCCCTTTTACAATCAAATTCGATTTCATAAGACCAACATCACGCTATCTAAATTTTCGAATAGCATTTAATGTACTAGTGTTGAAATTGATTTTGCATATTTTATTGCGTTCATATTACGGTACAAGAGTTAACTAAGTTTTTAGATGATCATAGAACTGACTTTTGATATCATCATGATTCATAATGGTTGACTTTTGATCATTGAATCTACTTACAAGCCAAAATTAGGTTGGTAGAAAAACTGTATAGATATTCGATGCAACACATAACTATATTAGAGGAATTTATCAATGCTTTTAACACTTTTCTTGATGTCCTTTTTTGCAATTGTTTATTGTAGGCAGGATAACTAAATTACGCTTTGGGAGGTTTTCTATTTGAAAAGTGTGACCCCAATTGTCATAGGAGTAGGAGGAGAAGCAAATAGCCAGTTTGGTAATTCTCTCATTAAAGATCAATTGTGTTTTTGTTTTCATTGTTTTCTTATTTTTCTGATCTTGCCATTGTATTGCTAGATCCAATTTATTCTTAAAAAAATTTTATAGTTATAAAAATCTTATTACATAATAGGGGGTAAAGATGGACAAGAGTTGGATTTACATTAAGAATCGTCTCTTGAAGGAGTATAAGGATGGAGTGCAAAAGTTTATTGAACTAGCACGTAATCACCTAGATAAGGATGGGAAGTGTCGATGTCATTGTCAGAAATGCATGAATTTTAATTTCCACCACATAGAATTGGTGGAGCGTCATTTACATATCTACGGTCTTCGTACGGGTTACGTGAAGTAGGCACAACATGGTGAAGATCAAGAAAGTACTAGTCACAATACACGGGACGATAGTTCTAGTCACAATGTACGAGATGGAGAATGTGTAGATGAAGAAGAGATTGATGATTTTGACGACAACGACGAGATGATTAATGCGCTAAATGATGCATTTCCACACAACAGATCACAAGCAGTGAACGATAGTGGAGATGGAAATGAAGGTAATGCTTATGAAGAAGAGTCTCCGAATTTTGCTAAAGCTGGGAAGGAGCTTTACTCTGGATGTACAAAGTTCTCTGCATTAAGTTTTATAGTTAAGATGCTTCATATAAAAGTACTGAATAAATGGAGCAACCACTCATTTGATATGTTATTGAAGTTAATTCGAGAGGTATTCCCAGAAGTGAAAGTTCCCGAAAGTTATTACGAGTCGAAGCAAATGATGCGAAGCTTAGGCCTAGGGTATGAAGTCATCCATATGTGCAAGAATGACTACGTTTTGTATTATAAAGAAAACAAGGATTTGAAAAGATGTCCCGTGTGTGGTCATGAAATATATAAAGGTGGTATTGTCCAAGGGAGAAACATTCCACACAAAAAGATGCATTACTTTCCACTCACTCCAAGATTGCAACAATTATTTATGTTGCAACACACTGCATTTGATATGAGGTGGCACAAAGACCAGCGTGTTGAGATAGAAGATTCCCTTCAACATCTTGCTGATGGAGAGGCATGGAAAGACTTGGATAAACAATTTTCAGACTTTGTGGCTGAACCAAGAAATGTAAGATTGGGTTTTGCCACCGACGGTTTCAATCCGTTTGGAGATATGTCGAATACATATGTGGCCAGCTTTTCTAGTACCCTATAACTTGCCCTACTAGAGGTGCATGAAGCAAGAGTTTTTGATGATGTCTTTGTTTATACCTGGTTGACATGCTCCAGGGAAAGACATAGACATTTATTTGAGACCTTTAATTGACGAGCCTATAGATTTATGGGCTTCCGGAGTAAGAACATATGATGCAGTGGAGAAGAAACATTTCAACTTGCGTGCAGCAATGATATGGACAATTAATGATTTTCCGGCATATGGGACGCTGTTTGGCTATAGCACTAGAGGTTACAAGGCTTGTCCAATATGTTTGGACGAAACTGCTTCGCAGCGTTTACGAAGTAAGATTTCTTATGGAGGACATCGTCGATATTTACCTCTAGACCACCCTTGGCGTTTCGACAAGAATTTTGATGGTAAAGTTAAAAAAAGAAAGCCTCCCAAATCATTATCCGGAGATGCTTTGCTAATAGAGCTAAATAGGGTATGGGTTCCGACCGTGGGGAAACATCCTAGTGTTATTGCAGCAGATAAATAAAAAAAAGAAGCAAGAAGAGTACTCAAATGACACTAATTGGAAGCGAAAATGTATTTTTTGGGAGTTAGTATTGGACCAAGTTGAAGCTACGACATAATCTTGACGTGATGCATATAGAGAAGAACATATACGACAACTTGGTTGGTACTTTGTTGGGCATTGAAAGCAAGTCGAAGGACACGGATAAAGCTCGTATGGACTTAGAAGATTTGAAGATATGCAAGGAATACACTTGAACAAAGTTACGAATAAAAAGCCTCTAAAACCACCTGTATGTTATACGTTGTCTCCAGTAGAGCGGAAAGCTTTTTGTATGTTTTTACAATCAGTCAAATTTCTTGATGGATATGTTGCAAATATATCCCAAAATGTGAACACTCAGGATGGAAAAACCATAGGATTGAAAAGTCATGATTGTCATGTGCTGTTGTAAAGACTCTTGCCAGTGGGGCTAAGGCTCTACTTGAAAGATAAAGTGTTAATTCCTATTTATGAGATATCTTCGTTCTTTCATCAACTTTTTATGAGGACGCTGTCAATAAAGGACTTATACGCATTACAAAAAGCCATCGTGTACACTTTGTGCAAGCTAGAAAGGATTTATCTACCGGCTTTCTTTGATGTCATGATTCATCTAGCAGTGCACTTGCCTCAGGAGGCGAAGTTAGAGGAACCAGTGCATACAAGGTTGATGTACCCTTTTGAAAGGTAATTTGATCTTCTCTTTATTGGCATAAATCCTTTGCTTTTATATTCTTAACAAGAAATTAAAACAAAGAAGTTGTATTGTAGGGCATTGGGAAATTTGAAGAAATATGTGAAAAATAAATCTCGTCCTGAAGGATCGATTGCAGAGGGTTATATCATTAATGAGGCCTTGACATACTGTTCGATGTACCTACGTGGGATTGAAACCTGTTTTAATTAACCCGGAAACAATCCTAATTATGTTGTTTCAGTGTTTCGGGAACTAGCAAGACCATTTAGGAGGAAAAAATCTGTTTTTTTTTTTTTTTTACGCAAAAGGAACGAGACAAAGTGCATTGGTATATTCTAAACAATTGTCCAGATGTACAACCATATATGGAGTATGTTATATCGTACCTTAACTGATTTCATCATATGTTTCATCTTTAGATACTTGTGATGCTTAATTGTTGATCATTGACAGCAAACATGCTACAATATTACAATCACAAGGCGTTCAAAATATTCCACTTGCACAAATAACTGAATTTCCTTAATGGTTTGGAGATAAGGTAATTTGACATGTCTTTCTTACATTTCAAATTTGACTATATTCTAATATTTAGCCATTTTTATGTTATTGTAGATTGAGTCATGCATGCGGAGTCAACGGTATAAGATGCTTTATATGCTCTTGCGAATGAACCTTGTCTCAATATTCATTCTTATCCAAGTTGTATGGTGAATGGAGTGCGGTACCACTCAAGAATGAGAGATGAAAGACGCACGACACAAAATTGTGGTGTTTGTGTTGAGACAGAATTATATGATGGTGATTCTAGTGATTTTTTTGGCGTAATTGATGAAGTTTGGGAGGTTTCATACTTGTACTGGAATGAAGTGATTTTATTTAAGTGTTCATGGTTTGACAACAATGAGAAAAAGAAAAGAACAAAGAAAGAATTTAACTTCATTAACATTAGAACCGATTTATTATGGTTTGAAGAAGAACCATATGCATTGGCGGATCAAGTCAAATAAATATTTTATGTTGATGACAATAAGAATGGTGAGGCATGGAAGGTGGTTCAAAAATTTAATCATCATCATATATTGGAAAATACATCCAAACTACAGGTAACTAATGATGGTGACGAAGAGGATGTTGACAATGATGCTTATCAAGAGGAGTTATCAAATGAGATCGACATGTCATTTGACACCACGAATGTTGAAGAAGCTCCTCTGAATCGTACTGATATTAGTCCAACAGAAATAGATAACTTATACATTGACCTTCAGATTGATCCCGATGATGAAATCGTTTATGAGTTCGATAATTCAGACTCTGATAAGGAAATTGATGATCGTTTTGAGGAAACCGATGATGACATTGATAGTGATTATAGTGAATGAGTATGTGAAATTATTTTAATGTATTATGTGAAACGCACTAGCTTTTTTTTTTTTTTGTTAGTGAAATATTGTTTATTGTAATATATATTATGTATCTGTTTTTATACACTACCCTTATCATTATTATTTTTGAAACCGCTATTATCCAATGCTATCTAATAGCAAAATTCTTGTAGTGATAATTGAATATTATCTTTTGCGTACTTATTTTTGTTTCTATGATTTCAGGAGATCTAATATGTCTAGTAAACAGTGTTTGTCATTCAATTCCAATACCAAGACAACATCACATGGCCAACAAACAGGAGGCCAACAATCTCAAGCAACACTAGTTTCATCTACTTCGCCGGTATTTGAGAGAGAGCATGCCATTGAATCAACTCTTCAAGAACAACAACTTATCAAGAATCCAGTGACTGAAAATCAAAGTATGTTCAATTTAATTAAATCTTCGTAATTATTTTCAATAATGTTTTTAATTAGAATTTTTCATTCTAAACAGAACAACCTACTTTTCGAGGAGCTATTCGAAATTTGGGTGTTGAGAAGTTAGTGGCAAAAGAGGGAAAACTAAGCATAAATTATAAAGAAACGGAGCTTCATGTACATGGAACACATGCACCAAAATTTGCTAATGCAATTGGTTCAATTGTACGACATTATTGTCCACTTCATTACAACGGTTGGAGAAAGGTTCCAGATGATGCGAAAAAAGTATGCATTGAAAAATTGAAGGTATTTTGTTTCCTTAACTATTCATGGTAACTATTGTATTATGGTTAGAAAAAATTTATAAAACTTAATAATTGTTTTTGTAGGAACATTTCGATATGGATTTAGAAGATAATTCCCATTTAAATGACATTATAGATAACACTTTTTTGGAGAGGTTCAAAAATTTTCGATACAAATATCATGTCAATTACAAAAAAATTATTGAGAAGGGGTTGAATCCATTAGACAACAATCCGTATCCTTATGTGAAGGATGAAGATTGGAAGTGGATGTGCACAGATTGCTTTGAATCTGAAACATGGAAGGTAAACTTTTGTATTTATCTACTAACATATGATTTTAACATGAGAAATGTGTTTTCTAGAATATGTATCTTGTTTACATGTTATTAAATTTTAGGATGGACCCAATTATAAGGGAAGTGCTGTCAAAATTTTTGTAGAATATTAAGTTGATATATATAAGTGAATTAATTGTTTTTTCATTCTCATTTTTAGAAAAAGTCAGCTACTGGTGCATCTAATCGTGAAAAGTCAGGTGCTTATATGGGTGGCTCAAAATCTCTAATTCAGCATTTGAACGAACGTCCGGTAAATACTTTGCTTTTAAGTAATGTTACGATTTGAATCATATATTATCATAAAATAATTATCTCATTAATGATGTTGTTGCTGATTAATGATTTGAATATAGAACACCCAATAAAGTTCAGATTCGACAAGCTCGGGAAAGTATTTAGATGTCTTTAAATTAACTCATTGGAATGAAAAGCATGGTTGGCAAACTGACTGAGCTGAGGCGGATTATGTAAAATCAATCTTAATTGTTAGACTTCATCAACTATATTCTTTTTATATAGATATATTTATAACACTTTGAATCTTGCAGCAACGCATGATGGAAGTACATAATGAAAGATTAAGCCAACGACCAGAGGGTTCGCAACTCGATTCTGATGATGAAGAAGATATCTACTCTCAAGTGTTGGTGAATGAAAGGAACAAAAAATATGGGTTTAAACGTGGAACAGGTCCCGTGATTAAAAAGAGACAATTAAGCAGCTCTGGAGGATCTACCCAACGATTGTTGGTCGAGAACCTTAGAATCGAAGTTGCGGACCATAAACAGCATGTGACAGATATGGAGGACAAGATGAAATTACAGGATGAAAGGATGAAAAAATAAGATGAGTTAATCCAACTACTTCTTCAACAACTTAATCCACCTTCAGATCATCTGGGACTTTTCTTCCAGAGGCAAAATAGACCGCCGCCACCGTCGCCGCTGCCACCATCAGCCACTATGTCCTAAGTTAGCTTTTATTTTACTTATAGTTTACTTTCGTTTGATACCTATTATAGTTAAACATTTACTATAAATTGTTTAATGTGTTTAGAGATTTGGAGTCTCTTTAGCTAATAACATATTTTTCTTGCATTATCATTTTTTATAATTGTATATTTATAGATTGAAAAATATGTGATTATTCTTAACAAGTTATAAATATTACTGCTACCAAAAAATTTTGGTCGCTCAAACTTTCGGTAACCAAAAAATTTTGGTCGCTTAAACTTTCGGTAACCAAAATATTTGGTAGATAAAAAGCTTTGCAAAATATGTTTCTAGGTCTCCGAGAATTTTACAAAATTCGCCGATTTTGAAATTTGCAAAATTTCAAGATACCTACAGAGACCAAATTTTTTTTGGTTGCCGATACCTACGGAGACGAAATTTTTTTGATTGCCGATACCTACCGAGACCAAATTTTTTGATCGCGGATACCTACGGAGACCAAATTTTTTTGGTCGTATATACCTACGGAGACCAAATTTTTTTGGTCGCCGATACCTAGTGCGACCAACTTTCGGGGATCAAATAGCGACCAAAAATTTTTGGTCGCGGAAGGAAATGGTGACCAAAAAATAGACCTTCTGGGTCTCCGAAGGTGAAAATTCTTGTAGTGGTATGTGCTCTACACATACCGTGATTTTAACTAGTATTTATAAATAAGTCACATTATCTCATGTGGTCCAACTGAAAGGGGTCATTAAGTAATGGTTAAAAGGTCTAATTTTTAGTTCTTTTATTGTGTCTTTAGCCCATTTAGTGGTGATTCTATAGACTTTTGCTCTCTATGGCTTTTTGTTCTCTCGTTTGCTGTGTTTGTTAATTTTAACTGACTAACACGCTCTAAGACGGATGGGAATGGGGCAAAATGCCCTTGGTTCCCACAGTGAAAACCCAAATTAACAGTGGAAGAAAAACGACTTCATCAACAATAACAGATTTGAAGAGGTAGTTTGAGATCTTTTAGTGCTTTTTAAGAACGTACAAGACAAAAATCTAGCTTGAGGATTAACCCCAAAAGATTCATAACATTATTATACAGTTAAGCTCATAATACTCATTCAAAGTGCTCATTCACGTCACTTTATCAAGAGCCAATGCGTTGGCAATATTTAGAGGAAACACTACCATTCCACGCCTACTTGAATACTTCCCGTGCATAGTGTTACCTGCCTTTTAGTGCACGTGTCAAGCTGGCATCAACAAACATCAATATATATATAAATGGTTGATACCTAATATTATCTAGTATGTGAATTTCAATTACTAAAAATGTAAATTTCTAGATAAGAAAATATAAAATAAGGGGAATTCACATTTACTTTAACTATATTTTCTTTTGCACGCATTCACATTTGTAGTAACTCAAGTTTACATTTATAATAACTGAAGTTTATACTACCTGATACTATCAGGTATTGAATTTAAGACTTTATGTATGTGTATATATAAATATAAAGGATTAAGTATATTAGAGTCTGAATATTACACAATTTTATAAGTAAGCACACTAGGCTTTATTTTGCTTAACATACACACACTCATATATATACACACACACGCACACATTTGTAATAGTTTGTTGTTCAAGTGAATGCGAAGATAGAGAGGGATGGGATTGGAATAAGAAGTTGGAGATGAGTCCCAAACAGAGATGGCACTTGTTGAATTTATCCATTTTTGATTCCAATCCTTTCTTTGTGTATGTCTCCTCATTGTAATAGATTGTGAAGAACCTATCTGCCTCTGGCATCTGGCCTCCTGCATCATCACAACTCACAATGTGAGACCTATATATTTCGTCCTTCCCTCGTCGCCACATCGAGGGTCTAATACCACCATATGGAAATTTCTTTTATTAAATTTTTTTTATGTAACTTTGTTTTTATTTTATTTATTAAGCGTCTTTCATCATTCCTTCAATGATTGTCAAGTAATGGACGATGAATAAGTTATTTTTTTAATTTTTTTTTACTTTTTTTGGTTTTGTGTGTGTGTGTGTGTGTTTTTTTTCTCCTTTGTTTGTCGCGTGCACTTAATTCAACATAAAAACAAAGAGCAGGCTAGTGAATGCGTCCCACGTAGACCTGACTCAACATCATATGAATAAAGTCACCCATAGTTTTCGAAGACCGAAAGCGTTTTCTTGTGGCTCACAATCACAATCACAATCACAATCACAATTCACAAATAGCAAATATGCCTATGAAGTCCTACGAGTAGGTCCACTTCTCCAACTTGAGCAAAAGTGGGTCCCACAGTTTCCCATTTCACGATGGCATCAAATTTAAGACTGTGGACTCCACTTGAAAGCGAATTGAAGACTGTGGGCTCCACTTGAAATCCATGCCTTACGTTAAACGTGTTTCATTATTTTGCCTTTTGAAAACTCTTTAGCTCTAAAGCATGGTACTGCGATCTTTCATTTCTCCACTTCAATGGTGTGGGGTCGTTTTGTGGTCTCTCTCCTTTTAATTTCCAAGTTCCAACCATAGATTTTTTTCAGTGTCACATTCAATTTGCTTAAATCGCTTGCGTGGCTAAAATGGAACCAAATTCTGATTAATTTTTTCCTCGTACTTGGAATTAACGCGACATTAAAATTGGTACAAGGTTTTTAGGTTTTTCTCAAAAAGAAATCTGTAATTATTCCTCCCCAATTATTGTGCAAGTTTTTTAGGAGAGTTTGTAACCTAATTTTTTAGCTTATTAAATGTTTTTCCTAGGACAACTTATATAAACATACCCCTTAATGATATATTGCTATATACCCCAATTTGAGCTATAGAATGATTAAAAGAGAAGTTGAGTATGAAAAATTATTCAGTTGCGGCACTACGAAAATAAAAAGATAGATATAATTTTTTTTTCCTTAAATGGAGACATAATTATATACTTTTATTATTGAGTCTTGACACAATGAAAATTTCTTATAAAGTGGGCACATGACTAAATTCTTCAGAAATTTCAAGAGCAAAAACTAAAATATCAATGTTTGAGTGGGGTTACAAGTGTAATATTTTTCTTATAAAATAGACACAATTGAAATTTTACAAAAAACTTTAGATTTAAAAATCAATTTCTCAAAATGTGATTGAGGGTGCTCACTTATATGTGGCTCTGTCAAAAGGGAGGTGATGGGCTCCAATACCATAAGTCCACATCTCACATTCGGACAATTGCGCAATCCCGAAACTCTTATAAAAGTTTCAAATTCTACTTAAAAGGGCTTCTTCTTTTTTTAAGCTAAAGTTGTCCTTCAAACATTTTTTCTAAATATTAGAAAATTTAAAACTCATTTTGACTTAATTAAGCTCATTCAAAAAATATCATTTCAAACAATTATTGGAAAGCTACGGCTTTAACTTAGTAAATTTGAATATGGAAGTTACAAGATAAAAATAAAGAACTGTTTGTTAGAGTAAAAAGAAATAATAAACCTAATAATAGTCAATGTTACTTGTAATCGTAGAGTAGAAGCGAATGGAATTCGAGAAATAGTAGGGCTGGTAATTTGGGTCACGACATGAAACCCACACGAAGTTACCGAGTTTGGGTCATCTTTAAATGGATTTGGGTCAAAATGAGCTGAACCCGTTAGACACGATTAAATAAAGGGTCAAAACAGGTTGAACCCGCCAACTTGCAATTAACCTGTAATAACCCGTTTAATAAATAGGTTATATATGGATTAACACAAACACAACCCATTATTCACCTATTTACTAACCTTTTAGTTTTATATTATATGGTTTTCAGAAATTTTTTTTAAAACTATTTTGAAGCTTTAATAAAATTTGATTTTAGGGAAAATATAAAAGAAAAAAAGACAAGGTTTCATTTTTCTCTTAATTCTTCAAATATCATAACTGCCTCACCTCACTCTCTCTGCAAGGGTTTTCTTCTCCTTCCCGGCATACTCTATCCTCTTTCTCGTTCATATTCACACTATCCCAGCCACCCACATATCTCTTTATATCTCACAATCTCTCGCCTTCTCATTCTCATAGTTTTATCTTTCTTATTCGCTCATTCTCTCCATCCCTCACATTCAAACTTGGCCTTCCTATGAGCATGTTTTGGATTTGTGGACTTTTAACTAATGTTGTTTTGCTTATGTGAACTGATGTTGATAGCTGAAACTTTAGTTATAAATGGATAAACTTACTAATTAGGTATTTAATCATAATTCACATCTTTTTATTTGTTTTTTATTATTAAGTTTTGATTTCAATCAGGTTGGTTTAATGGGTTGTAAAAAGGTTAAAATGACACTTTTAATAAATGGGTTTGCAGGTTAACACAACACATTTGTGACTTATATATTAAACAGGTTAGATGGGTCGTATCCGTGTCAACCTTTTAATTAAAAGGTTGGGTTTAGGTTAAGCTTTTTGACACTATTATTTAATGGGTTGGGTTTAGGTCAAGGATTAAAGTGTTAACTGATGGCTTAAACACGACACGAACACAACCCACAAACACGAATTGCTAGCCCTAAGAGATAGAATCTTGGACAAAATTTTCTGGTTAACCTATGAAAATTAAATTTAACATGACAAACTTAATTACCCAAATTCAGCTTTTAATGC
This sequence comes from Ficus microcarpa, assembly GCA_025413485.1. Taxonomy (NCBI): domain Eukaryota; kingdom Viridiplantae; phylum Streptophyta; class Magnoliopsida; order Rosales; family Moraceae; genus Ficus; species Ficus microcarpa. The sequence continues at coordinate 22,245,704 of CM046387.1, read as the reverse complement.
ACTTATAGTGTGATATGGATAAATGAGTAGATTTACAAAAGGTTCTGCCCATGCGAGAACAAACCAAAGGAAGGTGCCAAGCCAAAGTGTACAAATCTTATAGGTCAATATCTGCTTATATTTAAATCATCGTGGTCTGTGTAAGGATGGTGATATGTTAGAACTGTGGTTTTTTAGGCTATTTGTACACCGGAGGTAAAGTACTCTTGCTTAAAATGCAATGTTAGGGCAACCTTAGTTAAAAAATGAAGTTGGGTAGCCTGGCTAAAAATACGGAGTTGGAGAACCTTGCTAATGCAAGTTTCAACAACGCTGATAAAAAGTTCAAACAATTTTGGAGAAGAAAGCAACGTTTAGCCTTGATTAAAAAGCAAATAGATTTCATTTTACGTTACGTCTTCTATTATGAAGTCTACTAAGAATGTACACTTGAGACAATATTAAGTTAACAAAATTCTAGTCCAAACTCAAATAATTCCCACTTAATTATCAATTTCACACTCTTATAATTATCATTCTCTGAATTGGCCGAAATAATTTACATTTACACAAGCATCCAATTATTGTTTAAGCCTTACAATCTGATGCATGCGTCTCAATGAAAAATACCTATAAATATAATAAGTTCCAGCTTATTATTAGAACAAATGAAAAAAATTAATTAAAAGCATATAGCACATCAAATATTTTCAATTGAAATGCTTGTGGCAATAATTAATAATCAAGATTACAATATAAGGTAAAAACTTACGAAAAAAACAAAACAAAAACATTAGCCCATAAAGGATCCAGTGTTTTTCCATGAATATTACACAATTTCAGTAAGCACACCAGGCATTATTTTGTATTATATATATGTGTATATACATATATATATATATATTTATATAGCTAATCAAACAATAAAATATGTTTAGTTTATAACCGATAAATGAACCTTTTTATTCTATGTATATTGTTTGCTATATGTTCAAGCGGGAATGCGAAGATAAAGTGGGATGGGATTATGAGCTTCAGGAGCTGAATCCCAAACAGAGAAGGCACTTGTTGAATTCATCCATTTCTCTGTGATTTCTGGGTAGTGACGGTCTATCACATCTTTAAGGGTCTCAGTAGTATTAACCCATTCCAATCCTTTTTTTGTGTATGTCTCCTCATTGTAATAGCTTGTGAAGAACCTGTCTGCTTCTAGCCTCCTGCATCACCACAACTCACATTGTGAGAGACCTTAACATGTATGTATGTATGTGTTTATATATGTATGTATGTATGTATCGGGATTCGAGTGATAGTCCGAATGTGATACGTGAATGTGCGGTACTCAGGCCCGCCACCTCTCATGTGACGGAGCTACATACAAATGAACTTCCACACTCACATTTTGGGAAATTGATTTTTAACCCTAAAGTTTTTTTTTTTTTTTAAATAAAATTTCTGTTGTGTCTCTATTTTATAAGAAAATTACACATATGCCCCCATAGAGATTTTTATATTTTGGTTTTTTAATCTTGACGTTTCTGAAGAGACATATTAATAAGATTTTGGTTTTGTTTGATATTTAAATTTAACTCCAACTAAACTATATTTTTTCATATCAGTTTTTGTCTTTTTCTGAAAAGTTAACAAAATTTATAACTAGATTTTAAAAAGTCAATCAACTCCAACTTAAAAATTTCATTTCTAACCGACAAACTAAATGCAAGCTTTATTGTGTCAAAGATTTAAATAATCAAAACATATAATTATGTCCTTATTTACAAAAAAAAAATAGAAAAAAAAAATCATCTCTATTTTTTGTATTTTCTTAATGTGCACCCCAACTGAATAATTTTTCTTGCTCAACCGCTGCTTCTCTTTAATCCTAACTCAACTCGAATAGGGTATATAATAGTACTCAAAATGAAATCACTCAGGGGTGGATTTAGGTTTGCACCACTGATTTTTTTTTTTTTTAATTTTACCCCAAAATTTTATGATTTTTCTACTTTATCCCAAAATTAAAAATCTGCATACAACCCCCACTAAAACTTTACCCTTTAATTTTATATGTTGATGTTGTTGTTTTTTTTTTTTTTTTTTATATGTATATGCTTCTACTAAAATTTCTATCTGGCTCCGTCATTGAAATCACTGAAGGGTAAGAATCCATCTTATAGTATGGTATTGAAACCACAATCCATTGGCAAAATTGAGCACTAATTAGTAAGTATTGATGAGTGAAGACAAATTAATATACCTGGTTGCCATTTGAAGGAAAATGACAAAAGCAGACTCGGAAATGGCAAATCCTTTGATCTTCTTCTCAGCCATGAGACCCACAAGAAGGTCAAGCTCCTCAACATCATCCCCATACACTTCTCTAAGGATCTTGATTGCTTCTTCATCATCTGTCAGATCTTTCCATGTTTTGATCGGAATAAGCAATAATGCTCTCCTGAACGCATTGTACCTCGCAACTTTCCTCTCCCTATCCCTGTAAACTGCATACCATGTAACCAAAATTATATTTTATCAATTTGACAGGAAAGAGAATATACAAATATATATATATATATATATAAGTAGAATTACATATTTCCCAACAATGTTGACACCAATATATTAGAATTGTTATTCCACACTATGTTTTCACTTGACTTACTAAAAATAGAAAAGGGTTCATATAGGGAGTTTAGTTATCTAAACACGTACTTCATGAAATGGTTCAAGCCTGATTGTTGTCGGGAGCAACAAGTTTCGAAAATTGCCCCCGGATTTTAGTTAAAGCAAATTTACCCCCTAAGTTTGTCAAACCATATATTAATGAAATGTCAATGTGCACCTTACCTTTTTTTTTTTTTTTTAAGCACTTCATCCCTTGAATTTTTTGTGCTTTGGTAAATTACATCTTAATCTTTTTTAGTTTTGAAAATTAACCCAATTAATGTGGGTCACATGGCAACAGTTTCATAATTATCAAGATTTAAAATTTATATGGTAATTTGCTAAAGTATCAAAATTTCGAGGGATAAAGTGCGGATTACCCTAAAAAAAATGAAATTAACTGATTATGACTTAATTAACACATCCTACTAGATCATGCTCAATTAATTTACCTTCAAGAGCAGGTAGATCCACATGATCAGGTCTGTCTTTGCCATTTGGGTCTTGAGGGATGAGATCCCTCATCCACAATGGATAGTTCCAAAGCTCTAAGGATCCACAAGATTGATGTCCCATTGAAACAAGTAACTTTGTGAACCCTATTTGTGATAAATTCTTCTCACCTTCTTGACCAATCAAATTCTCCATGGGAATCCTGTAAAAAAGAATTACATGCGTGATTAATTAATTATTTTATGAACTAATGCATATTAATAAAATCAAATATAGCTTTTGTGAGTTAAATTTAACTTTTAACAACACTAGGTCTTGATTTTAAGATAAAATTCTTTGCTTTATCTGTAACATCTTATCAGTTAGGAAGACGATTTTAAATCTATTTGGACCAATCTTTATTTGAACGTAAAAACAAGATTAATAAAGTGAATACGAAGAAAATGCCAATTATAGATTACAGTTATAGCATTTTAAGTGATGGACAAACAATTTATTAAAACAGTTTTCTATGTTATAAAATTGCTTTCATAATATATGTTTGTTGAATATTAAATCTACTCAAAATCATGTATGTTTGCATACTTATTTATATGCAAAACACAGACTAAAATTCTGAAGTTCTAAATATATGTTAAAAAAATAAAATCGTACGCTTTAATCAACGGTGGAGATTTATTAGGCCCTGTTCTAGCAGAGATATCCCGGACTTGGAGGTCATCAGGAAGAAGGGCATGCATTCTATAGACACTGACAAATTCTTCCGTCAATGAATAAGGGACACCATGATCATTGGCCTTCTTGTGGCCCACAAAACCACTCAAAGTGGATTCACCCACGTGCCCAAAAGTGTCCTTGAATTTCTTTCCAAGAAGTCCGTACCTGAAAATAATGCAATTATGATGCATTAATTAAGTCAGTATATTTCTAACAAAAAAATTATGTCAGAATTACGACGAAAGCAAGACCAATGAACGCCGTCTTGTTTTCCTTGTGAAACTTGAACCTATAATAAAGTTTTTTAGGTTCGTTAGGTGAATAAATTTGAGTTGAAAATTTTAAATTTTAATAGTAATTTTTGTTGATTTTTTAGAAAAGATAAAAAATTTTTCAGAAAAAATAGAAAACTTTTTCAAAAAAAATAAAAAAATTTTTCAGAAAAAAATAAAAACAAAAATCTTAATGAAACAATTATGGATAAGAATTTAGAAAGCTCTTGAATTTTAATGGCACTTTTAATTTTTCATCTAAATTTACTTTTATTTTACTCTTATGAATTTCGAATTTAATCTCATTCTATTTTTTTAATCAAAATTTTAGTTAAAAATGAATAAAAGAAATAAGAGAATTAGTTTAACTAAGTCTATTTTGTTAGGATTTCTGTTAAAAAAAAAATGGAAAAATACCATGTGACTACGTTAAACTCATGTTTTTTCGTTTGTTTTGTAAAATTAAATCCAAAATTTAGGAGATGAAGTGATAGCTTTTAAAATTGAAGGAATGAAATGGGAGTGATAATTCAACAATTATTGAAGTCAGTTTTAACTAGCATAGTTTTCCTCATACATATACACACGTGTACACTTTCTATTGGTCAAAAAGTTATATATTTTGTCTTACCAATTGCTGCGCAACCCTGCACGTAATGTGTCTGTTTTGAGGAGCTCCACAGTCCAATCAATTGTGTGGACTTTTGCAATCACAGCTGAAGTCACCAACCTCGCGTGCCTATACAAGTCCTCATCATCCAAATCACGATATTCCTTCTAAAACACCATCAAGCAATGAACCAAGTTCAAATTAAAAATTAATTAATATAATTCACTTGAGGATATAAAAAATTAATTTTTGCAAAGAGCGGACACATAATATATCTATTAAAAAGAGAAGTTGCAAGTTCGATCTTATTCATCTTAACTTTAGAAAATACAATATTAACACGTACGTACCTTGAGGGCATCACAAACCGCGTTATGCTCTTTAACAAAAAGAGCCTGCAGTGCTGAAAGACCCGCCCAGATGTTGCTAACATCGCCGGACAAAGGAATTCCGTCTTGGTCGTGCAGGAGAAGGCCGTCTTTCGCGATCTTCAGTTTGCCATCTTTGAAAGTTCTCAGTTGCTTCAACTTCTCATTGTTGCTTCCATATATAGCACTTCCATCCCTTCTCATAATAAGGACGGACCATGTAAAATTTGACGGTCAATATTTCGTGCATGTTTTTTTAAACAAAAATCTGTGCCGTTTATTTTTATTTTTTATTTTTTATTTTTCGCATGGAAAAAAAGGAATTGTTGGAATCATACTATCTTTCATCCAAAAACTAATGGAACTGAAAATACTTTGATCTAATTTTACATAAACTAAGGATGTGTGTGTGGTTGTGTAATTCAGAGAATATAAATTTCTTACCACCAAGGTGTACGAATGTTCTTGGTGCCGGTTTTAATATCATAAAAATTAGTTGGAATTTCCTTTGTCTGGAAGAACTTGAAGGACTTGAGGGGGCACTCACTCGCAACTTCTTTTGGAGCAGTCAGCTCAATCTTCATAAGTTTATGGAAAAAGAAAAAGAAAAGAAAAAAAAACAAATTTAACTCATTTACTTGTAATAAACCAATCACAACTGAGAAAACAAAAATTGTACTAAGTTTTTTTTTCACAAATCAAGGATTAGAAAAATCGTTAATTAACTAAGAATTGTGTAATTAAAAAGAAATCTATGGAACCTGATTTGTGTCCTCTAGGTGGTTGATCCAATCATGAATCATAAACTGAATCCAAGAGGCTGCTATGACGTTGAATTGCTTTCCTGTGTCTTTGTAATTTGATTTTCTTACCAGAAGTTTTGTGGCAACCACCATTGGATCCGGCTTCAATAGCTGTAGAAATCAAAATAAATGAATCCTCATTATTAACCGATTACAAAAAAAAAAAAAAAAAAAAGGAATTTATTGGGTTACAGCCCAATTAATAAAGGTAGAGCTGGCTAAAAAAGAGATCTCAAACTCAAATCGTGAGAACATCTAACTATATTACATTTTTTTTTAAGAAAAGAAAATTATTGACTAGTAAACTACTTGGGCAATTTCAAAACCTTGACTAGTCAGCTTTTAGAAACATTTAATTAAGATCGAACAAAATGGAACAAAAAAAGGAAAAAGTGTTTCTCTAGATCACACAAATGTATGATATATAACCAAACTACAAATTTGACTTATCACATATAATGAGATAACTGATACATAAATTAAAATATTGATAGACTCAAAAAAAATTTTATTCTATAAATTAAAAAACTTTTGCAATTGGGTCCTTGAACTTGATTTCTCTATATGGAAAATTGTATGAATTAGCCGAACATATATATATATTCATATATATACTTCAATGATGTTTTACAAACATTTTCAAACGTTAATGAAGCAAGAATACAATACATACGAGAGAATATAGAGAGTAAAAAGAGATCCAATTCCAATTGTCAATTTTTGTCACATAAATGTAATTGTGATTCTTCAATATGCATGCATATAAGTGTTAAATTAAAAGGTATACCCTATCTTTCTGATCAACGGGAAGAACATTCCTGCCAAAGAAACTTCCTTGGCCGCCAGCACCTTCATTGAAAGGATCGTTATACTTTCCGTCAGCCGTTCGGTACGGATAATCAACCGGGTTAAACCGGACTCCGACCGGGGTTTCACCTACGTTGAACAAGTTGTATTGCTGATGAAGGTGGCGACGGCCAGCCAGATACGCTAGACCCAAGAAAACAGGCAAACGGTGCCATATTCCCAACTTATCAACCGAGTGCATAAGCTGTAATTCATGGAAGGAGTAATTAATAAAGATAAATACATAATATTATTGCACAAAAATATTGGTTATTAGTAAATTATAATGCTAATAATAATAATAATAATAATAATAATAATAAAGGGATTTATTACAAGGAAAATTAAGACATCAATGAAAGACATCCTGTTGATGACTTCATGAAAGTCTGGATGGACGAAGCCATGCAGGATTTTGTTGAACAACTCTTTAATTAAAGACAACATTGCAATCTTTTTCTCTTTGAAGAACTTGTTATTTGTGTATGGTACTGATTGGAGCCAAGCACCTTACATTTTATACGTATATATAGGTGAAGATTTTCATTAAAGTCCAAAGGAAAGGGCGGCTGTTTCCAGTGATATTCATTTATATGTATATTTATATATATATATATATCACGTGTCTTAATATCAACCAACAACTTCCACAAAATTAAAGGTGGTTTCCTGTAGGTTTCATAATTCTAATATCTTCGTAGACCACGTTTTCGTTCATATTAGGATAAGGCCGATGAATATTAAATTGGAGTAAAATGAAAAATATTATAAAATAGTAGCACACGATCTATACTTAACTCAAGTTTAAGAATGATTTAGGCAATTGGTGTCCGCGGCGATTTGCCAAAATTTTTTCTTCCTTTTTCAAGGGATTCAGAGGGAAACAAAAAATAGATAAAAGACATTATTTATATATTTTATTATTGAGTTTAGGTACAAGAGAAATAAGTTTTCTTCAAAAGTGAGGAGTACAACTGAAACTTTATAGAATATTATATGATTAAAAAGACATTTTATTATTGAGTTTAGACACAAAAGTGATAAGTTTTCTGCAAAAGTGAGGAGTACAACTGAAACTTTATAGAATATTTTATAATTAAAAAATAATTCTCAATTTACGAGTAGGGACACAATAATATATTGAGATTCCACCATTGTTTGGTGGCGTCATATTCTCAATTAATACTTTTGTTCTAAGTTTTTACTCATCTAATAACTGTGAATTATCATCTTTATATTGATGTTTAATACTCTTCAATACTATAGTTTCTCAAAAGTTTTTTAAATAAGAAAAAGGTGACTTAGATATCGTATATGTTGTTATAAGTATATATATAACGTCTTGTGGATTTTTTTCTTCTTCTTGTTTTTTTTTTTTGGTTTTGTTTTGTTTATTTATTCTGACGCACTTATCAACTAGTTGAGATAGAAGAGGGATAACCATAATACATCTTTACACATATGCTATAGTTAATTTGGTTCCATGTTGACGGCCACTTTTGGGAAAAGAATATTAATAAAGAGGGATTTGATAATTGAAATCAAATAAAGTGCCAAACAGCTGCGCTGACCACGATTTAAATCTGATCATCATCAAATAAAAACAGTGATTTCCAATAAAAAGCACGAGAAAAAAAAAAAAAAAGATTCTTGTCTTGGTCTCCGCCCGCCGGAGTGAGAAGAGTTGGCATGAACAACATTTGTCCCACCAATGACAATATTATATATTATAAACTTTTGTAAATTCTCCTCTATATATCTATGTATTTTTAAAAAAAATTGTTTTCTGAATTAAGAAAAAAGGGTTGGCATACTTTCTTCAGAACTTCAAACAATAGTAAATTTGTACATTCTGTAAAGTAAATGGACCAAAAAAAAAAAAAAACTTATATATGACACTAAAATATTAGAAAGGTTAAAACCTAATTCAAGGAAAAAAATCAAAAATATTTCAACTACTAAAAAATGTATTTTTCCGAAAAAAACAAAAGAATTAGTTTATTTCGCGGGATAGTTGCCGTTGCAATCCATCCCAGCGCTCTCCACCTATGTTACGTATCAATCGATGAGGATGTTTTGTGTTCGTCGGCATTGGCACATACGGCCAAGCATCCATGAAAGTTGTGACGCTCAATACCAGTGAAAATGTTGGGCAACGGAGCATCTCACAATTAATGTCGTGTCCTTTCTTCTGGTTGCAAAATCGATGAGGATGTTTTGTGTTCGTCGGCATTGGCACACAATTAACTTTTGCATTTTTTTTTCTTTTTATTTTTCTTTTTTATTCTTACCCACTTTCCACATTTTTTTTGTTTTTCGCGCGATTAAGCTTTCTTCTCGTGGCAAGAGTCATGTCCTTTTTTTTGTTGGTGAAGGCAATGGTTCGCTTTATGATGATAACTTTTGCTTTTTTTTTTTTTTTCTTATTATTTAACTCCTATATTTTTATCTTTTTTTTTTTTTTTTTCATTTTCTATTTTTCTCTCTTTTTATTCTTCCCCACTTTTTCTTTTTTCTTTTTTTTTTCTCATTTTTACCTTCCTCCCACAAAAAAACAGAGTATTTTTGAACATATATACTTGAAACTTTTTTTATTTTATCTTAGGTTTTCAAATAGTATCTATAATTATTATATATATCACATCATATTTTATTATTATAACTTCTCACTAAAATAAGTCTATTTATAAATTTATGTTTTTTTTTTTATTTTATTTATATTTTTAATTCAAAAAAAAAAAAAAAAAAAAAAAAAAAAAAAAAAAAAAAGTTATAATATAAACAAAAGTTAATAATTCATAATCTATTTATCTTTCAGTTATAATGTTTAAATAACTTTATTTTATGAAAATTTTAATATTTTACAATCTATTCATCTTTTAGTTACGACTGTTTAAGGCAAATTAAATGCTTTAATGTATATAAAAGATCATGTTTTATTATTACAATTTCTCACTAAAAGGAGTATATTTTATGAAAGGTTTTAATCATTCATAATCTATTCATCTTTCGTTTATAACTAATTAAGGCAACTTTATTTTATGAAAGGTTTTAATCATTCACAATCTATTAATCTTTCAATTACAATTGTTTAAGGTAATCTTTAATATTTAAACAACACTTAAAAATGTATTCGTATGTTGTTCAGTTTTCAAATGATCAAAACAACTGTGCGAGAATCATATTTTAGCTTATAAAATTCATGTGTTTATAAGTAATTAAACTTTTCCAAACAATTCCTCACTCAAATAATCAATACGCATTAATCTCTCACTCTCTCTCTCTTTATGTATGTAAATATTTGTTTCTCTCTCCAAGAGGAAAATACATCGACACAAAAATCTTTGTGAATATAATTCTCACACACATACAAACATGGAGAAGACCTTAAAATATTTCTTTGTAGAGAATTAAAGGAAATTGGCATTTTCTTACTACAAATATTGTGGTTGTTGTTTCGTTATTTTGATTAGATTATGAGATGTCTAGTATTATTATTTTTCAAAAAACTCACTATAAAAAATATTATTATTAATTTTCTTAATTTTAGATCCGTATATATATACTAAATTAAAGATATTTAATAATTTTTATCAATCTGTATTAATTATAAAATCTATAAAATAATTACTATAATATATCGCAACGCATACAAACTAGTTATTCGTTAAAAGAGCAAGTTATATATTTACTAGTGTCAGAGAATACTACATGCATTTTCTTTATAAATAAAATAAAATAAAATACTCCATGGTTGACGGAAAGATTTTTTTTTTTAACTATTTTTTGGTAAACTAAAATTATTTTCTGAATGCACGTGAAATTACCTTGCCACCCTTTCATTAATGAGTTAGATAATTATATTTTTCGACTTGCCAAACATCATTTTCATAAACCTTGACCGCCTATCACGTCTAGATTTTGTCCCCTCGCTCCCTATATATATATATATATAGATAGATTTGGAAAAGTCAAAATTCCACTTAAAATTAATACCTACCCAAGTATTTGTTTCTCTTTTTTTAAAATAAATAAATAAAACTAATTTGGCAATTAGCATATGAAAAAACTAGCCCGTAATGACACCTACCAAGTATATGTTTAGTGTACGGATTGAACTGAATTTTTTAGATTAGAATTAAGTTGAATTCTATGTGCGTTTGAGATGCATTTGAACTGTCAAAATTAAAAAATGTAAAAACCAGAAATGTGTTTGGAAAAAAATCACTATGGAGCTTATTTTGTTCGTCTTGAAATTTTATGCAATTTACAATAATAAATTTATCACATTTGGACTTGTATATACAAAGTTATAAACTTTTGAAGTTGGAGTTACCAAAACTGTAAATAATGAAATTGAGGTTAACTTTTCAAAAAAAAGACAAAAATAAATCAAATTATTTTAGTTTGGATTGAATTAACCTTGATCCCAAACACATAATAAAAACACAAAAACTAAAGGAAGAAATAAAAAAAAGAAAAAAAAAAAGGAAAAGTAATAAAAAATAAATAAAATAAATAAAAATAAAGTAGAAAAGTCTAGATAATCTAAACAAAATCATGATTGGATTGATTTTAATTACTCTTCAAAAATGGAGTGGAAGAAGAAAGATGTTCTTGAACAAAAATAAAAGATCCAATGACTTCAAAATAATTCAACAAGGAGACGTGTGAGACACTTTCAAAACATTATCAATTAGAAATTTAAGTATCACCATTTTAACGTGCTCAAATTTTTCACAAACACGTTTGGATATTGAGTGGGAGATCAGAAAATACATGGTCAATCAAATATTCTCACACACACAACCAGGTCAAGAAAGGATATTAACAAACACCTCCTTTAAGAATCATGACTATAACAAATTTGGTTCTTTAGTGTCAGAAATAGAATCATGAAAGAACGTTTGTCCATATAATATATCTATCTGGATAGTTTATCCATTATTAAAAATTTTGTTTAAATTTTTTGTCTTATAATGAGTTTTTTTTTTTTTTTTTTTTGTTTTTTTTTTTTTTTTTTTTGTTTTTAAAGAGTCACTATATCTTTATTATAAGAAAAATACTCCACTATTTTTCAGAATTTATTACAACCATATAACATTAAAATATTTGCAATTAAAATGTGCTAGAGTTCTTCAGTTTGTGATTTCTGGAAAATGACAGTCCATTACATCTTTCAGGGTCTCAGTAGTATTCACCCATTCCAATCCTTTTGTGTGTGTGTGTGTTGTCTCCTCATTAAAAATAGCTTCTGAAGAATTTTTTTTAATCTGCTTCTAGCCTCCTGCAATATTAATGAAAATACAAATCCAGAAAGTAATTAACCTTTAAAAAAAAAAAGGGAAAATAATCCTAAAGAAAAGAAAGAAAAGGATCTTATAATCCTAAAGTATAAAGAAAAAATGAAAGATACAAAACTGAAATGAAAAAAAAAAAAAAAAAACAGTAGCTAACGGAAAAGAAACAGTCAAAGATAGAGAAATTTTAATGTTAAAATTACGAGCACTAAATTGGTAAGAACATTTCTTTATTTTCAGGTTTATTGTTCAATCGATTTCTCTAATTAATAAATATCAAGATCTGTTAATTTATTTCAAGAATCCTTATCCATCCATCATCTGTTTGATAAAGTCTCGATTTTTTTAACTCTTCATCTGCAATATCTCCAAAGTAAAGCTTTCTTTTCATTAATATTGTTTCCTTTGCAGTGTGAATCATAGTTGTGTGGTTCACACTGTAGAATTAGTCAATTTCGAGACTTTTTTTATTTTTATTTTTATTTTTTTTAATTTCCTTTGCTTTGCGTGGTGCCGTGTCCCACTTGAAATTGTGAATATGAACACTCCATATCAACATAATGAGAATATTTTTGATTTACTTATTTTTGAATGTCTAGTTTCTATCAAGCTATCATAACACAAACCAAAACTATGACAATATAATCTTCATTTCTAAATTTAATTAATTCATTAAATGTTATGTCATAATCTAAATTGATTACATTTTTACACACTACTTGACTGACAATTATTCTTTAATCTTTGACTCGTGTTAATAAGATGCAGATATTAGCTTAGTCAAAGTGCTTTATAATCATCTCCTCATATTAGGGTTTGTAATGCATTTCTCTGTTCCGTTTATTAATCAGCTCATTGAGCAATGATACATATGAAAAGTTTTACCATAAATATAATTAATAATCCTGCGTTTAAATTATGAAAATTTGCAAAACTGAAATGAGTGTTTTGTCTGTCCTTTTACACCCCATACAAGTTATATTTTAGTTTCATACTATACGATGAAACTTTTCTTTCATGATATGAACTATTTTTCTTTTTTTATTTTTGTATAATCTTATGCTTTGTTTGGCATTTCAACTCTACTCTGATTATACTGTACTTTTCCATCTCAGTTTTTTGTTCGTTTTTTAAAAGTCAACAGAAAATTATAACTAGTTTTGAAAAATCAACCAACTCCAACTTAAAATTTTTATTTCCAACCTGCGAACCAAGCACAAGCTTGTGTCTATTTGGATTATAGGTCACATTTGAGTTTTTTAGTTTTTCTACATATTTAAACTAAATATTTGGATTAAAATGCCTATTTGGTTCGGCAACTTTTCAACTATTGAATTGTGTTTTGGAATAAAATATATGTTTGGATATTTTTATTAAAAAATATATATGAATAATCCAAAAATATATTATTTTAATAAATAAAATAATGAACTAAATCAATTAAAAAAAAACAGAAAAATAGATAGTAAACAAATATATGAATGTTACTATTAAATTAAAAATCGACTTTTCTTGTACCAAAATTCGGTCATTTTTTAAGAATTAAAAAAACCTTTATTAAAGATGACAAAATTAATTCCATATTTATGTTTATTATTCAAGTAATTATTTTAATATGCAAATGAAAATGAAAAAAAATGTAAACGACTTACTATTATTAAAAATTAATTATGACTTTTTATGATTTTTTTATTTTAGTTTTGGTAGTTTGAGTGAATTTTAAGTTGAATAGTAAATTTTTTGAATTTTCAGAAAAACAAAAACTTTGGAAAAGACAAAAACTTTGAAAAAAAAAAAAAAAGTTTGAGTTGAGTTGAGTTGAGTTAGTAAACACTTAAAAATAAAAAATAAAAAATACAAATGTCAATTAGAAGTTCATACAAAGTTTTTTACATTCCTGCAACCATAGTATTTTTATACAATATTACACTGCATATTAAATATACTATATTTCTAGTACTTCCCAAAGATAGCATAATAATCATCATTTCGCAAGATCACTACCTATACTACGGATTTTGTTGGTAACTTGCCCACATGCTTACAAGACACGGGTTTTTGCATCTGAATGGTGAACATGAACAACACTTGTAGTGGTTACAGACATAGTCTAACTAAAATTTCACACTTGATTTTATAAAGAGGTGAATAGTGACACCCGCCACTTGGACCAGACATTGTTTACACTTGAGTATTTGCATTTGGATAGTGGCCTGCCACCAAACAAAAGATTGTATTTGAGTTAAAATTTTTGAGCCTTTGGGATGGCCATCCAAACAATGGCTTAATTCTTTTTCTAAGGCATTTACCCTCTCACTAAGTTTTACAGCTTACTGGTAGTGTATATACGGGAACCATTTTGCAATATTTGGACCATTTTATTGGAATAAGCAATATGAATTGGTTTCAAATTCAAATTAAATGGAACATTACGGTGGAAATGTTTTCAGTTTGGTTATTCGAATAGTATGAAAATCGGGTTCCCCTCTTAAATTTCTTCATTTGCAGTAAACATTTGTGAAATAATATTATAAATTTACTCTCTTTTATCCACAATAAAATGCCATAACTTTTTTGTTTCAAGTACAATTAATACGATTCTTTTTCTATATGATTAAAGCGAAAAGAGAAACAAAATCTCATCCATATACCCTATCAAAATTTATCATGAAATTAAGGTTTACAAGGATTGTTAGATTTTATTTTATTTTTTAAAAATCTATCGAAATGCAAATTAAAATATTGTGTTCAAATGTTTCTGCCAAAATTATGAATATCTAAACATTATTTTAAAATGATGATTTAATTATTTTTGTTCAAATTTTTTTAATATATTACTATTCAAACATCTTCGCCAGACGACCCGTAACATTTTTCAACGTTCCAAACATCATTTTCATAATATTCCTTGACCGCCCGACACATCTTTTATGCCCTCCTTTTGTGTCGTTTTTCGTTTTTTGTTTTTTGTTTTTTTTTTTTTTGGGTAAATACAAAAGTAGCAGCCTACGTGATTATTATAAAAGATGTAGCCTAACACATCCACGTGCTGTGGCGGCCCAATGGTACTGTGTAAAACTTATCCATAGTATTTTCCATAAGAAGGCAAAAATAAAGATTAGGAAAAGTCAAAATTCCACCTAAAACTAATTTGTAATTTTCTCCTCAAGTACAATTGTTTCTTTCCTTAAAAAGAAAAAAAAAAAAAACAAATTAGACAACTTGCATAAGAAAAATATCCCATAATGGCACTTACTAAAAACACAAAAAGCGTCACTTTCAAAACATTATCAACTGAAAAGAAATTATCGCAATTTTATTAGATAATAAACTTGCTCGAATTTCGAACAAAAACATATCGATATTGACAGGGAGGGAAAATACATGGTTATTCTTATTTATGTCTATCCACACAACCAGGTCCACAAAAGTCATTAACAGACGCTGCCTTCCAAGAAAGACATTAAAATAACATGAAAAGAACGTGTTTATATATAAATATATATACACACACACACACACAAATATGTGTGTGCGTGTGTGTTTATTTATGTACATGTGCATGCATGGTGGAACCTCAAGTGGGGACACGCAGATAAAGTGGGATGGGATTATGAGCTTCAGGAGCTGAATCCCAAACTGAGAAGGCACTTGTTGAATTCATCCATTTTTGTGTGATTTCTGGGTAGTGACGGTCTATCACATCTTTAAGGGTCTCAGTCGTATTAACCCATTCCAATCCTTTCTTTGTGTATGTCTCCTCATTAAAATAGCTTGTGAAAAACCTGTCTGCTTCTAGCCTCCTGCAATTTTTTTAATGCATATATCATCACAAATCCAGAATATAATAAAGCATTTTTTTTTTAATGTTAAGGGCAAAAATTTTTTGAAAAAAAGAAAAGAAAAAGATTTTATACATAATCCTAAAGCAAAAAAAAAAAAAAAAAAAAGGAGGTCTAAAATTGAAACAAAAAATTTAGGATTATTTTCATTTATCCTTGGAACTCTAGAGTCGTTCCAGCTTTATCACCTTAACTTTTTAAGAACTCTAACTTTGTCATATGAGTTTTGAGTTTGTCCTCACTTAATCCCTTTATAGAATCTTAGTTAAAAACAAACAGGAAATGGGGGAATTAATATTACTAAACTAATTATATTAGGATTTCTATTAAAAACAAAAGAAAAACATCATGGGATTGCATTTAACTCATGCTAAAACTCTAATAGAAGTGGTTAGATGACGTTAATTCAAAATACAAATGATAAAGCGAGAGTTTTAAAAAAAAAAATTTAAGGGATAAAATATGAATGATCCTCAAATTCTAAAACACAGATGCAAATAATCTAAAAACTAATAAACGTATTAACTAAAAGAAAAGAAGCAACCAAAGAGAAATTAATAAACTATTCTCAATTTAAAATCCTTTTCACTTCAAGCGATAAGAAGATTTTTTATTTTGAGAGGACATTTTGTTTAATTTATTTCTAAAGATCTAGATCTATCCATTCATTCTCCGATAGCTATTGCATTATCCGTTTTAAAGTCATGATTTTTAGAAGAGTCTTATTTAAGACCTTGTTTGGTGTTCCATCTCATCTCCAACTAAAATGTACTTTTTTATCTCAATTTTTGTTTTTTTTTTTTTTAAGTTTTTGTCTTTTTTCTGAAAATGTTTTTGTCTTTTCTGAAAATTCAACAAAAATTTTCAATTCAAACTTAAAATTTTCAACTTAAACTCAAAATTTTCAAACTCAACTCATTATCCAAACAAATCCTAAAGACTCTAGAAAGTAAAAGGCTTTGTTTTTAATGTTGTTTGTTTTGACAGACTGAATCATATTTGTGAGGTCCACAGAGTAGAACTCGTCAATTTTGAGGACATGTGGTTGGCGGAATTGGAATGTTGAATTTTGTTTCCATCCACGAATTGACGGCTTTTTAATGTATGGACCAAATACATTTCAAGAACATGGATTTCAACGAAATCATGGTGAGTCAAAGGCGATATTTATACAGACCAAAATTTGGAGACAGAAGAAAAGTCTAGGATCTTTAGAATGTAAAGACGATATGTTTACACATATAATTATATATATATATATATATACACCATATATTTAGAATGTATATCTGGATATGTATATATATATATAGACACACACATATATGGAGAGTGTGTTTGGTTAAAATGTATCAGAAATGAATTGCGATATAGAAAATAATGTAAAAATTTAAAATGCGTACAAAAAAAATATGCAATATAAATCTTGTTTTGTTCCTCTCATCGTTATAATTACTTATACCTAAGAATCATCTTATTTCGACTTACTTTTGAAATTTGATTTTTTTTTTTTTTTTTTTTTTTTTTTTTTTTTTTTTTTTGAAAATGAGAGAGAGATGTAGATTTTGAAGTTTTGAAAAAAATTCCGTCTGGAAACATTGTTCCAAACAGGGCCTCAGATTTCTATATATGATCAGATTAGCTTTATGATTCTTTTAGTGCACCTAATTAGTAATGCTCACAAACGGGAAACGTTAAACAAGTAATCAATAGTTTTACGTGGCAAGACAACGTATAAAACAAAGGTACCACATGTACATTAAGTAAAAGGTCTCGTATATAGTAAGGCTCAAAACCATTGGGAAGTGCGACATTAAGAGACATGGTAGTCTTAAGCACCTACTAATCAAAGGTTAGATAGATAAATATGATCGCTTTTATATTATTAGTGACGTTTAGTATCGGTGGTGACCCCAAATTTTTTTAATGGAAAGCAGCAAAAACACGTACCTGGATGCCATGACCACAAATATGACAAAAGCAGTTTCACTAATAGCAAACCCTTTGATCTTCTTCTCTGCCATGAGACCGACTTGAAGATCAAGCTCCTCAACATCATCGCCATACACTTCCTCTAGTGTGCGAATCGCCTCCTCATCGTCCGTAAGATCTTTCCATTTCGCAATCGGTATCAGCATTAAGGATCTCCTGAACTGATTGTACCGAGCCACACTCCTCTCCCTGTCTCTATAAACTGCAATGTTAAACATGCAACACCGCGAACATATGTTACTTTCCGCAGTCCTATGACTTCAAATAAAAAAGAAGGTTTTCAAGAAAACCGACGTAGAATGTTCCTGCGCCCAAAAGAGATGGGGCCAAGTAATCATGACCTTCCGTGGCGGTTTTTAACCATCGTGGTATGTCATTTCTAACTATCGTGATATCTTTTGACGATAGTTAAGCCGTCATGGAATATAGTTTTTATATTAGTGAAATCGTTTTTAAATTTACGGTAGCATCTAACATGATTGGTATACCTTCAAGAGCTGGTAGATCCACATGATCAGGCCTGTCTCTTCCATCCGGGTCTTGAGGTATGATGTCTCGAAGCCATAGGGGATAGTTCCAAAGCTCTAGAGCCCCACAAGCTTGGTGTCCCATTGACACAAGTTGTCTTGTAAACCCAATTTGTGACAATGCCTTTTCTCCTTGTCTACCAACCAAATTTTCCATTGGGATCCTACAAATACGCATACATAATAGAACTTTGTCACTCATTAATTCTAATAAAAATGACATGATCGACCAAGAATAGATGTTAAAGGACTTTTTCCATAGGGTCGGAAGCGAACATACTTTTTAACCAGTGGTGGAGATTTGTTAGGGCCTGGTTGGGCAGAGACGTCCCTTAGGTTAAGATTATCAGGGAGAAGAGCGTGCATCCGATAAACGCTGACAAATTCTTCGGTCAATGAATAAGGGACTCCATGGTTGTCTGGCTTCTTGAGGCCTACCATGCCTCCCAAGATTGCTCCACCAACGTGCCCAAATGTGTCCTTGAATTTCTTGCCCAAAAGCCCATACCTAATTAAATACACAAAAATTAGTCTTCAAATTACGGTTATAATATTTTTTTTATTCGATTTAGTTAAATTATACAAGGATTTGTAACGTTTTTTCCCCCCCTTTTTTACCAGTTGGCACGCATTCCGGCAAGTAAAGTATCGGTTTTGAGGAGCTCCACAGTCCAATCAATGGTATGGATTTTGGCAATCACAGCTGAAGTCACCAACCTTGCGTGCCTGTATAACTCTTCATCGTTTAAACGAGGATATTCCTTCTGCATCATTTTATCCAAATTTAAGAGTTAAAACTCGTAAGCCTCATAGTGATTGAAGTCACCTTAATTTGAAGTTAAGTTATATTAAACAACAATTGTAATCCATTTTATCGTTTCCTTTTATTTATGCAATGCTGGATTAAACCTAAATTTTCCCGACCCCACCCAACCAGGGTAGAGGCGCCACTCATGATCGAGTAGGGACTTTTGTTCTAGTAAACTTGTTTTTTTCAACTTCATCTTTAAAAGCTTTACATTTTTCCTTTTTTGCCCCACTAAAAGTTAAATAACTCTATATAAATCACCTTAAAAAGTAAAAGCACTATCATTTCTATCATTGAAGTCATAAGATAACTCCGTCGCCGCACCCAATCCCATGTCATATAACTGAGCTGTTATTGGTTCCTTTCTATCATTATTCAGAAAATTAATTTCCTAAAGAAAAGCAGGTACTATTGACGAACTCTATTACTGGATAAAGTCAGAAGACGTAATTTTACAGAGCCGAATATAAGCGGTGACACGTGTCCTGATTCCAAATCTAAAAAATTGATTCCTCTATCCCTAAATTCATATAAAATTTCAGTTGTACCCATTGGATAAATAAATGTTATTGGTTAATATTCCAAAAATAAATAAATAAATAAATAAAGGTTTTTGGGTTCGTCACAGAAGAAATGTCATATACCTTGAGGGCATCACAAACTGCATTATGCTCTTTAACAAAAAGAGCCTGCATTGTTGAGATTCCGGCCCAAATGTTGGTCACATCTCCTGATAAAGGAATTCCTTCTTGGTCGTGTTGAAGAAGGCCGTCTTCTGAAATCTTGAGTTTCCCATCTCTGAAAGTCCTCAGTCTTCGCAGTTTTTCTGCGTTGCTTCCATAAATGGCGCTTCCATCCCTTTTCGTTTAATTACATTACAATTATATATGTCATACAAAAATATTTATTTTCATTAGGAATTATATCATACTACATAGAGCTATGATCCTTTTTCATTTTAATACATATATCCTTCGTATTCCCTCCAAAAACTTTTTTTTTTTCTTTACTTGAAAATTGGAGTTTCTGTAGTAAGGAAGACTCTTTTCATCATTTGTTGTGAAAACTTTTTCAGCCGTTGGATTATTGTCAATAGTCTGATCTTTAATTTTTTTTTTTTTTAATATAAAAAATATGCATTGTGCAACTCGAAAGTGCTCTGATTTATAAATTATATTGTTGTAAAATTAATCTAACGGCTCAAAGAACCTTCACCCTATATTCGTAGTAAAAAGAGTCTTCCTTATCTCTTTAGTTTTTTTTTTTTTTTTTTAAGAAATTCTCTGATTTTAAGTATCACTTTGTAGGGATTTTTTTTTTTTTTTTTTTGGATATCATGTCTATGGATACTTATTTCATTTGTCTGAAAGAAAAGATTTCAGATTTTGAATATGAGATCTAAGACATTGAACCTCGTCGACGACGGGAATCGTTACGTAAAATGATATATTAATTGGATATTGGACTACATCTCTTACCACCAAGGTGTCCGGATGTTCTTTGTGCCGGTCTTGATTTCAAAGAAACCAGTGGGGACTTCCTTCGTCTTGTAGAACCTGAAGGACTTGAGGGGACATTCGTTCGCTACTTCTTTTGGCGCAACCAACTCAACCTTTCAATGATTTTGTTAAAGTAAGAAATAATATGGTGATTTTCAATTTCTTTGATACATAGAGGCAATAAATTCGAAATTCAAACAACAATTGAGAAATTTTCAAATGAGTTATTAATAGAGAATATATTGCATATATCTATTAGTTAAATTTTAGTCTTTTCTGAAGCTTTGGAGTCATTCAAGGAATAATTTTATTGTTTCTGCACTTTTCTTTGTTTTGTTAAAATTATAAACTATTCTAAATTAGTCCAGTAAATGACGAAAGTATCTTCCAAAAATTAGAGAAATAAATTGAGTAGGTACTATTAAAAAAAAACTCCACTTACGTGTGTGAACATTAAAAATACTATTGAAAAAATAATTGAGTAGGTACTATTAAAACTTATCAACTATGGGAAATGTTTTCAGCTTCGGTGTGCGTGAACATAGACAGATAGATAGATATATATATATATATATATATATAATACCACTACCGAAAAGTATTCTTAGCTTAATTAATGTCCACTTTGATTATTATACATAACTCTTGTTCAACTGGTTTTTTTTTTTTTTTTGCTCGGAACCTAACACTTTTTTAAACGTTTAAAATTCTGCCTTTTATTTACGATAACTTTTTGAAAAAAAAAAAAAAAAAAAAAACATTACGGGGATATTTGACATTACATTTCATTTTAAACTAAATTGTACTTTTTCATCTTAGTTTTTGTATTTTTCTGAAAAAATTTTTTGTCTTTTCTGAAAAAGTTTTTATCTTTTCTGAAAAGTCAATAAAAATTACTAATAATGAAACTTAAAAATCTTAAACTAAACTCATTCACCAAACACCCCCAATTGTTTATGCAATCCACGATAATTTTTCACCGATAGTACAGTTACAAACAGCACAATAATATCAAACTGGCACGAAAATATGGCATTGCGCACGCAGTTCGAAGCATAAAAATTTAAGAACCTGCTCAGTGTCTTCGAGGTGGTTGATCCAATCATGAATCATGAACTGAATCCAAGAAGCTGCTACCATGTTGAACTGCTTTCCTGTGTCTTTGTAATTTCTCCTTGCCAGAAGTTTTGTTGCCACCACCACTGGATCTGGCTTTAATAGCTAAATTCAACAAAAAAAATTAAGTCAAAAGTTAAGATATTATGCTAATTATTATTTCTAAATCACCTGGACAGTAGAGCATATATTCTTAAGTAAATTAAATAATCCAAAAGCCTCATTTAGAGGTCTTACATATCCCGATTACTAAGTAATTAACACCTAATGATATCCAATCCTAAGCCTGAGTTACAATAATTAATTGAAACTTGCAAAGAAAAATAATTTTTTAAAATAAGAATCACAAGAATTAGGCTTTACCACCAAAAAGAAAAACTATCCTAAAAGAGTACAATTGCAGAAAAGCTAACGATCTAAATCCTAAAAACGGAGTAGACGAAAACCAAATCTATGCCATATCTCAATTAGACCAAAATTTTTTAGAGACTTTTGGGAGACACCTTGTTAAAAACTTTTTCAATTGAAACTTAATGATAAAAATCTCCGAAAATAAAGGGAAGGGGCAAAAAAAATGGACGCTATCAACTTCTTTTGGTTGCTTCATTCATAATCTTGGCAGAATACAACTCTTACATTGAAGCTTAAAACTAAAGTGATGTACCTTATCTTTTTGATAAACGGGGAGAACGTTTCGGCCAAAGAAAGTTCCTTCACTACCCGCTCCTTCATTGAAGGGATCGTTGAATTCTCCATCGGCCGTCCTGAATGGAAAATCGGCAGGGTTAAAACGAACACCGAGCGGTGTTTTCCCGACGTTGAACAAGTTGTACTCTTGGTGAAGGTGTCGGCGAATTGCCAGATACAATAGGCCTAAGAACACCGGTAATCGGTGCCATATGCCAAGTTTATCAATTGAGTGCATGATCTGCTCATATAGTAGACAGTTAAAAAATAATCAGAACAAACTTTTATACATATCAACATTAAAATTTAATGTGATACATAAGAAAATAAAGATAATACTGGCTCATCACATGCTCTCACAATATGGATAAACTTTTGAATGTTGATAAATTATCATAATCAAACAACAAGTAAACGAGATAAAATGAAATGAAAACTCACGCGACAATTAAAAATACACATTAATTAATTAGAATAAAAGTGTGGGAGAGAAAAATTACGAGGAAAAGAAGAGTATCAATGAGTGTCATCCGAGCAACGACTTCATGAAAATCTGAATGGATGAAATGATGAAGAGGTGAACTCACGAGACCTCGAATCGATGACATTATGTGATGCAACATTCTTGCCCTAACCTTATGAATATAATGCTTTCTACAACTACTTTCTGCCTCCTCAATCTTGCCTTATATAGATACACACGCACACATAACAAATGTGTATATCTATAGGGCTATCTGGCACAGTTCCATACTTTATATTAATAAATTATTGGAACGTGACGAGAAAGTCGAACAAGATAAAGTAAAATATTAATACCAAAACCATGGATAACGTGCCCTGCGCGGAGACCAATAATTTAATTGTTAATATTATCTTCAAGTAGTCAAATTTTCTTTTATTGGTTGTGATTTATTTTGAACTTTCTCGATTTGGATTTCTTTACTTTGAAATTTTCTTTTTTAGTAATATTTTAATAGATTGGATATACAATTTCGATGGGCTAGTATATATGTCGAGTTTGAGACTCGATAAATAAGTAGAGAATTTCCAAGACTTCTTATTTTTCTCTCAGTATTAAGAACTACATATTTAATTGCTGGATTAATTTTTTAATAGTCTTATCTAAAATTGGGAGCAATTTTGTGATACATTTCCAGTAAAATTTTAATATGAACATTCATAAGAGATCCTACCCTAACAACTTATAAAGGGTGTCGTTCACCTAGAGCATTTTAATACCATTCCCATATTAAAAAAAAAATGGAGAGAGAGAGAGACTAGTTTTAGAATGAATTGGTTAAGCAGAAAGAATCATACATTTTTCTATGTGTCTTAGCTAGTCGTGTTTCTGTTTTGTTTTTCATATTGTTTGATTTTTGTTCTCTCTCTCTCTTTTGTTTTTGTAATTTAGATGGACACATTCAGCAGCAAAAATAATAATAATTAACATATAAAAAAAAACTGAAAGGAAAATCTTTCGTTATTTAGACGTTTTTTTTTTTGGTAATTCTGTCAAGGTGTGGGAATTTTGATGTATCTATTTTGGTCCTTCTCCTTTGTTTTGTCATGAATATTTGTAGTTAAATCCGTTTATACTTTTTGTGTCATCCTCCAGTTTATAGTTACTAAGCAAACTTTTTTTGCCAACGATATTTGGAATTTCAGATTTTTTTTTTTTTTCTTTTTTTTTTTTTTGAATGTCATTTGTTTCCCCAACTCAATTTCAAATTCACATCTTTTTTCTCGCTCTTCAATTTTCAAAAAATTCAAACTATAAAAGCCTGTAAGTTTATTACTTTAAATCGAAATAAAATAGCCCAACCAAAAAAGAGAAAGGTAAAAAACAAATAAATAAATAGATGGCTAACAAAAAGGAAAAGCCAAAGGGCAAATAAATTTCTTGTAACACGATTTATAGCTCTTTTTAAAAACCATTTGCTTGCTCTGATAGTTTTTCTCTCTATCTCTTTCTTTCTTACCTTCTTTCTTACCAAACTTTTCTGATTAAATCGCACAAAAAAATCAGGTGTAATATTATCATTAATTCGTCCGCTGTCATAGTCTGCACTCTGCAACTTAGTAAAAGGCCTGATGTATCAACGAACCAATTCATAGGCGATTACCATGTTTTAGCGTTTTAGGAAGAAGTTATGATTCCCCTGTTTTAACCTAAAAAGAAGAGCCTAAGAAGGAAAAAGACTTTGCCGCCTTATTGGACAACAAAACTAAATTTCCTTCCTTTTATCTTTGAAATTAGAGATGATATAATTGTCATTTGAAAATATAACTACCTACCCCATTCCTTTTTTTCTTAAACTTAAACGTGAGGAATTCATACTCTTCATATTGTAGTACAATCAGATGTAAAATTATCATTAAATTATGTATATAATTATCATACCCCGGTTCTTATCCTTTATCTATAACTTCTTCTTCTTTATTATTAGCATCGTTGTGATCTTGATATCGTTATCATTATCGTTATCGTTATTGTTATTGTTATTATTATTATTATATAATACAGCTCATTGAAACGAAGCATCTTAAACTCGTTGGTGAAAACTGAAAACAACAAATTTCAAAACAAAAAAAAATGAAAACTATATAATAATAACTTAATATGACGTTGAAATGACTGGAATTAAAAAACCTCAAATATAAATTAACGCCCCAAAATTTATGGAAGAAAAAAATTTGCGACAGACAAGCAATGACAAGTTACCTAATATGAATATCCATTTGTTTAACCTGAGAAATCCAATTTATAAAAATATTAGGGTGAGAAATGGTGGCGTTGTTTTTTCATTTGTTTTTTATGTGCTAGAATTACTTTTGGAACACATTTGAAATTAGCTCCCAAGGATCAATACACGTCCAATAGATAGTCGTTAAATCTGCAATTAACGACGATATTTCCAAATATACCATCGATGCAAATCATTGCAAAGAATCGATACACGTCTATTGAATGATATTATGATAGTCAAGTCTGTATTAATTAGCGACGACTTTTCAAAATAGGTCCTCGTAGCATATCATTGCCACATTAGCAGTGAAGGGCAATTAGCAATTGAAAATATTGTTGCTAAAACTTACTTGCCACGTTGGATTGTTTTTTTTTTTTCGACAATTTTTAGCGACAACGGGTTAAATTTATAGTGACGACACGTGATTAGTATACAAAAGTGCACTTTCGTTGATGCTAAATTATTTATAAGCTTTAATTTAACACTTTCATGATTTTTATTTAAAATATTTTAATTGGAAATTTTCTAAATTTTGTTTAATTTTTTTTGCATATTCAAACCCCCCCCCCCCCCCAAAAAAAGGTGCTAGAATTATATATAAAAAACTATGCAATTGAGCCATAGATGAAACACATGGAATTGAACAAAAATTTAAACAAATTCCAAAACCACCAACAAGCCGGAGCCAAGCCAGTCAAATCCTGCGTATATATATTTATATATATATATATATATACATTTCTTTGAATTATTCAAAAAAATGTACCCTTCTTCTTTGTTTTATCATGTTATAATTTGTTTTAAATCCGTTTAGAGTACTTTCCATGTCATCCTCTACCTCCGGTTTGCAGTTACTAAGCCAACTTGGACCCGCATGGAATACTCCAATTCTAATTGAAATTTTGGAGGTTTTTTTTAATTTTATTTTTCAAAAGTCAATTCCTCAATTCAATTTCAAATTCACATCTTTTTTTTATCTCGCTCTAAATTTTTAGAAAACTCAAAAATTTTCCTATTTCAAGTCGAAATTAGATGATTAATATCCCTAAATACTCACAATCACGATAGAAATGAAATAAAAATCTATCTTGTCATTTATTTTTTTGAGAACATTTTAAATTTTTACATCATTTAAAATATCACAAATGATTTTTAATTTATACATTCAATCCTTTGTAATAAAAATAAAAAACAAAAAATAAAGGATAAAAACTCAAAAACTCCAACTCCAATTTTGTAAAAGTTTTCATTCTTTTGTAAAAATGCGCTATGGCTGCTTTTCTCTCTCTCTTTCTAACGCAAGAAACTTTTTCTCATTCCACCCTAAATCCTTTTTTAATTATTATTATTTTAACTAATGATATCTTGTGATGACCATAACTCACCTAAAAGGTCTAATGTATTATTGTATCACGTTTTATGAAAGACGTACATGGCAACCCAGTTTTGACCTAAAAAGAAAAAAGACCTTGCCGCCTTATCTGGCAAACAAAAATAAATCTCCTTCAATTTATCCTTGAGCTGATTAACTAGAGATGATACAATTATAATTTGAAAATATTCGAACTGATCTTCAGCATACAATGAAGTCAGGTATAAAATTAGAACTCATATTCTCTGAAGTTCTTAACTATAACTTAATCTATTAGTTTTATTGTTAGGAAGATTAGGTTGAGTAATATTTTTTAATCACCTAATCTAATAGATGACCCAAACTTTTTTTTTTAAATAGAAAAATGGTCGTTTATCATTTTTCAGATTTGGTTAATCAGTGATTGACTATAAAATTTAAGGATTTACATCATGATTAATCAGTGATTGATCATAAGTCAATTACTGATTGATCATTTAACAAAATTGATTAACCATTTTAGAAACAAGAGCTTTTTAACTAATTTTTTAAAATTTCGACCATTTATTTAAAAACTTCTTAAAAAAAGACTATTTAACTATAAATCGCTTATTCTCATTACCATTGTTATCATCGTCGTTACTTGTTATTATATCTTAATTACTATTATTGTTGTTGTTGTTGTTATATGTACATCCCATTGAAATTAAGCATGCTTAACTTATTGGTGAAAACTGAAAATAACTCATAATAACTCAATGTCTCGTTGAAGTGCTTCGAATTAAAAAAGCTCATATAAAGTTAACGCCCCAAGACAAAACAAAACAAAACAATAATAAATAAATAAATAAATTGCAACGACAATGACAAACTACCTAATATGAACATCCATTATTAGATTACTTGGGAAATTCCATTAATAAATAGATTTGGGTGAGACATGATTGCATACTTTTTTCGTTTTTATTGTGAGCTAGAATTGTTTTTTCAATTCATTGAAAGCCGCCGAGAATCAATACGCGTCTAATTAACAAATGGTAGTTAAATCCGTAAAATATGAGTACTAAATATATATATAACCTTTTTTTTTGTATATATATATATAATATAAAAGGCACTAACTTTAATTCAAACTTTTAAATGACAATCTATGTGATATATAAGTGTGATATATAAGTTTTCATTTTTTTATTTAATAAATATTTAAAATATTATCACATTAATTGATTCCGTATATCAATAAAAATACAACATGTGAGTTGTTACTCAAAAAATTGAGATTTTTAGAGTTAACAAATTACTGATCGAATTTTGATTTTTCCTTTTTTACGATTTGAATACCTAATACTAAGATTGATGAAAGATCTCGTAAATTTAACATTATAACAACCGCAAATTTTACAGAAATATTTACGCTAATTGTAAAAGATTCTAGTTTTCAAGATTTTTAAGAACAATAATAGAACATTTTGCACTTGATCATGTGGCTACTGCTGCAAGCACTACGTGATGCACATGATAAATTACTATAACTTTTAAAAATCTTTCGTTTTATTTTAATGTTAATGACTAAAAATGTCAAACAAAAAAAATATAAAGTTGGGGAGTATTCTTCAGGGGGAAGACAAAAAGTTCAATGACGAAATTGGCAAGCACGAGGGAACGGTCAGCAAATCATAATAATTAACAAAAATAATAATAATAATAATAATAATAAAGCACAAGCAGAGGGAAGGAGATCTATGCCTCTATGGCCCGAGGCGCAGGCTCCCTGGATTTTTTTTTTTTTTTTTTTTTTTAAATTAAAATTTTTTTGAAAATTTTTCATACACATTTTTTTTAATTTAATGGACTTTGAATTTGATTTTACTAATCTGCATAAACATAAATAATTTTTAAAATTTCATACACACCCTTTTATATTAATGAAAATTTAATTGACTTAAAATAATTTCATTTTTTCCCTCTAAACATTAATTTTTCACAAATCCACTTTTTCATTTTTCTAATTTGTCTCACGTTTAAGTAATTATTAAATGTGTCGCCATCCAAATTTTTTTTTTTCCTTGTGGCTCTTTCAACTACTATTTTGTCAAGTGTACCACCCAATTAATATCTATTTGATTTTCCTACTCTAACTAGTTTTCCTCAAATATGTTCTACATGGCTATACATATATAATGTTATCCAAAATCATGTTTTGATTGATAAATGTGGTCGGTGGCGAATCCTGGTCTAAAATTAGTGGCGTACAAACAAATATAACTTATATAATCTAAGATAATTAAACAAATGCGGATTAATATTTTTCAGTGGGGCATGTATAACAACTCTCTAAAATGTACGCATCATTAATTATTATCCAACAACAATATAGAATTCTTATAACATCTCCAATCAACTGCTAAATTGATATATCACTTTTAAATTTTAACAGTAAGATGAAACACTAAGATGGAAAATTACTCAAATTCAGAAAAAGAAAATTACTCTTATCTCCAATTAAGTGTTGTCTTTAATGCCATTTTGTTAAATACTAAACCTGGTAGCAAGTAAGTATGGTAAATTTTAGTATTTAACTGTTATTGATTTGGTACCATTTAGCCTTTTTGTTAATCATTACAATATTTTCATCTAAAAGTTATTAAAATACTAAATTTACTTTTACAATTTCCAAAAGTTAGGTCCCGTTTGGTCAACATATTGGAACCTCAATTTCCCATATTCATTTCCAATGGCGTTTGATTCCTTAACTAAATTTCAAATCTTTTTTTTTTTTTCTCTCTCTCTCTATTTTCATTTTCATAAAATTCAAACTTTAAAAGTGCATAATTTTATTATTTCAAGTTAAATAAAATGATAATTTAGCTAAATGCTCACAACACTGGAGGGAACGAAACAATATCTATATTGCCCATCAAAATCTAAACACATTCAAGTTTTTTATGCAATTCAAATGTCATAATTTATTTCAATTCTAATTTTCAACCAAATACACATTTTCAAACATTCACTTATTTTCAATATAAAAAAAAAAAACTCCAAAATCCAACTTCAATCTATGGTCCAAACTGAATAATGATGTTAAATAGTAGATATAATATTAATAATATTATGCATTGGTGTAAAAAGGTGAGATAACACCTGAAATATACTATTTTCACAATTTTTTTTTTTAAAACAAATGTATTCTTATCATTGACATGCATATTGGAGAATGATGCGAACCAAATTGCATGTATGCGATAATAATTGCAAGGTCGAGGCAGAAAAAAACACCAATGAGCTAGTGCAATGGCAATACTTATTGTTGTTGTTGTTATTATTATCATCATCATCATTTTTATTATTATACCTAAACTGTCCATAAGTTGTGCAGTATTGGATCCATCGAGTTGTGAATAAAATTGGACTTTACTTTTATTTTTTTTAAGGGAAATTTCATTTCATAAAAAACACAATATATAAGACACAAATAATCTCAAATATAAAGGAATTCGATCCCGAATTAAAAATTGAATCAATTAGTAAAGAGTAGATTTAGATTAGGTTCTTTATTTTATTAGTGAGTGTTGAGATTTATATATATATATATATGTGTGTGTGTATGTATATATTAAGAAAAGATATGAGAGAAAGACAAGATGTCATTAATGATTTTTTTCCGGCTTAGATAAAGGTATGTTGAATAGAAAATAAATTGGAAGATGAGTTATTTGACACTTGCATTAATGAATTAATGGGAGTAGGAAAACATGCGGAAATTGTGTTCACTCATCTGATCTTGTTATTTTATTTTATTTTATTGTTTGCTTTACAACTAATCATATATTGCTAAGCAATATCATTTGCTTGTTTGCTCAATAGTTGGGATTTGATAAATATATTTTAGGAATAAATAGATATAGTGGGTGTTTGATAAATGAGTTTAGTTTAAGATTTTTAAGTTTCAATCGTAATTTTTGTTGACTTTTCAGAAAAGATAAAAAACTTTTTCAGAAAAGACAAAAAACTTTTTTAAAAAAGATAAAAAATATATATATAGTTTAACTTAATTTAAACTTACCCCCCAAACACCCCCATAGTTTGAGATCATATTGTACACATTTAAAATATTGTCACATTAATTGATTTCGTATATAATAAAAATACAGCATATGAGTTGTTACTTAAAAATTTGAGATTATTAGAGTTAACAAATTACTGATCGAATTTTGATTTTTCTTTTTTTACAATTTAAATACCTAACACAAAGATTGATGAAAGATCTCGTAAATTTAACATTATAACAACCGCAAATTTTCAGAAACAGTTACGCTAATTGTAAAATATTCTAGCTTTCAAGATTTTTAATAACAATAATAGAACATTTTGCACTTGATCATGTGGCTACTGCTGCAAGCACTACGTGATGCACATGATAAATTACTATAACTTTTAAAAATCTTTCGTTTTATTTTAATGTTAATGACTAAAAATGTCAAACAAAAAAAATATAAAGTTGGGGAGTATTCTTCAGGGGGAAGACAAAAAGTTCAACGACGAAATTGGCAAGCACGAGGGAACGTTCAGCAAATAATAATAATTAACAAAAATAATAATAATAAAGCACAAGCAGAGGGAAGGAGATCTATGGCCCGAGGCGCAGGCTCCCTGGATTTTTTTTTTTTTTTTTTTTTTTTGTAAAGATAAATAGTTTTTTGAAAATTTTCATACACACCCCTTTTATATTAATGAAAATTTGAATGTGACTCTACTAAATCCAATTTCATTATTTCCCCTTTAAATCTTATACTTTTGGACTTAATTGAAATATTTTGATTTAGTTGAAGATATAATCTAGCAGTAATATCACAAATTAATGACTCTGTATAAAAATGTAGAGTTTGAATCTTTCTACTCTCAAATTCAAAAAAAGAAAACTTTTCATTTTTATTTGCTCCTATTAAAACAATTTTCCCTAACATGTCCGTACCTGAAAATATTTTCCTGTAATCTTTAATATCGAAACCAATCCTTATAAATAATTTTTTGAGTCCACCCTTAAAATAATTTTTCTGAAATGTCCACCGTACTCGAACATTTATCTTTTTACATGGCCCTCTAAACTATTAATTTTTCACAAATACCACTTTTTCATTGTTTACTAATTTGTCTCACGTTTAAGTAATTATTAAATGTGTCGCCATCCAAATATTTTTTTTTCCTTGTGGCTCTTTCAACTACTATTTTGTCAAGCGTACCACCCAATTAATATCTATTTGATTTTTCTACTTTAACTATTTTTCTCAAATATGGTCTACAAGTCTATACGTATATAATGTTATCCAAAATCATGTTTTGACTGAAAAATGTGGTCAGTGGCGAATCCTGATCTAAAATTAGTGGCGTACAAACAAATATAACTTATATAATCTAAGATAATTAAAACAAATGCAGATTAATATTTTTCAGTGGGCCATCTATAACAACTCTTTAAAATGTACGCATCATTAATTATTATCCAACAACAATATAGAATTCTTACAACATCTCCAATCAACTGCTAAATTGATATATCACTTTTAAATTTTAACAGTAAGATGAAACATTAATATTTCGTTTGGAAAACCATTCCAAATTTAAAATTTTCATATCAGTTTTTGTCTTTTTCTAAAAAAGTTTTTATCTTTTTTGAAAAGTCAACATAAATTTACTATTAAAACTTAAAATTTTCAACTCAAACTCATTCACCAACCGGGATGAAAAATTAGTCGAATTCAGAAAAAGAAAATTACTCTCCAATTAAGTGTTGTCTTTAATGCCATTTTGTTAAATACTAAACGTGGTAGCAATTAAGTATGGTAAACTTTAGTACTTAACTATTATTGATTTGGTACCATTTAGCCTTTTTGTTAATCATTACAATATTTTCATCTAAAAATTATTAAAATACTAAATTTACTTTCACAAATTCCAAAAGTTAGTGCCCGTTTCGTCAGCATATTGAAACCTCAATTTCCCATATATTCATTTCCGATGGCGTTTGGCTCCTTAGCTAAATTTCAAATCTAAATCTTTTTTTCAAACTCTATTTTCATTTTCATAAAATTCAAATTTTAAAAGTCAATAATTTTTTATTTCAAGTTAAAATAAGATAATTATTAAACTAAATGCTCATAACAATAGGGGAATGACACAAGATTCATATTGCTTATCAAAATCTAAACACATCTAAGTTTTTTATGCAATTTAAATATCGTAATTTATTTTCAATTCTAATTTTCAACCAAACATGCACTTTTAAATATTCTCTTATTTTTAATTTAAAAAAAAACTCCAAAATCCAACTTCAATCTATGGTCCGGACTGAATAATGATGGCAAATAGTAGATATAACATTAAAAATAATATTATGCATTGGTATAAAAAGGTGTGATAACATCTAAAATTTACTATTTTTCACTTTTTTTTTTTTAACAAATGTATTCTTATCATTGACATGCATATTGGAGAATGATGCGGACCGAATTGCATATTTGCGATAATAATTGCAAGGTCGAGGCAGAAAAAAACACCAATTTGCTAGTGCCATGGCAATTACTCATTGTTGTTGTTGTTCTTATTATTATTATTATTATTATTATTATTATTATTATACCTACACTGTCCGTAAGTTATGCAGTATTGGATCCATCGAGCTGTGAATAAAATTGGACTTCACTTTTTTTTTTTTTAAGGGAAATTTCATTTCACAACAAATAAAATATGTAAGACACAAATGACTCTAAATATAAAGAAATTTGATCCCAAATTAAAGATTGAATCAACCATTAAAGAGTAATTTGATGCAGCGCGAGGATACGAAGGCAGATATTGGTTACCATTTTTAAGACTTCCACTAGTTTGACTTTTTGTTATTTACTTTTGACTATTGTGTTATTTGTTATTTGCATGGTATTACAGAATACGTAAGTTTCCTTTTTACATGGGTTTCCCAGAATTAGTAATAAGTTAGCTTCCTTTTTTTTCTAATTTCTATGTTCAGTTTGGAATTGTTTCTTTTGTTTTGTTTTCACTTTGCCTGTATAAAGGCATCATTAGCATTATTTCTGTCAATTGAATGAATTTTTAAAAAAACCCAGA
Organism: Ficus microcarpa; assembly: GCA_025413485.1. Classification (NCBI taxonomy): domain Eukaryota; kingdom Viridiplantae; phylum Streptophyta; class Magnoliopsida; order Rosales; family Moraceae; genus Ficus; species Ficus microcarpa. Next base: position 22,211,995 of record CM046387.1, on the reverse strand, counting down.
GTTATTCTCTTTGCTTGTTTTTCGGAATTCCATTGAATCAACGAATTACTTGCGTCCTTTTTGTCCGGTATTCTTCGAATCAACGGATTTTTGAGGTTTATACGCTTCCGCTTCATCTTCATCAGTTGGTATCAGAGCATTCGCCAAGATCCACAGCCATGCCTCCATGACGCCGACCTAATGAGATGGAAGAACTTCGATCGCAAATCGCTGAACTGCAACAGCAGGTGGTCGCCCTTCAACTTGCTGCTCCTCCACCAGCTGCCGCTGATGAAAACATTGACGTCAACCCGTTCGCGCCGCTTCAACTGGTTCAAGTAGCCGTTCCCCATCGCACCAACGCCATTGTCGACGACCGACGCTGGGAACTTGGAATTAAGGTCGATCTCCCAGAATTCCATGGGAGTCTCGAACCTGAGGAATTTTTGGATTGGTTGGGTGCAGTAGAGAGATACTTGATTTCAAAGATGTCCCAGACCATAAACGAGCCTCTCTTGTTGCTACTCGTTTCCGTAATCATGCCGCTTCCTGGTGGCGACAATTTAAAGTTAATCGTTCTCGTACCGGTAAACCAACTATTAAGACTTGGGCCAAGATGAAGAAACATATGAAGCTTGCTTTTCTCCCTTACAATTACACGCACACCCTTTATCAACGCCTCCAAAATTTACGCCAAGGTAATCACACTGTGGATGCATATGCCAAGGAATTTTTTCTACTCCTAACTTGTAACGAGATCGCCAAGACTAATGATCAATTGGTTTCGCGTTTCATTTGTGGCCTTCGCCCGCAATACCAACATGTGTTGAACTTGTTCGATCCAGTCACCGTGTCCGAAGCCCATCAACGGGCCTTGTTGGTTCAACGGCAGAATCATAACACAACGGCCTATGTCCATCCTTTGTTCCCAGGTTCTAGCAACTCCACAAGTCGCCTTCCACCTACAACCACCACTGCAATTCCAATCACCACCAATCATTCTAGAACAACACAACCCGCACCACGAACAACAGTTCCCACTTCTCCAACATCCACAAACGCGTCCTCCTCTAGACCCGCCGCCCTCCATTGTTTTTCTTGTGGAGAACTAGGTCATCGACAAACTACTTGCCCAAAATCGGGTAGACGTGGCCTTTTCGCAGAAGGATGCGATGATTTCACTGTTGACATAGATACTGGACCTACCTTTGATGAAGAACCAATGGACGGCATTCCTGAAGAGCAAGTGAGTGGGGATTCTAGACCTTTACTGGTTATTTGACGAAGTTGTCTAACTCTAAAAACTGTAGACGATTTATGGATACGCACTAGTCTCTTTTGTTTGACATGCACGATTAACGGCAAGGTGTGTAAATTCATCATAGATTCTGGAAGTTGCGAAAATGTCATCTCTGAAGAAGCCGTGAAAAAACTTGCTTTAGCGACGGAACGCCATCCCGCACCATATAAGTTAGCTTGGTTACAACAAGGATCGGAAGTCCAAGTTTCTCGACACACTCTCATTTCCTTCTCTGTCGGAACAACATATCGAGATAAGATTTATTGTGATATTGTTCCTATGGATGCGTGCCACAATCTTTTGGGGCGACCGTGGCAATTCGATAGAAATGTAGTTCATGATAGCCGCGCTAACACCTACAGCTTTCATTTCTAAGATAAGAAGATCATCCTTCTGCCCTCAAAGGAACCTCACGGATTGCCTTCTGAAACAAAACCAGTTAACCACGCACTTTCCCTCCAGCCAAAGGAATCTATTCCAACTACCTCTTTTGAGTAGTCAAAGGTAGTGTTATTCCTGACGCGTTCCAAATTCGAAGCAACGATGCACGAGACCGGTTTCGCTTATGCATTAGTGGCTGTCCCACCTTTAACAAACAAACCTCTTTCCCCCACAATCCATTCCCTCCTCGATGAATTTCCAGAAGTTTTTCTAGAGGCTTTGCCCAACACACTACCGCCGTTGCGTAACGTACAACATCATATTGACCTTATTCCTGGGGCAACACTTCCAAATAAGCCTCATTACCGGATAAGTCCGAGCGAGCATGAAGAACTCCGATGCCAAGTTGAGGAATTACTTGCTAAAGGCCACCTTCAGGAAAGTCTTAGTCCTTGTGCAGTCCCCGCACTTCTCGTTCCGAAAAAAGATGGTTCGTGGCGTATGTGCGTAGATAGTTGTGCTATCAATAAGATTACTATTCGTTATCGCTTTCCGATTCCACGACTTGATGACTTGCTTGATCAATTAAGCGGAGCCACTATCTTTACCAAATTGGATCTTAAAAGTGGATATCACCAAATTCGGATACGACCCAGTGATGAGTGGAAAACAGCCTTTAAGACACGAGAAGGACTTTATGAGTGGTTAGTCATGCCGTTTGGACTTTCCAACATTCCAAGTACATTTATGCGCATGATGAACCAAGCACTTCGGCCTTTCATCAGTAAGTTCGTGGTCATTTACTTTGATGACATACTTATTTATAGTGCTACTTATGAGCTTCACCTTCACCACCTTCGGGAAGTTCTCTTTGTGTTACGTGAAGAAAAATTTTATGCAGCTCCAAGTAAATGTGATTTTGGTTCCGATCATGTGTTATTTCCTGGATTTATCATTTCCAAGGAGGGACTCGCTGTTGACCCAGCTAAAATTGAGGCCATCCGTTCTTGGCCGCAACCCCACGCCATCACTGATATTCGAAGCTTCCATGGACTCGCTTCTTTTTATCGTTGCTTTATTCCACACTTTAGCGCCATCATGGCTCCAATCACTGATTGCATGAAAGACGGCAAGTTCATTTGGACTTCTGAGGCGACCAAAGCGTTCCAACTAATCAAGCATAAACTCATTACAGCCCCGATCCTAGTACTCCCAGATTTTTCTCTCCCATTTGAACTCCATAGCGACGCTTGCAAAGTCGGTATCGGTGCTATTCTTAACCAACAAGGACGTCCAGTTGCCTACTACAGTGAGAAGCTTACGGGATCCAAGTCCCGTTATAGCACTTATGACGTGGAATTTTATGCTGTAGTTCAAGCCGTTCGGCATTGGCGCCATTATTTATTTCACCGGGAGTTTGTCCTTTACACTGACCATGACGCTCTAAAGCACCTGGGTACTCAAGAAAAAATTTCCGCTCATCATGCTTCATGGACGGCGTTCCTACAACAATTCACATTTGTTATCAAGCACAAGCCCGGCATCCTCAACCGCGCCGCCGATGCTCTTAGCTGCCGCCACACTTTATTGGCAACTCTCCATGTTTCAGTTCCAGGTTTCTCCATCATGCCAGATCTCTATCTTACCGAACCATTCTTCTCTCGCATTCTTGATGAGGTACGTAGCGGGTCTCCTTCTGAATATATGCTCTATGATGATTTTCTTTTCTTGGGCAGTCACCTTTGTGTCCCAGACTGTAGCTTATGGCTTCACATTATTCGCGAACTCCATGGTGAGGGGCATGTTGGCCGTGATCGGACCTTACACTTAGTGGCCACTTCTTACTTTTGGCCAACTCTACGGCATGATGTTGAACGTTTTGTCAACCGATGCCGTACTTGTCAAACCGCCAAAGGGCATGTTTCCAACGCCGGTCTCTATTAGCCCCTGCCTATTCCGGCTCAACCTTGGACTGATCTTAGCATAGATTTTGTTATTGGTTTGCCTCGCACTCAACGTGGGTATGATTCCATCTTTGTTGTTGTTGATCGATTTTCCAAAATATCTCATTTCGTTCCGTGTAAGAGGACAACCGATAAGGTTAATGTGGCTCAACTTTTCTTCCATGAGATCTACCGTCTTCATGGCCTCCCCACATTTATCGTTTCGGATCGCGATTGTCTCTTCTTAAGTCATTTCTGGCATTCTCTTTGGCGTATGGTCCACACTAGTCTTGATATGAGCTCTGCATATCATCCACAAACTGATGGGCAAACTGAAGTCACCAACCGTGCTTTGGGCAATCTTCTGCAGAGTCGTGTGGGTGAAAATGTAAAAACTTGGGACATCAAGCTTAGCCAAGCCGAATTTGCTCATAACCATGCTAAAAACCGTAGTACTAGTTTTAGTCCTTTTCAGGTCGTCTATGGTATTCTTCCTCGCTGTCCTCTTGATCTTGCTCCTTTACCCGACAAGATTCGTTTGCATGGTAAGGCCGTTGACTTTGTGGAGAATCTTCAACGTATTCATCAGTTAACCTATGACCACTTAGTCGCTTCTACGGCTAAATACAAGACTTCCGTCGACAAAGGTCGCCGTCATCTTGAGTTTGACAAAGGTGATTTGGTTTGGGCTGTTCTTACAAAAGATCGTTTTCCCGCTCACGAGTACGATAAGTTGAAGGCTCGCAAGATTGGTCCTCTGGAGATCCTTGAGAAAATTAATTCCAATGCTTACCGACTTCGTCTTCCGCCTGATGTACGTACTTTTGATGTTTTCAATGTCAAACACTTAGTCCCTTTTTTGGGTGACAATGAAGCCACTGCAGATTCGAGGCCGAATCTTTCTCTTCTCGGTGGGACTGATGCAGCGTGAGGATACGAAGGCAGATGTTGGTTTCCATTTTTAAGACTTCCACTAGTTTGACTTTTTGTTATTTACTTTTGACTATTGTGTTATTTGTTATTTGCATGGTATTACAGAATACGTAAGTTTCCTTTTTACATGGGTTTCCTATAATTAGTAATAAGTTAGCTTCCTTTTTTTTCTAGTTTCTATGTTCAGTTTGGAATTGTTTCTTTTGTTTTGTTTTCACTTTGCCTATATAAAGGCATCATTAGCATTATTTCAGTCAATTGAATGAATTTAAAAAAAAAAAAAAAAAAACCCAGAGTTATTCTCTTTGCTTGTTTTTCGGAATTCCATTGAATCAACGAATTTCTTGTGTTCTTTTTGTCCGGTATTCTTTGAATCAACGGATTTTCGAGGTTTATACGCTTCCGCTTCATCAACTCTAAATATAAAGAAATTTGTTCCCAAATTAAAGATTGAATCAACCACTAAAGAGTAATTTCACAGGAAACAAAATATATAAGACACAAATGATCCCAAATACAAAAAAATTTAATCCCGAATTAAAGATTGAATCAACTAATAAAGAGTAGATTTAGATTAGGTTCTTTATTTTATTAGTGAGTGTTTGAGATTTATATATATATATATATATATAGAGAGAGAGAGAGAGAGAGATTAAGAAAAGATATGAGGGGGAGACAAGATGTCATTAATGATTTTTTTCCGGCTTAGATAAAGGTCCATGTTGAACAGAAAATAAATTGGAAGATGAATTATTTGACACGTGTATTAATGAATTGATGGGAGTAGGAAAACATGCGGAAATTGTGTTCACGATCTTCTGATCTTGTTATTTTATTTTATTTTATTGTTTGCTTTACAATTAATCATATATTGCTAAGCAATATCATTTGCGTGTTTGCTCAATAGTTGGGATTTGATGAATATATTTTAGGAATAAATAGATATAGTTTGAGATCATATTGTAATTTGTGGGAAGCACGTGCTGTTGTGTTTAATTGGGTTCATGTCACACGAAGGCATGTACCGAAGATAAAAATTAGATGATTAATATCCCTAAATAGAAATGAAATAAAATCTATCTTGTTATTTACTTTTTTGAGTACATTTTAAATTTTAACATCATTTAAAATATCACATATGATTTTTAATTCACATTTCAACCAACACATGTTTGTATACATTCATTCCTTTGTAATAAAAATAAAAAATAAAAAATAAAAACTCAAAAACTACAACTCCAATTTTTGTCAAAGTTTTCATTCTTTTGTAAAAGGGCGCCATCGCCGCTTCTCTCCCTCTCTCTCTCTCTCTCTCTCTCTCTCTTTCTAATGCAAGAAACTTTTCTCTCATTCCACCCTAAATCCTTTTTTTTTTTTTTAATTTTAATTTTAACTAATGATATCTTGTGATGACCATAACTCACGTAAAAAGTCTAATGTGCCATGTTTTATGAAAGAAGTACAAGGCAACCCAGTTTTGACCTAAAAAGAAAAATGACTTTGCCGCCTTATTTGGCAAACAAAAATAAATCTCCTTAATTTATCTTTGAGGTGATTAACCGGAGATGATACAATTATAATTTAAAAAAATTCGATCTCTTCACCATATAATGAAATCAAGTGTAAAATTAGCGATCCTATTCTCTTAACTATAACTTGATCTATTAGTTTTATTGTTAGGAAGGTTAGGTTGGGTAATCTTTTTTAATCACCTAATCTAATAGATAACCCGATTTTTTTTTAAATAGAAAAATGATCGTTTTCATTTTTCATATTTGTTCAATCAGTGATTAACTATAAAATTTAATTATTTACATTATAGTTAACCAGTGATTGACCATAAATCAATTACTGATTGACTATTACGTGATCAATCATTGACTGATCATTTAATAAAATTGATTAACCGTTTTAAAAAAAAGGAGTTTTTTAACTAATTTTTAAAACTTCGGTCATTTATTTAAAAACTTCTTTAAAAAAAACTATTTAACTATAAATCGCTGATCATTTCCATTGTTATCATCGTTGTTACTTGTTATTATATCTTAATTACTATTATTGTTGTTGTTATATGTACATCCCATTGAAATTAAGCATGCTAAACTTATTGGTGAAAACTGAAAATAACTCATAATAACTCAATGTCTCGTTGAAATGCTGGGAATTAAAAAGGCTCATATAAAGTTAACGCCCCAAAACAAAACAAAACAAAACAATAATAAATAAAAAAAAATTGCAACGACAATGACAACCTACCAAATATGAACATCCATTATTAGATTACTTGGGAAATTCCATTAATGAATAGATTTGGGTGAGAAATGATTGCATACTTTTTTCGTTTTTTATTATGAGCTAGAATTGTTTTTTCAATCAATTAAAAGCCGCCGAGAGTCAATACGCGTCTGATTAACAAATGGTAGTTAAATCCTAAAAATATGAGTACTGTTGTCTGCTATTTAATAACGTTTTTTTTTTTATGTATATATAAAAAAAAATACAAAGGACACTAATTTTAGTTCAAACGTTTAAATGACAACTTATGTGATATATTAGTTGTTATTTTTTTATTTGATAAATATTTAAAATATTGTCATATTAATTGATTCCGTATATAATAAAAATACAACATATGAGTTGTTCTTTAAAAAGTTGAGATCATTAGAGTTGACAAATTACTCATCGAATTTTGATTTTTCGTTTTTTACGATTTGAATACTTAACACTAAGATTGATGAAAGATCTCGTAAATTTAACATTATAACAACCGCAAATTTTCAGAAACAGTTACGCTAATTGTAAAATATTCTAGTTTTCAAGATTTTTAATAACAATAATAGAACATTTTGCACTTGATCATGTGGCTACTGCTGCAAGCACTACGTGATGCACATGATAAATTACTATAACTTTTAAAAATCTTTCATTTTATTTTAATGTTAATGACTAAAAATGTCAAACAAAAAAAATATAATGTTGGGGAGTATTCTTCAGGGGGAAGACAAAAAGTTCAATGACGAAATTGGCAAGCACGAGGGAACGTTCAGCAAATAATAATAATTAACAATAATAATAATAATAATAATAATAATAATAAAGCACAAGCAGAGGGAAGGAGATCATATGGCACGAGGGGCAGGCTCCCTGGAATTTTTATTTTTATTTTTATTTTTTTGTAAAGATAAATAGTTTAATTTTTTGAAAATTTTCATACACACCCCTTTTATATTAATGAAAATTTGAGTGTGACTCTACTAAATCCAATTTCATTTTTTCCCCTTTAAATCTTATATTTTTAAATGAACTTAATTGAAATATTTTGACTTAGTTAAAGGTATAATCTAGCAGTAATATCATAAATTAATAACTCCATATAAAAATGTAGAGTTTGAATCTTTCTACTCTCAAATTCAAAAAAAGAAACTTTTCATTTTTATTTGCTCCTATTAAAACAATTTTCCCTAACATGTCCGTACCGAAAATATTTTCCTGTAATCTTTAATATCGAAACCAATCCTTATAAATAATTTTTGGAGTCCACCCTTAAAATAATTTTTCTGAAATGTCCTCTGCACTTGAACATTTATCTTTTTACATGGCCCTCTAAACTATTAATTTTTCATAAATACCACTTTTTCATTGTTTACTAATTTGTCTCACATTTAAGTAATTATTAAATGTGTCGCCATCCAAATTTTTTTTTTTTTCCTTGTGGCTCTTTCAACTACTATTTTGTCAAGTGTACCACCCAATTAAAATCTATTTGATTTTCCTACTCTAACTAGTTTTCCTCAAATATTTTCTACATGGCTATACATATATAATGTTATCCAAAATCATGTTTAATTTTGATTGATAAATGTGGTCGGTGGCGAATCCTGGTCTAAAATTAGTGGCGTACAAACAAATATAACTTATATAATCTAAGATAATTAAAACAAATGCAGATTAATATTTTTCAGTGGGCCATCTATAACAACTCTCTAAAATGTACGCATCATTAATTATTATCCAATAACAACTTAGAATTCTTATAACATCTCCAATCAACTGCTAAATTGATATATCACTTTTAAATTTTAACAGTAAGATGAAACACTAAGATGGAAAATTACTCAAATTCAGAAAAAGAAAATTACTCTTATCTCCAATTAAGTGTTGTCTTTAATGCCATTTTGTTAAATACTAAACCTGGTAGCAATTAAGTATGGTAAATTTTAGTATTTAACTGTTATTGATTTGGTACCATTTAGCTTTTTGTTAATCATTACAATATTTTCATCTAAAAATTATTAAAATACTAAATTTACTTTTACAAATTCCAAAAGTTAGTTCCCGTTTCGACAACACATTGAAACCTCAATTTCCCATATCCATTTCTGATGGCGTTGGGTTCCTTAACTAAATTTCAAATCTAAATCTTTTTGTCACTCTATTTTCATTTTCATAAAATTCAAATTTTAAAAGTTCATAATTTTTTTATTTCAAGTTAAAATAAGATGATTATTAAGCTAAATGCTCACAACAATGGGGAGAACGACACAAGATTCATATTGCTTATCAAAATCTAAACGCATCTAAGTTTTTTATGCAATTCCAATATCGTAGTTTATTTTCAATTCTAAGTTTCAACCAAACACACATTTTCAAATATTCACTTATTTTTAATTAAAAAAAAAACAAACAAACAAACTCTAAAATCCAACTTCAATCTATGGTCCAGACTGAATAATGATGGCAAATAGTAGACATAACATTAAAAATAATGTTATGCATTGGTATAAAAAGGTGTGATAACATCTAAAATTTACTATTTCTCACTTTTTTTTTTTTTATTGAACAAATGTATTCTTATCATTGACATGTATATTGAAGGATGATGCGGACCAAATTGCATATATGCGATAATAATGGCAAGGTCGAGGCAGAAAAAAACACCAATGAGCTAGTGCAATGGCAATTACTTATTGTTGTTCTTGTTGTTTGTTGGTGTTATTATTATTATTATTATTATTATTATTATTATTATTATACCTAAACTGTCCATAAGTTGTGCAGTATTGGATCCATCGAGTTGTGAATAAAATTGGACTTCACTTTTATTTTTTTTTTTAAGGGAAATTTTATTTCATAAGAAACAAAATACATAAGATACAAATGGTCTCAAATACAAAAGAATTCGATCTAAATTAAAGATTGAATCAACCAGTAAAGAGTATATTTAAATTAGGTTCTTTATTTTATTAGTGAGTGTTGACTGTTGAGATTTATATATATATATATATATGTATGTATAGATTAAGAAAAGATATGAGAGAGAGACAAGATGTCATTAATGATTTTTTTCCGGCTTAGATAAAGGTCCATGTTGAATAGAAAATAAATTGGAAGATGAATTATTTGACACGTGTATTAATGAATTAATGGGAGTAGGTAAACATGCGGAAATTGTGTTCACTCTTCTGATCTTGTTATTTTATTTTATTTTATTTTATTTTATTGTTTGCTTTACAACTAATCATATAATGCTAAGCAATATCATTTGCGTGTTTGCTCAATAGTTGGGATTTGATAAATATATTTTAGGAATAAATAGATATAGTTTGAGATCATATTGTAATTTGCGGGAAGCACATGCTGTTGTGTTTAATTGGGTTCATGTCACGTAAAGGCATGTACTGAAGATATACATACATGTAGGGAGATTTTATTTGCACCCTAATATTTATAAATATCCTTATAGAATTATTAAAGATTTTTATTAAATTTTTATCCTATATTAAAATTACTTTAAAACTCATTAACAACACCCATACACCCACATACAGATAAATGGAAAGATTCATTTTTTATAAAATAATTAAAAAAACATGCACCACATTAACTATAAATGAAAATAATATTTTGTAAAGAAATATAAAACATCTCTACAAATTTAACTATCGTTAATTTTTTTTTATAAACCCTAAATTGTTCTTCATCAATTTTTTCTCTAAAGAAATATTTATAATTACATGAAAATTTTCAATGAAGGATTCAAGTGAAACAAAAATAAAGAAAGTATGCCTCTCGAAGAGCTAACAACTATTTAAGTATGTATTTTTAATTTTTTTGATTCATTAGTATTGTGTGTTCTTTTTCTTTGCTTTTAATACTTAAAAATGATTCTTTATGAGTTTTTTTTTTTTTTCCATTGATTCTTCTTTAATTTATTTATTTCTTGCTATTCGTTTTATTTAGATTTGTTAATTTCTTTTTAATAAAACAAATCAAAACTAAAATTAAAATAGAAATGAGTGTATGAGAGGGTTGAATCTGATATTTTATAAAAAGTATCTATAAAATGATAGATTTATTATATTTATATTAGGAAACATTTATTAGGTGAGAGTATTTATTAATATCATGGGTGCAAATTATATAAACTCATATATATATGTATATTAGTTTGAGGGGCGTAGCTGAACCCGTTAGTAGTTAAATTCATTTTATTTTAAGATATGTTGTTCTAAAGAAATTATCTACAATTACTTAGCATAAAAATATTTTAATAAAAAGTTATTTAGTTTCTACTTTTTTTACTGTACACCTACAAATATTATGATTTAAGTTATTATAATATAAAGTTAAATTTAAGTATTTGTCGAATTTTCATCACAAAATATAGAGATGTAAAAATGAATTATATTTTTTTTTTAGGGAAAGAGATGAAAAATGAAGAAACTATACCAACATCAAACAAAATCAACAAATTAGCTTTATGTACACAATGTATAAAGGTTATTAAAGCTTTATTCTAAGATAATAGACGTATAAAAATATCTATACTGACTAACCTTAAAAAACATCTATACTGACTAACATTTTAAAAAAAAGTTGAACCCAATTAGTTTTTCAAAAAAAAAAATAAAATCTTAATTGTATTTTTATTAGTTCATGAAATTGTAGATTTTTTCAAACTGCTTGAGGTCTATTTGTTCTCTCTTTCAATTAGACCCCTTAATATAACATGCCCAAATTAGATAAAATATTTAAAAAAAATATTGAAAGCAAGCAAAACTATCACAAATTGATATGTGAGTTGTGAGAAGATTAAAATGCCATGGGGATACTTTATCAAACAACTAAATTTGCGTCGGTATTTTCATGAATTTACATTTTCATCTTTGGTATTTTCTTTTCTCTCAAATTTCTCATATATTACTACAGTTTCCCTTTATGTGGGACTTCCGCTGTCGCTACCATCATGGCTGGAGAAGGTGATCGGCGGTTCGATGATTTCGACGGGGATAGAGACGGAGGGTCCTAGTTAGGAGTTTCTCAACTATTGTGATGGTAATAGGAATCCGAGATGTCCAACCAAATGTGTTAAGATTTAAAAATAAAAAATAAAAAAATAAAAAGACGTTATAATCTATCAGATTTAATAGATTATTCTCTAATGCCGACGACCAGTGTTGGAGACATCTATTTATCTATGTTGAAAAGGAAACGTATCAAAATGTTTTCCAGCTACTGGCGCCATCGAGTGCCGACTGATTTTGGCTTCATTTGATAGATTGTTACGGTAATCCAGCATATTACCATTGTAACCGACGGGGTAATTTTGTTAAAAACAACTTTTATTTACCTTTGATCGGTCCATTAGCGTGGCATAAATCCGAAGCTCTAATATGAACTGCATGAATCTGAAAGTAAAGGTTTTTCTATAGCATTGTACATAATTACTCTTACAAATTGTCTCTTGTAGTTGGATCTGTTTCAAGTATAAAGTCCATGGAAATAATAATATTGTAGCGGGCCTATGACTAAAATTTTTTCGGAAGAAAATTACCTAAATAACCTTTTTTTTTTTTCATCTATTAATTATAATATGACATAAATTCCTTACTCTTGACTAAAATGATACAAATTTTAATTAATTTTAGTTTAATTTTGTATCATATTGATCTAATATTAAATTTTTGTGTCATATTAGTGCATTAATCTCTAAATTTATGTCATTCAAGTGTTTTTTCCAATTTTTGAGGGAAGAGAAACAAATGTTTGGCCTGCAGTAGTTTCCAATAGGTTGAGTTGGGAGATTTGAGTGCATCTCTTAAATATTGTCTTATTTATGATGAGTTTACAATTTTTAACCTCTCATAACTTATGTCAAATGTGAACATAAAATGTGAACAAATTGTTAATGAGACTAGATTTTGATTTTTTCCATTTTATTTCTCTTTTTCCTTTTTTATAAATTTGAGTGGAGACTTTCTTTCCTCCACTCTATTCATTAAAAAAAAAAAAACAAACAAATTAAAACGATTTAAAACAGTGTTATTGATGATGCTATTGAAAACAGTGTTAGTCCGACTTTAAGGGCACACAAATTAAAGAGAATCTCCATGTTTTTATGGACAGATGAAATACTCTTAGGCCTTGTTTGGCGTTCTAGTTAAACTCAAAATTTTCATATCAGTTTTTGTCTTTTTCTGAAAAAGTTTTTGTCTTTTCTGAAAAGTCAACAAAAATTTTCAACTCAAATTCATTCACCAAACGGATCCTTAAATTAGAATCCCACTTTTTCTTCTTCAATTTCAGCTCTTTCAGTCGTTTTAAAAAATCAGTTCTTTCATGTTTACCCCATCAAAATCTTTACTTCTTATTTTAAAAATTCATTAATCATAAATGAAAAGATAAATAATCTAAAAATAATTTTAATACACGCCCCCACAGAATTAAGAGGATGTTTTCCCGTTCTCTATGATTGCAGAATAAAATAAGGATTCGCATATTTCTATGATAAGGATAGCAATGCTTTGCACCATAACGTGGAGAGAAGAGAGATACAAGAGAATTGCAAGTGTTTTCCCTGAAGTTCCATTTTCAATAATTTAAAAAAAAAAAAAAAAAAAAAAACCCAAATTCAGGGAATCTGTTTTGGACAAATGTGTTTGTGAATAATAAAGGAACAATATGGGCCAAGACATGAAATTGAGATGGCTTTGCTGTTGGGAAAGGAACAGGGAACATATACAGGCACTACTCTTTGTGGTCCATCTTATCTTGTACAACTTTTAGACCTCATTTAACGTTTAAACTCAAATTGTACTTTTTCATCTCAGTTTTTATTTTTTTTCTGAAAAAATTTTTATCTTTTCTGAAAAATTAACAAAAATTTTCAACTCAAACTTAAAATTTTCAACTCAAACTCATTCACTAAACAGACCCTTAAAGTCATACGGCCATTCCTCTTTTTTTTTTTTTTTGGTAGACAAAACAAGCACACAAACAATTTTTCACCAGACAAATCGACAATAAAAGCCTTTAGAAAGAGGAAGATGGACTCATAAATAGACCTCACTGAGCGCACACACACCTTTTCCTATCTTAGAGCTAGAGGTTCTTGGTTCAATCAATTCAACTTCCTTTTTTTTTCGTTTTTCTTTTTTCCCTTAAGAGATTGATCGTGTATGTGTGCATCTCAAATTTTTAGGATGTATCGGGTAACCTAAATCTCATTCATTAGATAATGTAAGAAAATGATTTTAACTGTTAAACAAAAATTTTGTCAATTAAAACCCGAAAAAATAAAATAAAAAATCCAACACTTCATATCGTTTATTCTCATTATCGATGGTTGAAATTAAGTTGCATGGAGATGCATCATAGCTTGTTTCCTTTTCCTTTCGTTTCCCCAAAAAAAAAAATTTTGATCTTATTTTATAGAATGTGAGAAATAAAATATAATTAGACAAATGGAAACTTATTTATTTAAAAAATTCAGATACTATGTAAAGAAATTATAACACTGGGAACGTTATATTAAAGGGTTTTGTTGTGTATAGTCATAATTAGATTCTTGAGAATGTTATATTTGTGTGTTTGGTTATGCAAACGAATATAGTATATTTTAATAGATAGATAATTTACTTATAATTGAATTATGCAATTTTTCAGTGGGATTAATTACCATCCAAATATTCAGCAGTCAACCCAGTCAAATTTTTTTTTTTTTTTTTTAAACTATACTCTTCCTTATATTCTCTAATTCTACACATTATAATATTGTAGCCCACAATGGATATTCTCAAACATGATACAAATTCCTTATTCTTAAATAATTTTTTTTTCCATCTATTTATTAACATGATACAAATTCCTTACTCTTAACCAATATGATACAAATTTTAATAAATTTTGGTTTAATTTTGTATCATATTAATCTAATATTAAGTTTATATGTCATGTTGATGCATTGGTCTCTAAATTTATGTCAATCAAGTGTTTTTCCCAGTCTTCGGAGGGAAGAGAAACAAATGTTTGGCCCGCAGTAGTTTGCAATAGGTTGATTTGGGATATTTAAGTGCATCTCCCTATTATTGTCTTATTTATAATAACTTTAGGATTTTTAACCTCTCATAACATATGTCAAATATTAACATAATATGACCATCAAGATTACGTCCAGTTAAAAAGGTAAACCGATAATCAATCAGATCTCGCCGAATTCAATATGAGCTAGCAGCAACAATCTCTGGTCAACCATTTCCAACCCGGTTGCCAAGGAGTAACCTGGTTCGTAATCTACCAGATTATTTTTTATACAAATGTAAATCTTTTAGTATTTTTAATCTAACAAATATGAAAATGTAGATTCTCTGAATACAAGTTAAACTACTTTTTCATCCATTTCCACATATCCAAACAACAACAACCAAAATAAATAAATTAATTAATTAATTAATTTGGGTTTGGTTATCTTCTACGAAAGGCTATTTATTTTCTATTTTTGTTTTGTTTGTTAACGAGACTAGATTTTGATTTTTTCCCATTTTATTTCTTTTTTTTCTTTTTTGTAAATTTGAATGGAAACTTTCTTTCTTCCTCTCTATTCATTAAAAAAAAAACGAAACTTTCCATTCTTTATTAATTAAAAACAAAAACAAAGTTTTCCGTATTAGTTTTGAAACCGACATAAATACTAACATTGGTTCAAAACCGACGTTAAATCACTACTACAAAAGTTAGCTTAGACGACAGAAATTACACAACGGTTTATTGAAACTGTAGTGTAAACTAGAGATTACACAACGGTTTTTGAAAACCGTCATGTAATCTCAAGATTACACGACGGTTTATGGAAACCGTTATATAATCTTCTGACCGATTTTCATAGGATTACACGACGGTTTATGAAAACCGTCACGTAATGTCAATTACACGACGGTTTTCGTAAACCGTCTTGTAATATTCCAAAAATCAAATTTCAAATTTTTACTTCGTGAAATTCGTGCGTAAACCCTTGACAAAATTTCAAATTTTTAGAAAGATTACACGACGGTGTTTGGAAACCGTCGTGTAATTTTCAGATTTTCATAGGATTACACAACGGTTTTTAGAAACCATCGTTTAATCTCGAGATTACACTACGGTTTACACGACGGTTTATGGAAACCGTTGTGTAATATTCCGAAAATCAAATTTCAAATGTTTACTTCATGAAATTCGCGCATAAACCCTTGACAAAATTCAAATTTTTAAAGAGATTACACAACAGTTTATGAAAATCATCGTGTAATCTTTTAATTTTCATAGGATTACATGACAGTTTTTTAAAACCGTCGTGTAATCTTAACATTACACGACGATTCATGGAAACCATCATGTAATCTTCCAAAAATCAATTTTCAAATTTTTACTTCTGGAAATTTGCGCGTAAACCTTAACTCAAATCCACTTTTCTCATCCTTTATCATTAATTTTATATTTCTTCATCTCGACCACTCAAAGATTTCTCCTACCCACTATCTCATTGGCCCACCCGCCGATAACGCCGTTGCCTTACCCTCTCTTTTATTCTCCTGGTGATGCTGCCCACCCTCCCCTCTTCCTCATTCGACCGTCACCCGTAAGGCCGCCATCCCATCCCCTCCCCTTCATTCTTCTGTTGCCCTCCCTTCTCTCTCTATTTTTCGCCACCGCCGTCGCCACCTTTACTGTCACCCTGTCTTCCCAACAAGGCTGTGAACTATTTTGCATCAAAGAAAGGCAACGTGATTTCCATATTGCTTAATTTCTTGTTTTCTAACAAAAATACGAACACATAATTCTTTTATAACTTTTTTGGAATGTAATTTGTGTATTTATTGTTGTTCAATTTTTTTATTGTTGCTCCTTATAGACAAATCTTTTGTGTAATTTTTTAGCATTTTAAGATCTACAAACACACAATATTTTACACATTTTTTTTCCACCCATCACATACTCAATGAAATGCCAAAATGGAATTTTGTTTGATTTAATCTTAATGTATGCATCTTAATTATTTTGAATTTTGCAAACTTGCTAGGGTCCTAATGGATTTGAAGCTTATAACCGGATAAGGGATTAAGAGGAGACGAGACAATAAAACAAAAATCTCGAATCATCATTGTCCTCACCAAGAGGGAAGTGTTGGATGTAGTTATTTTGTTGTAGGTTATATGAGGGACATAGTATTGAATGGAATTAATGTACTTAAAAGAAAAGAATATTATACTTGGGATGATATGGATTTGATTAGGGGAGAATATACAAAATTTGTAATGCAATTCATTAATTATGATATGTAAATTGCTAATATAATGGATGATTTTTTTTACTTTGATATAATCTAGCTAATATTTTATCAATCATATCCTAGACTGTGTATTGATAACAAACGGGTTAGGCCACCCGTTAGAAATCACCAAAAAATGTCAAATTATTTTTTAATTTATGTTGGATTTTACACGACGGTTTCTAACTTGACGATTTCTGTTAAAAACCGTCTTGTAAAGTGGACTTTACACGACGGTTTCTGTTAAAAACTATCGTGTAAAGTTTTCACTTTAGTGAAATTTGCTCTATTTTTTTCTCTATTTGATGACTCGTGGAATATTGAGATGCCACGACGGTTTATTAACCGTTGTGGTATCTCAAAACATTCCACGACAGTGGATTACATGACAGTTAATAACCGTCGTCACATCCATAATTTTTACTAGTGAATCCCTCCCACTTTGTAGTGTTAATCCGTCTTTATACAAGGTAAATCTTGATCATGCTATTGAAAACAGTGTTAGTCGGACTTTAAGGGCACACAAATTAAAGAGAATCTCCATGTTTTAAGGACAGATGAAATAGTTTTAATTTAGAATCCTACCTTTTTTTTTCTTGCCCGCATTGAATTTCAGCTCTTTCATTCGTTTTAAATAATCAGTTCTTCCATGTTAACCCTATCAAAATCTTTACTTCTTGTTTTCAAAAGTCGTTAATCATAAATGAAAAGATAAATAACCTAAAAATAATTTTAATACACGCCACCACAGAATTAAGAGGTTGTTTTCCCGTTCTCTATTGATTGCAGAATAAAATAAGGATTCGCATATTTCTATGATAAGGATAGCAATGCCTTGCACCATAACGTGGGGAGAAGACAGATACAAGAGAATTGCAAGTGTTTTCCTTGAAGTTCCATTTTCAATATAAAAAAAAAAAAAAAAAACCCAAATTCAACAGTGGGGAATCTGTTTTGGACAAATGTGTTTGTGAATAATAATGGAAGAATATGGGCCAAGACATGAAATTGTGATGGCTTTGCTGTTGGGAAAGGAACAGGGAACATATACAGGCACTACTCTTTGTGGTCCATCTTATCTTGTACAACTCTTAGACCTCATTTAACGTTTAAACTCAAACTGTACTTTTTCATCTCAGTTTTTATTTTTTTTCTGAAAAAATTTTTATCTTTTCTGAAAAATTAACAAAAATTTTCAACTCAAACTTAAAATTTTCAACTCAAACTCATTCACTAAACAGACCCTTAAAGTCATACGGCCATTCCTCTTTTTTTTTTTTGGTAGACAAAACAAACACACAAACAATTTTTCATCAGACAAATCGATCATAAAAGCCTTTAGAAAGAGGAAGGTGGACTCATAAATAGACCTCACTAAGCACACACACCTTTTCCTATCTTAGAGCTAGAGGTTCTTGGTTCAATCAATTCAACTTCCTTTTTTTTTCTTTTTTCTTTTTTCCCTTAAGAGATTGATCGTGTCAAAATAAAAATGTGTGCATCTCAAATTTTTAGGATGTATCGGGTAACCTAAATCTCATTCATTAGATGATGTAAGAAAATGATTTTAACTGTTAAAAAAAATTTGTCAATTAAAACCCGAAAAAATAAAATAAAAAATCCAACACTTCATATCGTTTATTCTCATTATCGATGGTTGAAATTAAGTTGCATGGAGATGTATCATAGCTTGTTTACTTTTCCTTTCGTTTGCCCAAAAAAAAAATTTTTGATCTTATTTTATAGAATGTGAGAAATAAAATATAATTAGACAAATGGAAACTTATTTATTTAAAAAATTCAGATACTATGTAAAGAAATTATAACACTGGGAACGTTATATTAAAGGGTTTTGTTGTGTATAGTCATAATTAGATTCTTGAGAATGTTATATTTGTGTGTTTGGTTGTGCAAACGAATATAGTATATTTTAATAGATAGATAATTTACTTATAATTGAATTATGCAATTTTTCAGTGGGATTAATTACCATCCAAATATTCAGCAGTCAACCCAGTCAAGTTTTTTTTTTTTTTTTTTAAACTATACTCTTCCTTATATTCTCTAATTCTACACATTATAATATTGTAACCCACAATGGATGTTCTCAAACAATAAAAGACGTAAATAGAATTGCACCATATATAACGTGGAGAGTGGAGAGATACAAGAGAATTGCAAGTGATTTCCTTGAAGTTCCATTTTCAATAATTTAAAAAAAAAAAAAAAAAAAAAGCCAAATTCAACAGTGGGGAATCTGTTTTGGACAAATTTGTGTGTGAATAATAAAGGAATAATATGGGCCAAGACATGAAATTGTGATGGCTTTGCTGTTGGGAAAGGAACAGGCAACTTATATAGGCACTACTCTTTGTGGTCCATCTTATCTTGTACAACTTCTAAAGTCATACGACCATTCCTGTTTCTTTCTTCTTTTTTTTTTTTTTTTCTTTTTCTTCTTTTTTTTGATAGACACAACAAGCACACGAACAATTTCCTACTGGACAGATCGATCACAAGAGTCTTCAGAAAAAGAAATGTGAACTCATAAATAAGCCTCACTAAGCACACGCACCTTTTCCTCTTAAGAGATTGATCGTGTCAAAATAAAAATGTGTGAATCTCAAATTTTTAGAATGTATCGGGTAATCTAAATCTCATTTATTAGATGATGCAAGAAAATGATTTTAACTGTTTGTCAATTAAAACCTGAAAAAATAAAATAAAAAATTCAACACTTCATATCGTTTATTCTCATAATCGATTGTTGAAATTAAGTTGCATGGAGATATATTATAGCTTGTTTCATTTTCCTTTCGTTTGCCCCAAAAAAAAAAAATTTATCTTATCTTATAGAATGTGAGTAATAAAATATAATTAGACAAATGGAAACTTATTTAATAAAAAAATTCAGATACTTTGTAAAGCAATCATAATACTACGAACGTTATATTCAAGGGTTTTGTTTTGTAAAGTCCTAATAAGATTTTGAGAATGTTATATTTGAGTGGTATATTTGCGTGTTTGGTTGTGCAAACGAATATATAACAGATAGATAATTTACTTACAATTGAATTATGCAATTTTTCAGTGGGATTAATTACCATCCAAATTTTCAGCAGTCAACCAAGTTAAGTTTTTTTTTTTTTTTTTTTTGAACTATACTCTTCCTTATATTCTCTAATTCTACACATTATAATATTGTAGCCCACAATGGATGTTCTCAAACAATAAAAGACGTAAATAGAGTGGGAAAAACGGGGTCCCACATCGCCCCTAATATGGGCGGGTTTGTGTGCATTGCACGGATCATGGGGTGAGGTGGAGCGCCCCTAACCCACCCCATATATGTTTAAGAAAAAAAAAAAGTAATTAAAAGGTTGGGTGTGACGCAACATGACATAGTTTAAAGCTCCATGAATGCTCATTGAGTCACATGAGTGTTGCAACTATGAGAGGATGTAGAACCTTATTGTTCTGTTTTGAGTACGTGAATGGTCAGAGGTCGAGTGTTGAGAAGGGATCACGCACTAGACGGAGGTAGGCTCGGCAAAGGTCGTGTGTTGGGCAGAGATCGGGATGGCCGACAGTTTGGTTGGTGACTGGTTGAGAGGAAAACTACTAGGTTAGGTTTTTTTTTTTTTTCAATCTTCGGAGGTAAAACATGATCTATGACTTTCAGATATCCGATAATCTTAAAGGAAGACTACTAGTAATTTTAAGGCTCATCCAGATACTAAATACACTCGTAGAGTTAATAAAGGCACTCCCTCACTACTTCCTAAAAAATCATATGTGGGATTTACAAATTAAGCAAACTTATGTGTTTTAATAACTTCAAAAACATACTAACACTCTCAAGCTAGTTGATTTAGATACTCATCAGAGCCCACTTGATCTGTTGACAAAATATTAATCATTGCACAAGTTACAAATGAATCTAGCAAGATTCAAATGTCAAGTAAAATAGTGCAAAAATAACAAATGAGTCAAGCAAAATTCAAATGTCAAGCAAATTATCACATTAAAATAGTATACCAAAAATATTTTAATTTAGTTTTACCTCCATTGAGTTGAAAAATCAACTATGATCGGTTTCTACTATTCATGTGTTTTCTTAACGATTTTGAGCTTAGATAAACAAAATAGAGACTAAAAAGTATTCGATACGAAGAAATGAATATTGAAATATTGTTGTAATACTCTTTTAAATTAGGGAAGAAGATAACCTATAAAATTAGATGAATCGTGAACTTGCAAGGTAGAAATTAATTTTATAATTTAAATTTACTCGTATTTAACTGATAAAAGAATGTAAATAGTATTTCAATTAATTTTTAAAAAATCAAATAATATTGCGTGTAAAATCAAATAGCAGGCTAGTGATAGCCCATTCCCTCGTTAGAAGTCACTCTCCATCATAAGCAAAGTCACCCATGGAATCGTCCAAGATCGAAAGTGTTGTCTTGTGGCTCACAAATAACACGTACGCCTAAAAAGTCCCACGATGGGCCCACTTCTCCTTATCCACAAAAAGTGGGTCCCACAGTATTTCTTACATATCATGTGGCATCAATTCCATGACTGTGGCCCTACTGAGATCGATACTTTACGTTACAATGAATTTGCCTTTGGAAAAGTCATTTAGCCACAAAGCATATACAGTGGTTTAGAGTCGTTTTGTGGTCTCTTTCCCTGTTTTCCAACCATGGATTTTTTCTGCATCACATCCAAATTGGGTAAATCGCTTGTGTGGCCAAAATGGAACCAAAGTCTCATAATTTCTTTCTTCCCATTTATTTGGAATTAATGCGACATTATAATTGGTATTGTAGAACATTGCTATAGGACATTTTCTTTAAAGAGAAATCCATAAAATATAAATATCCAGTTTTTTAAGAGAATTTGTAACCTACTTTTTTTGCTTATTAAATTTTATTCTAGATGAACTTATGTAAATACCTTGTGTGGGTTTTGTATTTACATATAAAATCTATCATTCATATTGGGAAAAAAAATTCACACGAATGTAGTAGTGTATATTAAATAAGATAATACGATAATCCTGTATTATCACGGACACGACTTTTAATTGAGAATGGTTGTACCAATAAAATTTGATGATACTTAGAGGGTTGCATACGTGTCTGAGCTCCAAAAATAGAAATGCACATCAGTAAATCAATATTGAGCATGTTAATATTGTTTCCTGCCTCCTTATAATATTTTAAGCTCTTGAGATGGATTAGTAAACTAAGATAGTATAGCTTTTTGTTTTTCAAATTGATACCAAAACGGTAAATCCCTATTTTTGAATACATGCAATTTAACTATGGAGAAAGCACCTGAATAACACAAATTTAAAGATAATTGCATCAACATAACATAAAAAATAACACAAGACTAGTATGATACTAAATTAAATTAAAGCTAAATAAAATTTGTGTCATGATGGTCAAGAATGGGAAATTTGTATTATATTGAACAATAAGTGAAAAAAAAAAAAAAAGGTTATTTAGGTAAATTTTTTCTTGCAACTACCCCATTAATATAGTTGCATGTTGGCCCTTTAATATGTTTTAGGCTTCATATTTATGTTAATCTTTTTTATTAATATTTGTCTGCACGTTTGTCCATTAACGCATATACATAAGTAAGAATTTTATATTATAAAACTATTGTTATCACATATTCTAATACCTTAAGTTTTTATAATGAATGAGTAAACTAACCAGTATGCATAAAACTCTTTTTGTTAAAAATTTATGTGATCGATGTAAAGATTCTAATTCATCGATTAAAAGTCACATCCAGTGGCATAAAGGCTACCATTCACCCCACATAGACATAGACCTAGTGTAGCAAATAAACTCCCAAAGTCACAACTCTGAAAGACAAACTAGAAGCCTCAACGATGTGAAAGAAAAAAAAAATGTCACCATTATTAAAGCTTTCATCAAAAACAAAACAATCTAGTATTTATTTGACGTATAAGATGCCTTTTTTTTTTTTTTTGGAAAGTAATGCTATTATTACAGAAACAATTATCACAAAGAAGAAAAATAAATAAATTAGAGTTACTACAGTTCCAACTAATAAATTGGGGAAAAAAAATGAAAAATGAAGATATTTATGCTACCAACAATGTCGTGAAAGTGCGCATCGATTATGGCTGTAGAGTTAAAATATTTTAGTTGTAATAGTAAATTTTTTTGAATTTTCAGAAAAGACAAAAAACTTTTTGAGAAAAAGACAAAAACTTTTTAGGAAAAAGACAAAAGAAAGTTTGAAATGAATTTGAAATGAGTTGTTTGCCATCCTCCCCCTTAGTTTTTCATCTTCTTTACAACCCTTTTATATTCTGCCAGCCTAATAAACTTAGCTTGTTAAATTTTTTTCCCTATACAAAAGTTTTTTTTTTTTTTAACTTTAGAATGACATATTTGAATACGTCTTATGACGAAGTTAGATTTTTTATTTAAATAAAAAAAATATTGAAATGTTTTTTTATTTGAAAAGGAATGGCAATTTTAATTTCTAGTTCCATAAACTAAA
This sequence comes from Ficus microcarpa, assembly GCA_025413485.1. NCBI lineage: Eukaryota > Viridiplantae > Streptophyta > Magnoliopsida > Rosales > Moraceae > Ficus > Ficus microcarpa. The sequence continues at coordinate 22,188,318 of CM046387.1, read as the reverse complement.
AAATAAATAAAGATGACAAATGTTTAATTAATGTTGTATTTAACAGATAGTTAATTAAGTTTTCGACCGGGTTAAGGTTTTAGCACTCCCAAACAACAATAAAAGTTTAACAATGCGTCATTAGTGAAAGCATTATAAAAAAAGACACGTAGCTTGATAAAAAATAAACTTTAAATTGTTGAGAGCTATTCGAGTAATTCATATGCTTTTGATTAATTAAGCGTATTATTCTTATAAGTTGATTAGATCAGGAAGGTTGCTGAGCAAATGTGATGACAACCCATAAAAAGACACCCTGCTTCAAAGTTCAAACAACTTAATCAGGCTTTTGAAGGTTGAAGCTTGATTTTCTAAAGGTACAATAAGAATGAAATTTGAAACTTGAAAGCTACATAAAATAACATAAAATATTTACAAATTAAATAGCCCAATCTCTCGAGTTGAGATATGTTATCATGAATTTTTTATCTCATTGATCGTTTCTTGTAATGTGATCATTTCATATCATCTAAATATATTAAGAATTTAGACACATGTTTTATGTACTAGATATTAAAAATACTCAAATAAATTGATGAGTAATCAAAATAATATTGACGGACAATTATCGAGATAGAAAAATTAAAACGCAAATCGGAACTTCCACGCCTCCCAAAAAAAAGAAAGAAACATAAATGTTTATAATAATTATACAAAAACATTAAAATATAGTAGTTAAATTTACAATTTAGCAGTAATTATATATATTATTTCATCAAAAGATGTTGAGTTCTAATCTCAGTCCTCAAATTTTGAAAAAGGACAATGAAATAAAGTAAATAATAGAATTATACCATTCGCCTATGAGTCAATTAGAAAAATGATTTAAACTCAATTTTTATTTTGTTAAATAATCTTCCAAAATTTTTTATTAACAAAATGACTTCGAGCAATCAGGAACGATCATGATTGTTCGTTTGTTAAAATAAAAAACGGTTATTTTGCTAATTTCAATATTTGATATTATCATTTTGGCAAATATTCCATTGCAGCCGTATACAGAGTATAGATGACATAGAATCAAGATGATATAGAATTAATACATGACTCACTTAAGTCAACACTACTTGCAATGTAACTCGGCACTATTTGCGATAGTATTATTGTACTTATTACACTAAATAATGCTTAGTTTGTTATATGTGACAATATGATATTGATAATAACAAGAGATTATGATAGTTATCATACGAATTTATAAAAATAATTAATAATTTATTAAGAAGATTTGATGCTCGATATGATTTGGTAAAAAATAAAATAAAAAAAAAACTTTTTATAACATGACAATTATTAATAAAAAGGTTCATGAGAGCATAAATTTTCCCCCCTAAAAAACATAAATTCTACTAACACTAATAATAAAATAAGATCATAATAACACGGTCATATTTGATCTGACGGTTCTAATTGCTTTAAGATAATCTTATCACAATAATGGATGATATGAAACTACCCAAAAAGTAAAGAATAGAACAAATCAAATAAATATAAATTATGTATTAGCTATTAATGATATTAATCTTTGTGACCTACGTCCATCTAGGGTCTGGTTGGAACCATGGCTACAAAACAAATTTCTTAAAAAGATTCTAATATAAAATTGATAATCTTTATAAATTGATGTTTAAGAATAGAAAAATGAATATAATCCGTCAAGAAAAAACTTATATTGTATTTCGAACACCATTTTAAATAAAAAATTCAATTCACTTCAAATCAGGCTTTGTTTGGAAGCTTCGTTCAAACTTTAAGTTTAAACTAAAAATTTTATCTTTTGCTGAAAAAGTTTTTTGTCTTTTCTAAAAAGTCTTTTTTTTATCTAAAAAGTCAACAAAAATTACTATTACAACTTAAAAATCTTAACTCAAACTTACACACCAAACACCCTCTATGCATGTGTTTGGAGCGTCAGCTTGAGTGGAAATATTTAAGTTGGAGTTAAGTTATACATTTGGCTTATTGGAGTTTTAAAAAAAATGTAAAAACTTAAAATATTTTTAATGAAAATATCAATATAAATCTTATTTCATTCATCGCTGATCTTATACAATTTAAGGAAAAAAGAATACTACCTCATTTGGACTTGTTTAATATGCAAAATTATAACTTTTAAAGTTTGAATTTAAGTTTGTTAGATTTATGAAGAGTAAAACTGAGTTTTTTTTTTTTTTTTCCCAGAAAGTTCAGCCTTTTCAACTCCAGTTAATGAATCAAACATAGGCTAAATATAAATCCAAATTTCTTTTTTTACATTTTCAAATTACACATATATTTGTTTTTCTTTCGCGCAAACACTTTTTCATTTTAGATTCTCAATAGGAATTAATTTTTTTCAACTAAAGACAAATGTGCCAAATAGAGATTTAAGTTTGAGATTGCATAAAAAATGAGCATGATGCAAGTTTTGATCCCAATTAGCGCCAATTGCTTTTTTTTTTTTTTTTTTTTACTAAATAAGAAATTTATTATCAAGCGACTAAAGAACAAGAGACAGACACTAGTAAAGGACAAGCTCACATAATAGAACTCAGAATAAGCTAACCGATAAGCCACTGAACAGCTAGGGAATTACTAAATGGACTTAAAGTCTACAAACCAACGGACAACACGCAGGTAATCAGCCCATTCAAGGAAAGCCGAAGCGATCCCTTACTCCAAACATGGAGAAAAATTCCTCCAACGAATGACGCGATGTAAGATCTACCCACCAAACATCACTCAGTCAAACAACGGCTAAAATCCAATTAATAAAACCCAGATCAATACAAAAACCTACATGAGGAACCAAAGGGGAAACCTTAGCCTTTATTACAAACAAACACAGAAAATAGACAAAAGAAAAAAGGGGAACCACTGCGACCTCTGGAAAAGCCACGCCCATCAACACTGAAGCAACCATTGGCGCGATTGGACCATTGCAGAAAGAAGGCGAGTAACAAGGAGGAAAACCGACTACACGTGAAGGACACAAGCCACCCACAACAGGTAATGCAGGCCCACGCACCGACTCAACCCCCTCACCATTGCCCTGCAGCCCAGCTCTCGTGGTATCTACAAGCCCTCGCGACGAATGCACCTAGATCTGAAGGACGATGAATGGTGACCGACTCTCCACGCTCGACTCCAAACAACTTCGACCCTCCCCTCCAACAACATGAGCACGGTGTCGGTGATCACGGCGAACTCCCCTATGAACGACAGGGGCCAACAGCCTAGTAAAGGCGGAACACTGGTCCCAATATCAAAAACCTCAAATTCTCTCCAAGCTTCTCTCTCTTCTTTCTCTCTCTAAAAAACTTCTTCGGTAATCTAAGGGGAAAAAAAAAAAAAAAAAAAAAAAAGAAGAAGAAAAACCCATTTTTGCACTGCAAAAAAAGCCTCAATTAAAATAATTTAGAAAGTAAGGGAAGTCATTATTTATGATTTTTTTTTTCCTCGCCAGGAGCCATTCAGCTAAAATTAAAAAAAAAATATCTCCAACCTTTTTTTTTCTTTTTAAAGGAGACCTTTTCTCTCTTTTTTAATAATTTGTAGACATAAATATCTTAAACTTCATTAAAAATTGATAAACAATAATTCCATTACTTTGTCTCCATTTATAAATTTTTCTTTTTTACTTTATTTTAAAAATGTCATCACTTTGTCTCCTAGCAGAACGAAATCCAATATGTGGCCGAGCAGAGACTGGCTGTTGCAATGGTGGGACCTGGCGATGAAATATGAATCGTGACCTGAATTGTGGGGCCCACATGAGTCAAGTCGAAAAATGTGGGCCCTACTTTCAGCGATATGGTCGATAATTTATGAAATTTGCTGACGCGGATTCTAACTGCCTCCATGGCTTGCCACGTCCCCTGTTTCGTACTCTACTCCTGATGCACCTTCATTGTCACTTTTGCCCAAAGGGACATGTTTTTCCTTTTATTTACTCTTCTACCCCTTCAGCCTGCATTTATGCCTTTATCTATAAAATAATTGTGTAGTAGGCATGCACTTCACATGTGTAAAATAAACAAGTAAAATAAAACAAAAGCAAAAAAAAAAAAAACACATAGAATTAATTAGACTGTCATATGTGACGGATAACATGATTATCACGTGATAATTATAAATGAGACAAAAGATACATGGTAATAGATAATAGCCCAATCCAGTCTAATTAGGAATTCCTTTTGAAATTAAAAAAAAAAGTTATTGGATAAATATGATAGCTTAAATTTTTTTTGTTTAAATATAATTTATTACTTAAAATATTATAACATGATATTAGTTTGAATATTATAACACGATTTTAATTTTAATTAAAGATCAAGTTTTTAATATGAATGTGTTTAATTTGTGGAATACCGAGATAGGGCTTTTTGTATAAAAAAAAAAAAAAAAATTCGAGATAATGTGACGTATAAAATTAAAAATCAAGGACTATTAATAGATTGAGGGTATAGTTAAGGAATTTGTGATAGAAATTGATAGTTTAGGATGTTTGTTTAAGAAAGAAGTTTGAATTAAAAAAAAGAAAATTGGATGGGAGAATTATAAGGCAATGCCCATCATAATTTTTCTTTTCACAAATGGATAGATTACTGGACCGATGAAATAGTTTTAATTTAGAATCCTACTTTTTTTCAGCTCTTTCATTCGTTTTAAAAAATCAGTTGTTCCATGTTAACCCTATCAAAATCTTTACTTCTTGTTTTAAAAAGTCATTAATCATAAATGAAAAGATAAATAACCTAAAAATAATTTTAATACACGCCCCCACAGAATTAAGAGGTTGTTTTCCCGTTCTCTATTGATTGCAGAATAAAATAAGGATTCGCATATTTCTATGATAAGGATAGCAATGCTTTGCATCATAAAGTGGAGAGAAGAGAGATACAAGAGAATTGCAAGTGTTTTCCTTGAAGTTCCATTTTCAATATACGGGAAAAAAAAAAAAAAAAAAAAGCAAAAACAAATTCAACAGTGGGGAATCTGTTTTTGGACAAATGTGCTTGTGAATAATAAAGGAACAATATGGGCCAAGACATGAAATTGTGATGGCTTTGCTGTTGGGAAAGGAACAGGGAACATATACAGGCACTACTATTTGTGGTCCATCTTATCTTGTACAACTTTTAGACCTCATTTGGCGTTTAAAATCAAACTGTACTTTTTCATTTCAGTTTTTATCTTTTTCTAAAAAAATTTTTATCTTTTCTGAAAAATTAACAAAAATTTTCAACTCAAACTCATTCACTAAACATACCCTTAAAGTCATACCGCCATTCATCTTTTTTTTTTTGGTAGACAAAACAAGCACACAAACAATTTTGAACTATACTCTCCTTATATTCTCTAATTCTACACATTATAATATTGTAGTCCACAACGGATGTTCTCAAACAATAATAAGATGCGGTAAATAGAGCATGACAAACGGGTCCCACTTCGCCCCTAATATGGGCGGGTTTGTGCGCATTGCACGGATCATGGGGTGAGGTGGAGCTCCCCTAACCCACGCCATTTATGTTTAGCAAAAAGAAAAAGTAATTAAAAGGTTGGGTGTGACACAACATGACATAGTTTAAAGCTCCATGAATGCTCATTGAGTCACATGAGTGTTGCAACTATGAGAGGATGTAGAACCTTATTGTTCTGTTTTGTGTACGTGAATGGTCAGAGGTCGAGTGTTGAGAAGGGATCACGCGCTAGACGGAGGTAGGCTCGGCAGAGGTCGTGTGTTGGGCGGAGATCGGGATGGCCGACGGTTTGGTTGGCGACTGGTTGAGAGGAAAACTGCTAGGCTAGGGTTTTTTTTTTTTTTTTTCAATCTTCGGAGGTAAAACATAATCTATGGCTTTCAGATATCCAATAATCTTAAAGGAAGACTGCTACTAATTTTAAGGCTCATCCACATACTAAATATACTCGTAAAGTTAATAAAGGCACTCTCTCACTACTTCCTAAAAAATCATACGTGCGATTTACAAATTAAGTAAACTTATGTGTTTTAATAACTATGAAAACATACTAACACTCTCAAGCTAGTTGATTTAGATACTCATTAGAGCCCACTTGATCTGTTGACAAAATATTAATCATTGCACAAGTTACAAATGAATCTAGCAAGGTTCAAATGTCAAGTAAAATAGTGCAAAAATAACAAATGAGTCTAGCAAAATTCAAATGTCAAGCAAATTATCACATTAAAATAGTATACCAAAAATATTTTAATTTAGTTTTACCTCCATTGAGTTGAAAAATCAACTATGATCGGTTTCTACTATTCATGTGTTTTCTTAACGATTTTGAGCTGAGATAAATAAAATGGAGACTAAAAAGTATTCGATATGGAGAAATGAGTATTGAAATATTGTTCTAATACTCTTTTAAATTAGGGAAGAAGATAACCTATAAAATTAGTTGAATTGGTGAACCTGCAAGGTAGAAATTAATTTTATAATTTAAACTTACTCGTATTTAACTAATAAAAGAGTATAAATAGTATTTCAATTAATTTTTAAAAAATTAAATAATGTTTCATGTAAAATCAAATAGCAGGCTAGTGATGGGCCCCATTCCCTTGTTAGAAGTCACTCTCCATCGTAAGCAAAGTCACCCATTGAATCGTCCAAGATCGAAAGTGTTGTCTTGTGGCTCACAAACAACACATACGCCTAGGAAGTCCCGCGAATGGGCCCACTTCTCCTTATCCACAAAAAGTGGGTCCCACAGTATCTCTTATATATCAGGTGGCATCAATTCAAAGACTGTGGGCCCCATTGAAATCGATACGTTACATTACAATGAATTTGCCTTTGGAAAAGTCGTTTAGCTACAGAGCATATATAGTGGTTTGGAGTCGTTTTGTGGTCTCTTTCCTTATTTTCCAACCATGGATTTTTTTCTGCATCACATCCAAATTGGGTAAATCGCTTGTGTGGCCAAAATGGAATCAAAGTCTCGCAATTTCTTTCTTCCCATTTATTTGGAATTAATGCGACATTATAATTGGTAATGTAGTACATTGCTAGGACATTATAATTTGGAATTTGTAACCTACTTTTTTTGCTTATTAAATTTTATTCTAGATGAACCTGTGTAAATAAATATACCTCGTGTGGGTTTTGTATTTACATATAAAATCTATCATTCATATTGGGAAAAAAAATTCACACGAATGTAGTAGTGTATATTAAATAAGATAATACGATAATCCTGTATTATCATGGACACGACTTTTAATTAAGAATGGTTTTACCAATAAAATTTGATGATACTTTTAGGGTTGCATACGTGTTTGAGCTCCAAAAATAGAAATGCACATCAGCACATCAATATTGAGCATGTTAATATTGTTACCTGCCTCCTTATAATATTTTAAGCTGTCGAGATGGATTAGTAAACTAAGATAGTATAGCTTTCCGTTTTTCAAATTGGTACCAAAACGGTAAATCCCAATTTTCGAATACATGCAATTTAACTATGGAGAAAGCACCTGAATAACACAAATTTAAAGATCATTGCATCAACATAACACAAAAAATAACACAAGACTAGTATGATACTAAATTAAACTAAAGCTAAATAAAATTTGTGTCATGATGGTCTAGAATGGGAAATTTGTATTATATTGATCAATAAGTAAAAAAAAATGGTTATTTAGGTAAATTTTTCCTTGCAACTACCCCGTTAATATAGTTGCATATTGGGCCTTTAATATGTTTTAGGCTTCATATTTATGTTGAACTTTTTGGTTAATACTTGTCTGCACATTTATCCATTAACGCATATACATGAATAAGAATGTTATATTATAAAACTATTGTTATCACATATTCTAATACCTTAAGTTTTTACAATAAATGAGTAAACTAACAAAGTTTGCGTAAAACTCTTTTTGTTAAAAATTTATGCGATCGATGTAAAGATTCCAATTCATCGATTAAAAGTCACATCCGGTAGCATAAAGGCTACCATCCACTCCACATAGACATAGGCCTAGTGTAACAAATAAACTGCCAAAGTCACAAATTTGGAAGACAAACTATAAGCCTCAATGATGTGCAAGAAAAAAAAAATGTCACCATTATTAAAGGCTTTCATCAAAAACAAAACAATATAGTATTTATTTGTTTGGGAATCGGTTCATTTCAACTCAAACTGTACTTTTTTTTGTTTTTTCTCAAAAAATTTTGTCTTTTTCCAATAAGTTTTTTGTCTTTTCTGAAAATTTAAAAAAATTTACTATTACAACTAAAATATTTCAACTCAAACTAACGAACTAAACGGACCCTTAACTTGTTAAATTGTTTTTCCCTACTACAAAAGTTAAAAAAAAAAAAAAAAAAACCCTTAGAATGTCTCTTATATATCATTGGCATCAATTCCAAGACTGTGGGCCCCATTGAAATCGATACTTTATATTACAATGAATTTGCCTTTGGAAAAGTCGTTTAGCTACAGAGCATATATAGTGGTTTGGAGTCGTTTTGTGGTCTCTTTCCTTATTTTCCAACCATGGATTTTTTCTGCATCACATCCAAATTGGGTACATCGCTTGTGTGGCCAAAATGGAATTGAAGTCTCATAATTTCTTTCCTCCCACTGATTTGGACTTAACGCCACATTATAATTGGTATTGTAGTACATTGCTAGGGCATTTTCTTTAAAGAGAAATCCATAAAATATAAATATCCAGTTTTTTTAGGAGAATTAGTAACCTACTTTTTTCGCTTATTGAATTTTATTTTAGATGAACTTTTATAAATAAATATACCTCGTGTGTGTTTTGTATTTACATATAAAATCTATCATTCATATCGGAAAAAAAAAAATTCTCGCGAATGTAGTAGTGTATATTAAATAAGATAATACGATAATCATGTATTATCACGACACGATCTTTAATTGAGATCGATTTTATCTATAAAATTTGATGATACTTATAGGGTTGCGTGCGTTTGAGCTCTAAAAATAGAAATGCATGTCAGTACATCAATATGAGCACGTTAGAATATAAAACTATTATTACCCACCTCCTTATAATATTTTAAGCTCTTGAGATAGATTGATAAACTTCGATGGTATAGCTTTCCCTTTTTTTAACTTGATACTAGAACGGTAAATCTGGAATTCGAATACATGCAATTTAACTATGGAGAAAATACCTGAATGACACAAATTTAAAAATCATTACATTAATATGATATAAAAAATAACACAAGACTAGTATGATACTAAATTAAACTAAAGCTAAATAAAATTTGTGTCATGATTATCAAGAATGAGAAATTTATATCATATTGATCAATATGTGAAAAAAAAAAATTAGTTATTTAGGTAAATTTCATCTTGCACCCATGATTATAGCTGCATTTTGGACCTTTAATATATTTTAGCCTCATATTTATGCTTAACTTTTTGATTAATATTTGTCTACATATTTATTCATTATGACTTGCACATAAATAAGAATGTTAAATTATAAAATTATTATTAATCCACTTCTAATAATTTAAGTTTTAACAACAAATGGATAAAACTAATAGAGTACACAGAAGCCTCTTTTTGTTAAAAATTTCTGATATGGATGTAAAAGTAATGGTTTGTTTGGTTGGTTGGTTCAATCCAACTCAACTCAAACTTTTTTTATTTTTTTTCTATAAAGTTTTTGTCTTTTTTTCAAAAAGTTTTTTATCTTTTCTGAAAATTTAAAAAAATTTACTATTACAACTAAAATATTTCAACTCAAACTAATCAACTAAACACATTCTAAAACTTCCATTTCATGGATTAAAAGTCACGCTCGCTGGCATAAAGGCTACCGTCCACTTCACATAGACAAAGGCCTAGTGTAATAAATATACTGCCAAAGCCACGACTCTGGGAGACAAACAACAGGCCTAAAAAAAAGTCACCATTTATTAAAGGCTTCAATCAAAAACAATCTAGTATTTATTTGACGTATAAAATGCTATCATTTTTTTTCTTTGAAAGTAATGCTATTTTACAGAAACAATTATCACAAAGACGAAAAATAAATAAATTAGAGTTACTACAGTTCCAACTAATAAATTGGGAAAAAAAAATGATGAAATGAAGATATTTATGCTACCAACAATGTCGTGAAAGTGCACATCGGTTATGGTTGTAGAGTGATTTCACCTTATGCTTCATTCGATGAAACAGTTTGAATTGAAATTTTTAAATTTAAGTTGATTGATTTTTTAAAAACTAGTTATAATTTTTATTGACTTTTCAAAAAAAGATAAAAATTGATATAAAAATTTTAAGTTTAAGATATAATATCAACCGTAGGCTTAGTTTTTCATCTTCTTTACAACCTTTAATATTCTGCCGGCCTGAAAACTTAGCTTGTTAATTATTATTTTTTTCCCTGCTACAAAAGTTTTTTTTTTTAAGAATGACATTTGAATACGTCTTACAGCGAAGTTAGATTTTTTATTTAAATAAAAAAATATTGAAATGTTTTTTATTTCATAAAGAATGGCAATTTTGATTTCTAGTTCCATAAACTAAAAAATATATAAATATGACAAATGTTTAATTAATGTTGTATTTAACAGATAGTTAATTAAATTTTCGGGGTTAAGGTTTTAGCACTCCCAAACAACAATAAAAGTTTAACAATGCGTCATTAGTGAAAGCATTATAAAAAAAGACACGTAGCTTGATAAAAAATAAAACTTTAAATTATTGAGAGCTATTCGAGTAATTCATATGGTTTTGATTAATTAAGCATATTATACTTATAAGTGGATTAGATCAGGAAGGTAGCTGAGCAAACGTGACAACAACTTATAAAAAGACACCCTGCTTCAAAGTTCAAACAAACTTAATCAGGCTTTTGAAGGTTGAAACTTGATTTTCTAAAGGTACAATAAGAAATGAAATTTGAAACTTGAAAGCTACATAAAATATTTACAAATTAAATGGCCCAATCTCTTGAGTTGAGATATGTTATCATAATTTTTTGTCTCATTGATCGTTTCTTGTAATGTGATCATTTCATATCATCAAAATATATTAAGAATTTAGACACATGTTTTATGTACTAAATATTAAAAATACTCAAACAAATTGATGAGTAGTAAAAATAATATTGAGGGACAATCATCGAGATAGAAAAATTAAAACGCAAGTCGGAACTCCCGCCTCCCAAAAAAGAAAGAAACATAAATATTTATAATATCGTGATGTTGTCTCAATCAAATTATACAAAACATTAAAATAAGTAATAAATGCATAATTTACAGTAATTAGTATATATATTATTTCATCAAAACATGTTGAGTTCTAATCTCAATCCCCAAATTTTGAAAAAGGACAATGAAATAAGTAAATAATAGAATTATACCATTTGCCTATGAGTCAATTAGAAAAATGATTTAAACTCAATTTTTATTTTGTTAAATAATCTTCCAAAATTTTTTATTAGCAGAATGATTTCGAACAATCAGAAACGATTGTCATTATTCGTTCGTTAAAATGAAATAAGGTTATTTTGCTAATTTCAATATTTGATATTGTCATTTTCACAAATATTCCATTGCAGCCGTATACCGAGTGTGGATGACATAGAATCAAGATGATAAAGAATTAATACATGACTCACTTAACTCAACACTACTTACAACGTAACTCGGCACTATTTACGATAGTATTATTGTACTCATTACACTAAATAATGCTTAGTTTGTTATATGTGACAATATGATATTGATAATAACAAGAGATTATGATAGTTATTATACCAATGTATGAAAACAATTAATAATTTATTAACAAGATTTGATGCTTGATATGATTTGGTAAAAAATAAAATAAAATAACTTTTTATATCATGACAATTATTAATAAAAAGGTTCATGAGAGTATAAATTTTCCCCCCTAAAAAACATAAATTTCTACTAACACTAATAATAAAATAAGATCATAATAACACAGTCATATTTGATCTGACGGTTCTAATTACTTTAAGATAATCTTATCACAATAATGGATGACATGAAACTACCCAAAAAGTAAAGAATAGAACAAATCAAATAAATATAAATTATGTATTAGCTATTAATGATATTAATCTTTTGACCTACGTCCATCTAGGGTCTGGTTGGAACCATGGCTAAAAAACAAATTTCTTAAAAGATTCTAATATAAAATTGATAATCTTTATAAATTGATGTTTAAGAATAGAAAAATGAATATAGTCCGTCAAGAAAAAACTTATATTGTATTTCCAACACCATTTTAATTAAAAAATTCAATTCACTTCAAATCTAAGCATGTGTTTGGAGCATCAGCTTAAGTTGAAATATTTAAATTGGAGTTAAGTTATACATTTGGCTTATTGGAGTTAATAAAAAAAAAAGTAAAAACTGAAAATGTTTTTAATAAAATATCAATATAAATTTGTTTCATTTGTCGCTGAATCTTATACAATTTAAGGAAAAAAGAATATTATCTCATTTGGACTTATTTAATATGCAAAATTATGAACTTTTAAAGTTTAAATTTAAGTTTGTTAGATTATGAAGAGCAAAACTTAATTATTTTTTCAGAAGATAACAAAAACTGAGTTCAGTCTTTTCAACTCTAGTTAATGAATCAAACATAAGCTAAATATAAATCGAAATTCATTTTTTTAACTTTTTCAAAATGCGCATATATTTGTTTTTCTTTCTCGCAAACACTTTTTCATTTTAGATTCTCAATAGGAATTAATTTTTTTTCAACTAAAGACAAATGTGCCAAATAGAGATTTAAGTTTGAGATCCCATAAAAAAATGAGCATGATACAAGTTTTGATTCCAATTAGCGCCAATTGCTTTTTTTTTTTTGGACTAAATAAAAAATTTTATTATCAAGCAACTAAATGACAAGAGATAGACACCAGCAAAGAAACAAACTCATAGAATAGGATCCAAAATAAGCCAACCGACAAGCCACCGAATTGCTAGGGAATCACTAAGTGGACTTAAAGTCCACAAACCAAGACAACACGTAGGTAATTAGCCCACTCGAGGAAAGCTGAAGCGATCCCTACTCCAAACACGAAGAAAAACTCCTGCAACGGATGACGCGATGCAAGATCTACCTCCCAAACATCACTTAGCCAAACAACGGCTAAAACTCGATCAACAAAACCCAGATCAATATAAAAACCTACATGAGGAATCAGAGGGGAAACCTTAGTCCTTATTGCAAACAAACACAGAAAACTGACAAAAGAAAAAAGGGGAACCACTGCAACCTCTGACAAAGCCACACCCATCAACGCCGAAGCAACCATCAGCGCGATTGGATCATCTCGGAAAGAAGGCGAGTAACAAGGAGGAAAAACCGGCTACGCGTGAGAGACACACGCCACCCATGACAAGCAATGTAGGCCCACGCATCGACCCAACCCCCTCATCACTGCCTTGTAACCCAACTCTCGTGGTATCCACGAGACCTCACGACGGATGCACCTAGATCTGAGGACGATGAATGGTGATAATTTCTCCACGCTCGGCTCCGAAACAACCCCAACCCTCCCCTTCGATAGCACGAGCATGGTGCTGGAGACCACGGCAAACTCTCTTACGAACGACAGGGGCCAACAGCCTAGTGAAAGGCCGAAACACTGATCCAAGATTTCAAAAACCTCAAATTCTCTCATAGCTCCTGTCTCTAAAAAACTTCTTCATTGATCGAAGGAAAAAAAAAAAAAAAAGAGGAGAAAAATACATTTTTGCACTGCAGAAAAAGCATCAATTAAAATAATTTAAAAAGTAAGGGAGGTCATTATTTATGAATTTTTTTTTCTCGCCAGCAGCCATACAGCTAAAATAAAAAAAAAATATCTCCAACCTTTTTTTTTCTTTTTAAAGGAGACCTTTTCTCTCTTTTTTAATAATTTATAAACATAAATATCTTAAACTTCATTAAAAATTGATAAACAATAATTCCATTACTTTGTCTCGTAGCCACAAAGAGAACGAAATCCAATATGTGGCCGAGCAGAGACTGGTTGTTGCAATGGTGGGACCTGGCGATGAAAAATGAATCATGAACCTGAATTGTGGGGCCCACATGAGTCAAGTCGAAAAATGTGGGCCCTACTTTTAGCGATATGGTCGATAATTTATGAAATTTGCTGACGCCGATTCTAACTGCCTCCATTGCTTGCCAGTTGCCACGTCCCCAATTTCGTACTCTACTTGATGCGCCTTCATCGTCACTTTTGCTCAAAGGGACATGTTTTTCTTTTTATTTACTCTTCTACCCCTTCAACCTGCATTTATGCCTTTATCTATAAAATAATTGGGCAGCACGCACGCACGCACTTCACATGTATAAAATAAACAAGTAAAAACAAAAAAAAAACACACATGGAATTAATTAGATTGTCATATGAGTTGTTTACGTGACGGATAACATGATTATCACGTGATAATTATAGAAGGGATAAAAGATACATTGGAAATAGATAATGTCCCAATCGTGTCTAATTAGTGATTACTTTTGAAAAAAAAAAAAGTTCTAGGATAAATATGATAGTTTAAATTTTTTTTATTTAAATATAATTTATTACTTAAATATTATAACGTGATGTTAATTTGAATTACAAACGTCAAGGGTACATGTTATTGAAAAATATTATATTAGAATTGTTACAGTAACATAGAAAAAAAGTTACAAATATTATTTTGTAAATATGCTAGATATGAGAGCATATTATTTTATATACATTCTGCAATTTTATACACCATATCTCATGTTGGTTTTTAGTTTTTGATTTTAAACTCAGAACTTTTCTACTATTATACTGGTAATCTCTCTGTCAATATTTTTTGAGAAACTAGAAAGAAAGCGAATAAATTTTTTTTTTATCAAAAGAGTTATATTTATAGGAAAAGTTGTAATTTAACATCTTCTGTAGAGAAATTATACTTCAATCACACATATTTTAGAGATATAACATCATTATAGATATCTTTGGAGGTACAATTTTCTCTAAAAAAAACATTTAATTATGATTTTAATTTTAATTAAAGATCAAGTTTTTAATATGAATGTGTTTAATTTATGGAACACCGAGATAGGGCTTTTTGTATAAAATAAAAAATTTCGAGATAGTGTGACGTATAAAATTAAAAATCAAGGACTATTAATAGATTGAGGGTATAGTTAATGTTAGAGGAATTCGGAGATAGAAATTGATAATTTAGGATGTTCATTTAAGAAATAAGTTTGAATAGAAAAAGAAAATTGGATTGGAGACTTATAAGGTAATGCCCATCATAATTTTTCTTTTCACAAATGGATAGATTACTGGATTTTAGAATGAAAAGCCAAAATTACTAAATTACCCTTTTTTTTTTAAATTTTTTAACAAAAATTTACACCAGTATTAAGAAAACTAAAATTATGTGGTTACAGGTATAGTCTAACGATAAAACCAAAATTACTAAATCAATCTTCTTTTTTGTTTCTTTTTAAAAGAAAAACATAATCGATAACATTTTTGTAAAATTGTAATATAATTGTCCTACTATACTTTGATGTTCTAATATTGTTTAACACGAATTGGACGTTCGATCAAATTGGATAACTTGAAGGCTGGGATGGACTCTATAGGGAGGAGCTTTTTTTGTTTTCTTTTCTTCTTCTTCTTCTTCTTCTTCTTTTTTTTTTTTTTTTGTGGGGGCGGGGAGGGAATAATTGGAACCATACTCTTTTGCTGAATAAAAACCATAGGGCCCGTTTGAAATGATAGTTTAAACTTAAATTTTTGTCTTTTTCTTTAAAAGTTTTTTGTCTTTTCTAAAAAATCAATAAAAATTACTATTTAAACTTAAAAATTTCAACTCAAACTCATTCACCAAACGAGCTCATACTTGAAAGTGAATAAAAAGGCCCTTCATAAAAGAGCAAGGGAGTGATGGGCAGCCTAAGACCCCATACCACCTCTAATGGAGTGCCAAACAAATGTTTGATTGTCAAAATTTGATATTTGTGTATCAAAATATTACTCTCAGATAGAATGTTGTTTTTAGTAATAAATCTATCACTAAATATAGCAAAGTGTTAAATTTGATAGTTTAATATTATTGGTTGGTATCTTTATTTTTTCATCTAATCAATTATAATTATCTTATTTCTAAATTATTTGAATACTAATTATTTTAGTTTTAAGAATTCCAAAACTTAATATAATGATAAATCTTAGGGATAACATTAAAACTACATATACACTATATTACAAAGTCTCAAAAATCCTATTTTACACTTTTTTTTTTATAAAATAATAACATTAACATTGACATATACGTTGGAGATGGTTTTATTAGAGCATTTCTAATGAATTTTGATGTGCTAATTTAAAATTTTGACATTTAAACGGGAACATCACTCTCCAATGTATTGTTATCTTTTGTGTTAATTAATTTGACAAAGGCACCACTTGATGGAAAATTTGACATCAAGCATAATAAATGTTAAAATTTAACATTTAATTATTTTAAGTTGATGGAGTAACCTTGTTACTTTACTCTTACTAGTTTGAAAACTTCCTAAAAGCATTGAAAACTTCTTGATTAAAATAGATATAACATTGAAAAAAAAAATATACATTGAAGCAAAAAAATATAATAGCATGTTAGATACCACTTTCTTTTGGTAAACCTTATGGAAGGAATTGCACTTTTACCTACTGCTAGGTATTATTATTTTAATTATTAGAGAACTTTTTAGCGATTTTTATCTATGAGAGTTTATGTTAAAAATTCACAGTATGATACAAAGAACGACTTCTAATTATTGATAGGACATTTTAAAAGTTGATTCCAACGGCTAAAAATATAATACCTACTGGTATGATAAAAATACAGTTATTATCATAAGCTTTTCTTTTCTGGAAGAGTTTATTTGACAGGAGGAATCAGTGAAAGTAGGAAATCGAAGTGTGAGATCTCAATCTTAATATCCCCAAATATAAAGTGATTGGAGAGGGAAAAAAAAAAAAAAAAAGAATCCATACCAAATACAATGGTCCTTTTTCTTCATTTTGCTTACCTAGTTTATGTACCATTTTTCTCCTTCATTATTTTACTCGTTAGCTCTCACCAAACAAAGCCTAAATCGTAAGGGTTGGCTTGTGACCAACCAAGTGCCAGTCTCGCGACAGTCTTGGGGACAAAAGGATTTACCGCTTGACAGCTTGTAATTTTTGCTAGTCAAACACCCTTTTTTTTTTGAATTAGGATAGGAATCGTGCTACATTTTGCAGTAGATTCTACTATTTTAATCATTGGATAAACTTTTGAATTATCTGATTTATGACATGGTGACTTCCTTCCAAGTTATGGATAAGATAGTTAAAAAGTTAATCCAAGTAATTATAATAATAATAATATCTATCTGTAGGAGAAAAATATAGTTTCTATCATAATTTGTTATTTTCTTATAGGAGCTTGTTTTATAGGAGGGAACGATGAAAATCGAGATTACGTTGAGGGTATTAGTGAAAACATTTTGGGATCCACAGTTGTTTGGTAGGAGTTATAATTAGGAGAGAAAAGAAAAGGGAATGAAAGTGTGAATAATCTCAATTTTAAGGTCCCTAAATATGAAGGAATTAGAGAGAAAAAAAAAAAAAAGAAAAAAAGAAAATCCTTACCAAGCACAACAATCGCTTTGCTTCATTTTCCTTGCCTACGGTTAGGTATACCTTTTTTTTTTCCTTCATTTTTTTTTCTTCGTTTTCTCTTATTAAACAAAGCCTAAATCTGATTAGGGTTGGCTAGTACCAGTGTCGCAATAGTCTTGGGGAGAAAAATATTTAGCCCTTCAGAGCTTACTGATTTTTTGCGGGTCAAACTCACATTTCATTTTAGAAAAAATTCATCACAAGAATTATACTTTTATTTTACCTATAGGTACGATAAAATCTGTTTTAATCTTTGATTAATTTTTCAACAGTATGATTTATGACTAAAAACAGTTATGCATGTCGCACTATAAGTTTTAAACATGGATACTTACATATCAAATCGTTAAAAAATTAATCTAACAACTAAAACAACAATACCTGTCGACAAGGTAAAAGTACATTCCTGCCATAAGCTTTGCTTTCGTTTCAATGCATTAGCAAATTTTGGACACACAGAATAGTGAAAAAGATTTGGATACATTCACATAAATTTTTATGTTATAAATTTTATAAAATCATAAAAGAAGAATAAAGCACCCCTTTAAGAGAAGGTTCTTTGGTGATTTTTTTTCATATCTTAAAAAAAAAAAAAAAGATTGAGTAGTGTGAATTTAAATCAACCTTTAAATAATGGTTTATATTCACTCTCCTGAACTTAAGAGAAAACTATTTTATATGAATACATTAGAAGGGAAAATCATAATTTTACAACGTTGTCAGTAACAACAACAGAATATGATTTATAGCCCCAATATTAAATTATTCATTCATTATCAGACTTTGAAGCATTATTACCAGTATGTAGTTAAAATATTAAATTATAAACTGATTAATAAGCGAGGGTCTACTATGTTTTGTTGAATTTTTAAAGCTTAATTGAATTATCAAATCAAATCTGTCCACTTCTTAGAAGCCTCCTTAGATCAATCCGAATATGACTCAGCTTAGAAAATAGGTGTTCTATTTTCCTATTTTTATTCCATATATTGTTTCTCCTTTTCCATTCTCACATAAGACATTTTTGTATTTTTCTTTTTATTTCTATGATTTTGTATCTCATTTCTTTTAGGCATGTACCAGTCAATTACGTTCAATCCGTTTTAACTTCTTTGACGGGGAATAATTTAAAAGAATAAGTCATAACTTAATTGGGAGTTGTTCTTTTTTTTTTTTTTTTAATTTAAAATTATTATTAATGTTATTTTTATATTTTAGGCTAGCTCTAAACCGTTATTTCTAAGGGGAATAAACATCCTTCTAATGAACGTTTAAGATACCGTAGGAACACTAAAACATATATAAATATGGTCAATTCAAATTGTTTCACTTATATTCTCAACAAAAAAAGTCAATTTGGAGAGGAATTATTATTATTATTATTTGGATTAATTTCATAAATTCCTTCAAAATCATTGTCATCATTTTTCGCTTTATCCCTTGATTTTTGAAAACAATTCAAAATGCGTCATGATTTATATAAAAGAGTTCAAAGACCCCTACGTCTTTTTCTGCCTATGAACTTAATTGAATTTTTTAAGTGATACGAACGATAGTTTCAAAATATCAATGAATTATTATTATTTTTTGATAGGAAAACACTCAAAAATACCGCAGAATTATTGATCTTTAATCAATTTATCTATTTTTTTTTTTAAGTCGTTTTTGCATCCTCTCAACAACATGAAAGTGTTAAAAATGCTTTTCTGTTTGCTTTAAAGTGTTCAAAATACAAAAGGGGTTAATAAAGGACAAATGTGATATATTGATTTGAGTCCCTTCAAAATATTCTTTTATAAACTATCTATTTATTTAAAAACATTTCTAATAGAGGATGAATTTTCCTTTAGAAAATATTTAGCATCCGTTTACCTCATCATCTCATTTCAACTCAAACTATACTTTTTTTTTTTTGTCTTTTTCTCAAAAAATTTTTTGTCTTTTCTAAAAATTCAAAAAAATTTACTATTACAATTAAAATATTTTAACTCAAACTAATGAACCAAACGGACCCTTAATTATGACTTTACCTATAAATATGGCTCATTAATTAAAACTGATACGGTAATTCTACATATTTAATTCTATCATAACATTTGTAGTGGTTGTAGACATAATAACGATAATTATATATTTAACTCTACTATAATATATGGAGTTCGAATCCTACGTCCTTATATTTAAAATGAAAAAAAAAATAAAAAAGAAAAAAAGACGGTTTGTGTGATATGAGATAATGGAGAGGGACGTCTTTTATGATAAAATTAAGAATCAACCTGAGACAAGATTCTATAGTGCGGATTCCGTTTATAAATGAACTGTTATCAATTAATAATTATGAAAGGCTATTATGGGAAATACCGCCAACTTCCAACGGCAAGGGCATTTTCCAAGGAAAAATTGAGAATCTTGAGCAGAATAATCATCATATTCAGTTGTAAATAAGAGGCAGCAACAAAGAAAGCCCCCAGAAAACAGAACAAGAGTTTGAACACCAGAGACGACTGTGTCATAGAAACCTCAAATGAGGTTCACAAAATGGCGTTAATGGCGACAAGGACTCAAAAGCTCTCCAGGCTGTTGACCACCTCCGCCTTCAGCGTCGGTGCTAGAAGGCCGGTTTTGGGGTCCGGGTCTTGCTTCCAAAATGGCGTCAATGGCGGTTCTGGGTTAGTGCCGTGTTATTCTTCTTCAGCTTCTTCGTCTGCTTTGGCCTCAAACGACTGCGAGGTCGTGGGTTCGAGACATCTGGGATGGGAGATTTTGGGTGTCAAGGACTATGTGGATTATAGGAGGTCCTTGTATGGCGAAATCAGTCACAAGGCTTTGCTTGTTGACGCTGTTGGTACACTTGTTCTTCCTTCCCAGCCCATGGCTCAGGTCTTTTCTCTTTCTTTTCTTCTTCTTGATATATATATATATATATTTATGTATTTAGACACAAAAATGTATGTGTAATGGGATTTTCTGAATAATCTCTCTCTTTTAGTGTATTTTTGGTTTCTAATAATAGATGGGTGTTTGTTTTAATGTACTCAATTATGGTTTTCTTGGTCATGTTTCTCTTCTTGTTTTCTCTTTTTGTTTTTGTTTTTGTTTTTGTTTCTGGGTTCTTTTCTTTCTTTCTTTCTTTCCCTTTTATTTTTATAGATGGGTGTTTGTTTTATGAACTCAATTTACATTGTTGTCTCTGTCTTTCTTTTTTTTTTTTTTTTTAACATGAATTTTGATGGTTTTTCTTTTCTTTGTTTTTGTTTTTTTGGGCTGTAGATATATAAACAGATTGGGGCGAAGTATGGGGTGGAGTACTCAGAGACAGAGATTTTGAACCGTTACAGAAGAGCCTATGAGCAGCCTTGGGGTAGATCTCGCCTCAGGTACATTTTTCCCTTTCGATTTTCTTAATTTTAACGATTTCTCCTTCCATTTTCCTCTTTAATTTACATCACAAATTTTGGTGCTTTTTCTAAATATTTTCTACTTATTTAGTGATTAAGTTTAAAAAGCAATTATCTTGTCTTTGAGTTTGGATTCATTTGTGACTTTTTAATGTTTCCTGTGAATCTATAAATCCTTTTTCACTTTCTTTGAAGAGACTGATACCCTTTTTAGATGATTTCGTTTTAGATAATTGCGAAATAGAATTGTTTCGGTCAAATTCCGAAAGTTTCTTTGATCCGTTTTGTTGAGAAGAGACTTTTGTTTGTGTGGTTTTATTGCAGATATGTAAATGATGGCAGACCCTTCTGGCAATATATTGTCAGTTGTTCTACCGGTTGCTCGGATTCTCAATACTTTGAAGAACTGTATAACTACTATACCACTAACAAGGTTGGTTCTTTGAATTTCTGTAAAGAAGTTTTTTTTTTTTTTTTTTTTTTAATTACTTTTTGGAGAATTCTGTGGAAGGGTACGGAAAAAACCCCCTATCGGAAATACAGCTTAAACCGTCGTGGAATATGATTTTTTGTTAATCGTCATACTTTAATTTATTTGATTAGAAATGCAAAGTATTTTTCTTTACCTTCTTTTTTTCTTTGATACAATGTAGAAGTACTGATCATTCGGAGTTTTGCTTATTCTTGTTGTTTACACATTGATAGGCTTGGCACCTCTGCGATCCTAATGCGGAGCAAGTTTTTAAAGCTATAAGAAAAGCAGGTGTAAAGCTGGCTATTGTGTCGAATTTCGATACTAGATTGAGACCTCTGCTGCGAGCTCTAGATTGTGATCATTGGTTTGATGCTGTTGCGGTGTCGGCTGAAGTAAGTGAAATAATTTTGTTGTGTTCGTGGTTTTGTTAATTTCTGTACAATTGAATGATGTATCGACCATCGTGTTGACGTCCCTCTCATAAACAGGTCGAAGCAGAGAAACCAAACCCAACTATATTTCTAAAGGCTTGCGAGTTACTTGGGGTAAAACCTGAAGAGGCTGTGCATGTGGGGGACGACCGAAGAAACGACATATGGGGTGCTAGAGATGCCGGTTGCGATGCTTGGCTTTGGGGAAGCGACGTTCACTCCTTTAAGGAGGTATATTCTTTTATGCCTACCTCTCTTGTTTTCTTAGTAACTTCTTGGTATTGTGGTGTTGATGATGTGTTATTTACAATGTTTCCAAGGATTCTAGACGAAGGTAATGGGAATGTTTCGGTTTCTTGTTTTTGAAGTAAAATCAAAACTGTCCCTTTCCCTCTTTTTCTACTAATCAATAAGCAGTTACTGTTTTTTCCTTGTCAAAGACCTTAAGTTGCTTGTTTCAGCCTGCGTTCACGCAAACACCTTTGTTGTCAGCATCTATAAGTCTCTTTAAAGCACCTCCTGCACTTGACTTGCAACTTGCATATGATAAAAGAGGGATACCATTGTCGTTTTCGAATGAGAAAATTACTCGTAAAATCTTAATTCACCGTTTTTGGCATTCTTTGCAAAGCCTTTTGAGGAAATATGCTTAAACGAAATTAGACATTGGTACTCTTGTGCTCTTCTGGAAGAGAATTATAAATATATATACATATATATGTATATACTGGTTTAGATGGTAGAGAAATTAAGAGCCCTTTTCTGAGGATAAGGCCAAGATGAGTATGCCTTGTAGAATTTTCTCATCGGAAGCTCATATTTGATTGCTCTCTCTCTCTCTCTCTCTAAACATTCAAATTCTGTGAGGATGCTGTCCTGAAAAATGTATTTCGGCATGCTAACTAGAAAGCCAAATTGCATTAAAAATCATTTAAACTCCGTTTAAGATTAAAGTCAAACTTTGTCCTTCTTTTAATGGCATTCATCGTCGACGTGATAATCTTGTAATCATCCATTTTCGTAAAAACACATTGGTTTTCTCACTACCCTTGTTTTTGCCGATACAGGTCGCTCAGTGGATCGGGGTTCAGGTCTGAAATAACAGAGTTCTTAACGGCAACAAGTTGAAAGTTGCTCTCTATGTACAGTTTTGTTTTTGTTTTTGTCTTTTTGTCTTTTTGTTTTTTTGCCTTAGCTTCACGAGGGAGGTTTGTAAATTATGGTTTGTTCAAAGGGAGAGATTTGAGGCAGATGACAGTGGAAACCAGGAAAGTTGAGGGTAGAAATAAATAGCGAGACATTTCTGTATGTCTTGTTGTGAAAATGGTTAGACTTCATGCGTTATGCATGCTTGTTTTTCTACTTGTTTGTTTATCTGATTTTGAACTTAAACTCAAAGGGCCTGTTTGGTGTACCTCCTTATTAGTATATGAAACGTATATGTTAGCATTTATTTAGTTCTCAGGTGTGAACCTAAGTTTTTCATTTCAGTTTTTATCTTTTTCTGAAAAATCAACGAAAATTATAACTATTTTTTAAAAAAATCAACCAACTTTAACCTAAAAATTTATCTTAAACCTTTATTCCGAACGTGCCATTACCTACCTTGTTAAAAAGTTGGAGGGGAAATTTTCTGAATGGCATGGATAATTGTGTTTGGATATATTTATGCAAACATAAGTTAAGTTTTATAACTTTTAGGGTCGTTTGGTGAATGAGTTTGAGTTAAAATTTTTAAGTTTGAATAGTAATTTTTGTTGACTTTTTAGAAAAGACAAAAAACTTTTTCAAAAAAGATAAAATTTTTTTTTTTCAGAAAAAGATAAAAATTTGAATTTAAATATTAAGTTTAAACTATTGCTCCAAACGGAGCCTTAGAAAATGAAGATGACAAAATATAAGTTGGTGTTTGGTACTGTTTTCACGTGTTTTCAGAAATGTTTTTCCACGTTTTTTGTGGTGCGAAAATGGATATGTTTTCTAAAATGGTATTTGTTTAGCAAATGCATTGAAAACGAAAAAGAAAAAAAAAAAGAGGTGATAATGGTTTTAACGAAGAAATGATTAAAAGTTTTCACACGACCGTTTTCATTTTTAAGGTTATATATAACTTAACACATTTTTAGAAACATACCATCCATAATTTACTTTTTTTCTTATTCTTAAACTAACATCTCTAAAAACACAAACAAACATAATTTTCCAGATAATCTCAGTATCATTTTGAAGGTAATCTCATTTTTATTTTCCTACCAAAAACAAAAATAATCTTCAAGACAAATGAAACAAAACCAAACACCAATTTTAGTTGGGGTAAATTGTTAGGTTGATCCCTGTACTTTTAAATTTGTACACCTTCATTCCATGTTTTTTTTTTCTAGCTGGAGTAACACTAAACTGTTAAAAATATTACTATAATAGTCATTTCTGTTAATTTTTAAACGAAATCCGTTAGTGAATATCAGTTTGTGACCAAATTATTGAAAGATTTTGTCTAAAAATTAACGAAAGAGCTATCATAGCAATATTTTAATAGTTTATGATCATTCAAACTATGAAAAGAAGAACATGGACCAAAGTAATATAAACTTGAAAATTTAGGGATTAACGAGCAATTTACCTTTTAACTGTTTTTTATTTTCTATAAAAAAGCCATTCTAACTGTTTTTTGTTTTCATTTTTTTAAAGCATCTATTAAACAAACACTATTTAAAAAGCGTTTTCATTTTTACGCCTTAAATAATATGCGGAAGCATTTCCAAAAACACATAAAAATAAAACCAAACACTATGGTATTCATTTACATTTTATGCATGTGTTACATATATTTATTTATTTTTTTATATTTATATAATAAAAATAATTAATCAAGTAAACTAACTCTATTCATGTTAGAAAAAACCCCATTCTTGTCAACTTAAATAGATTAATGGGGTAGAGGGTTTTGATTTACTGAATGGGTTGACAAGAAGACTTGATACCCGGTCTTCGTCAACTTCAATGGGTTAACGAAGTAGGTATGACGATGATTTTTATTTACAGGATGGGTTAATAAGAAGACCGACCTACTATGTTTATTATGTTGTTATCTCTGATTTAGGGAGTAAATTATTCTATTTGTCCTTGAATAATATATGATGCTGACGTTTGATTCCAAACTGATTATTTGACATTTGATTGCTCATGATTTTGTACCACATAGACTTACAGGTAGACAAATTACTGGAATATCTAGATAAAATAACACATAGAAATGGTTAAACATTAACTTAAAATTTAATATACAATTGAAATTGGAGAAAAAGAAGTAAATAACACGAAATTAATTAAAATAAATAACATATTTTAAAAATTTTTAACGTAGTAATATAAAATAATAAAAATTTTATATAATTAATTTACGTCCTATTAAAATGTTTTTTTTTTGAAAGTTTTAAATATGTTATTTAGCTAAAAATTTTATTATTTATCTAATAATTTTTTATGTAATTAGTAAATTTGTTATTTTTATAAATATTTTAAAATCTTCATATTTATTTTCATTAGTTTTTATAAAAATGTTAATTATTTTGATGGTAATGTTTTTAAAACTTGTCTGTAGTTTCAGATATAAGGTCAGTTTGGTATTACTATGCTCTCGAAATTTTTTACTGTAACTGTGTCGTGAGTCCAAAGTTATTGTGGTTAAAAGCAGATAAGTGTTTGGTAATTTTTTTTTTTTTCAAAGTTGCTGTGAACATTAGACGAAGAATTATAGGTGTCTGGTAAATTATAAATAAAATTACTAGGTAGATGCATAATGACTAAAAAGGACATATCAATTTTTGTTTGATAAATATTTTAGTATACATATTTATTGTAATATTTAAAAATCTTATGCCAAATTGTGGAAAAGTTTATACAATCATACATCAATGTAAAAAAATTACATATTATGAATATTTGAAAGTAAAAAATTTAATATTAAGCCTCTATCAAGCATGTAACAAGCGAATCTAGTGAAGAAGCCGAGTTTGGTTTATGAAACAAATACGTTGAAGAAGTTTGATGGAGACTATCGAGTTTGGCTTATATTATTAATATTTTATAAGAGGATAAAATTATTTATTTTCATTCTTTTTAAATTATGTCTTCTTCAAATACACATAAAATATAAAAGGTTTAAACTATAGTTTAAAATTTGAGATTATTTTTAAGAGGAAAATAATTTATACATTCTTAAAAAATAGTTTTATTATTTGGTATGGAGATAAATAAATTGAGTAGATTGAAATATTGTTTATTATTAAGTGTATTTTAGTAAATTCGTAAAATGACAGCACAATCAACTGTATGGAAGCAACTATTGACCAGCTTCTCAAATTTTT
Source organism: Ficus microcarpa (assembly GCA_025413485.1). NCBI lineage: Eukaryota > Viridiplantae > Streptophyta > Magnoliopsida > Rosales > Moraceae > Ficus > Ficus microcarpa. The sequence goes on along the minus strand of CM046387.1, from coordinate 22,161,907 downwards.
CTATGCTGTAGTAGTTTTTAGAATCTGCTGAACATAAGTAGGATTTAGGAGACACCCTTAACCGGCTGTAGATTCTTTAATAATCTAAAAGTGGCCTCTAAATGCAATGCTAAACGGGCTATAATCTAATGGTAATATTTTATTATTTCATCAAAGAAGTGCATAGTTTGAATCTGACTCCAAGTTGGAAAAAATTTTTTTGTCCAAATGAAAAGGATTAATTTTATAAATACACCCTAAACTATGTCCCTATTTATTTTACCCTCTGAATTATTAAAACCGTTCATTATGTCCCCCTGAACTATATAAAATCATTCAATTTACCAATTCCGTCCCTTTCTACTTATTATTTAACAGAATACTGATATGGAATAATTTAAAAAATTAAACAAATCTATTTTAAAATGTAAATCTTTATTATGAGACAAAAATTAATTCCTAATTAGGAAAGAAAAAAAAAAAAAACAAAGTTTCCAACTCCACTCTCTCCTTCTCTCTTTGCCTCTGTCTCCACAACCCCACAACACTCGCATCTCTCTCCTCCCTCCCCTCTCATTGTCGTTTTCTCGCCCTCCCACCTGAAACGACAGCCACAACCACTCTCTCCGATTAATTCTCCTATATTTGTCTCTTCCTTTCGCCCCTAAGCTGAGGAAATTGCAATTAAGAAGCTAACTAAGGTTAGGAAGGAGATTTAAATAGTAGAGAGAATGAGAGAGAAAAATATATTATTTACATAAAAGTTTTATGTCTTCTTTTATTAAAAATTCATATTTTTTTAAATAAGAATTTATATAATAAAATATGTTTATTTATTAATTATATATCACGTCAGTATTCTGTTAAATAAATAAGCGGAAGTAGACAGAATAGGTAAATTATTGATTTTATATAATTGAGGGGATATAATGAACGGTTTTAATAATTTAGAGGGTAAAATAAAATAGGACACACAGTGGGTATTTATAAAATTGAAAAGAAATTTCAGTCACAAGAGAAAAGGCGCGAAAATCAGATTTTGACCCAAAAAGGGCTTTTTTTGATTTCACGACCTCTCAGACTTCCATTTCCCGACCACCCAAAGCTCTTCCACACCAGACTCCCTAACACAACCCTCTCTCTCTCATCGCCAAAACACAGAGAGAGAGAGAGAGAGAGAGAGAGAGAAAGAGAGAATCCATGGAGAGAATTCACGTCACCGTCCGTGCTCGTCCTCTCTCCTCAGAGGACGCCAAGTCCAGTCCGTGGCGTATCTCTGCTAGCTCCATTTTCATCCCTAACCACTCCTCCAAGTTCGAATTCGGTACTCTCTCTCTCTCTCTTTCTCTCTCTAATTCAGTTCTCCAATTTTTTTTTTGGGTATATTGTAAAAAGTTCTGATTTTCTTCTCTTTTTTTTGGGGGGGGGGGGGGGGTGGTTTCAGATCGGGTATTCTGCGAAGATTCTAAAACCAAAGAGGTTTACGAAGCTCGCACCAAGGAAATCGTCGCCGCCGCGGTTCGGGGTTTTAATGGTAGTGATTTTGCAAAGCCGAATTTCGAACATTTTAGTGAAATTTCGAGTTTTGAGTGTTTCGGAAAATACACTAATGTGGAGTTCGTTTGAGTTGATTGTTTGTAGGTACTGTCTTTGCTTACGGGCAGACCAACAGTGGGAAGACTTATACAATGAGAGGCTCATCCACGGAGCCGGGAGTGATTCCTCTCGCTGTCCGCGACTTGTTCGATATAATTCACCAGGTAACGGAACTATTTGGTCGATTCTGAATTCGCGGAATGATTGGGGCTAATTTGCGGTATTGTCGTTTGATTTTTTTTTTTTTTTTTTTGGTTTGAATTTTGATTTAGCTTCTTTTTTGTGTGAAAGCAACTCATCTTGCAATCAACACAATCCTAAAACGGTAAATTAGTATGTTTTGTTTATGTCATTATTGCCGAAATGGGTCATATTGTATTCCATATCCGAGTCGAAGATTGATTTCTTTGCCTGCATATTCACATGGTTTAAGATTCAATGCCATTATTGCACCTTAAAGGAAACTTGGTGCTTTCTTTTGTTCTTGTTCTGCAGCAATGTGGTTGGTTATCATACATGTTTGTTTGCATAAGGACTTTAGCATGCGTTTGCTGCTAAGGTTTGGATTGTAAAATTTGGGTTTGAATTGATTGTGCGTTTATCAAGGCGTTTGAATTGCTGGAGTTAAAAAGTGTAAAAATTGAAATGTGTTCGGAAAAAATATCAATATGGAGCTTGTTTCGTTTGTCTTGAAACTCGATGAAATAAAAAAAAAAAAAAATCATTTCATTTGGACTTGTCCAAGCAAAGTTATGAACTTTTAAAGTTTGAGTTACAAAATTATGTGAATACTGAAGCTAAGGGGAAAAGACAAAAATTAGATTGTAATTTTAAGGTTTGGATTGTGTGTCCAAACATCCCCTTGTGAAATATGCACCACCAAAGCATATCTTAGAGTTGGATAAATGTCAGACTTTTTAAAAGAAGTAAAATGAAGTCGTTGCCAAAAGATTTCGTTGGAGTTGCAAATTCGGGTAATTTTTATTATTTATTTTTTTTGTGGATGTATTTTAGGATGCAGATCGGGAATTTCTTCTACGGATGTCCTATATGGAGATCTACAACGAGGAAATAAATGATTTATTGGCTCCTGAGCATCGGAAACTGCAGATTCATGAAAGTACAGAGGTACTTATACTATATATGGTGCAAACTTTTGGTATTTGTTTGTAATTGCTTGAATGACTATTATTTCGATTCATACTTGCAGAGAGGAATTTATGTTGCTGGGCTGCGAGAAGAAATTGTTGCATCTCCTGAGCAAGTACTTGGTTTCATGGAGTTTGGAGAATGTACTTTCCTTTGATGCCTTATTATGTGTTCTATATCCAGAGAATGATTTTTTAAAGTTTTCTTATTTACTTCTCTAAATGCTTCCCACATGGCTTAAATCTGTTTTACACCATATTATCAGTAGATTGTGACCAATGCTAAAAAGAATTTGAGCATGAGAGTGAATTTTAGTTATTGATACTTAACTGATTCCATTCCGAGCTTTTTATCTCTTTCTAATTTTAACTTCTCTCTGTACACTTAGAAACTTACATTGTTAGATATGTTTTAACTCTTTCTCTCTCCCTTTCAAGTGCACTGAACACTATACAGACCTCCCGATAATGTCAGATGCCCAAACTATCTATTTTGACATCAATCTAGTTGTTAAATTCACTTACCAAACTGTTTTAGTTGAGTTGTTTTGTCTTCAAAAATTCCAGCTCATCGACATATTGGAGAGACGAATATGAACGTCCACAGTAGCAGGTCCCATACCATTTTCCGCATGGTAATGCCCTTATTCTTTCAGTCTTGTAAATAAATGAATATTAATCTTTTTCTCAATTGATTTTATGGCGTTTTTTTCCGTAGATAATTGAGAGTCGGGATAAAACTGAAGATGAAGATATTGTTAGTTCTTGTGATGCTGTCCGTGTTTCAGTGTTGGTATGTCAGTTAGAAGAGGATCGGTTTTCTTCTTTTTCTTCACTTCTGTTATTTGGATAAAATGTTTTTTTCCCCCTTCTCTTTTGCAAATTGTAGTAGTAGGAATTATTCTTTTATTTTCTTTTCCTTTTAGTACTTACTATTTGTTATTGAATATTCTTTCTTGTTTCTAGAATTTGGTTGATCTTGCTGGTTCAGAACGTGCTGCAAAAACGGGTGCAGAAGGTGTTAGGCTCAAAGAGGGCTCCCACATTAACAAAAGCTGATGACATTGGGAACGGTCATCAAAAAATTAAGTGAAGGTGCTGAGAGTCAAGGGTATGTTCTTCAGTTAGAATTTAGAAGGCATCATACTGGTGGTCAAAACAAAAGAACATAATATTCATGCTAAAGCTTGATATGAAACTGATGCTATTTGATATTTTATGCAGGGGTCATGTTCCATATCGAGATAGCAAGCTTACGCGCATTCTACAGCCTGCTCTAGGTGGAAATGCCAATACAGCGATCATATGCAATATCACGCTAGCACAGGTATTGTTGCAAAATACAACTGCAATGCTCGAATGATGTTACTGATCATAGAAGTTAGACCGTAAAGCATTCTAGTATGTTCTATTATGCGTGTCTCTTAGTATTTGCATTTGGTACATTTACTTTTCAAATCATATATCTGTACATATGCTTATCATCTGGTATTTGTGGTCGTGACTTAATGGTTATTTTTTAACCATGAGAACCTGAATGAGAGTGATATGGTTTGATGCTGGAGGTTTAGTCTGTTTGATCAGCGAACAGTCAACCGTACTTCTGTTTTGTTGAACTCTAAATTTTCATTTTGTTTATCACAGCCAACGTATAGCGCATTTTATTTTGTTCTTACTCTTAGTGTCTAGTCTAAGGCTTCCTTTTTATCAAATAGTTCAACTTGGCTGTGGAAAATTATACTTTTTAAAAGATGTATAGTCTTTGTTATGAATACGATTCCATGGGTTTTAGGGAACTATCATTTCTGGGCATGGGAAAAAATATTTTTTATGCATTATTCCGATAAAATTTATCACATTTTTGTGCAAAATAATTTAGGATTGGTCAAAGGGGCTTATTCACTTTGTGCTGGGCTCGAAATTTTTCTCCTGCCTCTACTTCCCATTTTTTTAAATTTATTTAAATTTATTTATTTTAATGGAAATTAACATTTTTACTATGAAGACATCATTTAATCCCAAAATGGAAATTTTATAACCTCGATTGCTTGATGTTGATACTTCACAATGATGTTACGTAGACATAAGTACCGGATTTCATAGTCTTCATATAATTTTCAAGCTAGTATAGAAACTAGGCTGGGTAGATAGGTACAATGTCGTATTTGCTCCAACTTTCGTGGTGTCAGCATTAGCCCCTAACACAACTTAAGAGCACTTTCTATGAGTGGTCTTGTTAATTTGTCTATGATTTGGTAGAAATCAAAGTTTTGTGTTATTGTTAGTGTGTTATCTGCGTATTTTTTATAAAAAAATAAATTATCTTTTTCTTTATTACACGGTGAATTTGCTTTGATGGCAGATTCATGCAGACGAGACTAAAAGCAGTTTACAATTTGCAAGCAGAGCTTTACGCGTTAAAAACTGTGCCCATGTCAATGAGGTTATGCTTCAATTTGTCTTGTTTCCATTATTTCCTGTTTTTCTTTAGTAAAGTCACTGTTCTTTATTAGATATTAAAATACGTACTATTGGCATTTAGCTCAGTCCGTTTTGCATTACTTGTGTTTCGTTCATGAGTTGTAACCATTTTTATTTCTTTATGGCAGATTTTAACGGATGCTGCTTTGTTAAAGCGTCAAAAGAAAGAGATTGAGGAGCTTCGAGCCAAATTACAGGTTGGTCTCGTATTTATTTCAAGCAGAGTGATTTATTTAAATTAATAACCAGTCTGAAATATGGTGCTTTAATTTGATTGTTTCATCCAGGGTTCTCATTCAGATCATTGGGAAGAGGAAATCCTCAATCTCCGAAATACATTGTTACAGGTTTGATGTTTTACTTCATGGTTCATGGTTTGCTCTAATACAGTGTACGTTCTTGATTTACTATTGCTTGCCTCATAGACTGAGCTGGAGAGGAGCGCATAGCTTTGGAGTTGGAGGAGGAAAGAAAAGCCCAAGCTGAGTGGGAGAAATGGTGCAAGAGCAAGCTAAGAAAATCGAGAATTTGAGCTCAATCGTTTTGTGTTCAAACAGGGATGAAAGTCGAGATCGTTTCAGAAAGGTTTGTATCAGGACAAGCATTAGTTAAAACATCAAGTGCTCTTGAATTCTTTCAAGAATTTTTTTGAAATAACAATATATTATAAATTTTAAGTATTGAATACTGTAAACAGTCATTTACTTTTTGTTTTTTTCATTTGTTTATTTATTTTTTCCATGGAATTTTTGTCACTTTGATATTAGTTAAATTACTATTATTCTTTCAATGGTTGAAAGAAAGGCAATACTCTCACGCAAATAGTAATTTTTGCATGATGTTTCATGCCATAGTTGTCCAACATGTAATGGCTTTCCTTCTAGACATATTTGGTTCTGATTTTTTCCGTGTCTTCGTAATTATGATCAACTCTCTCGAGTGAGAGTTCATGCCATGATTGTCCAATATAGTAATGGCTATTCTTCCAAGCCATATTAGTGGAATCATTTGCCTGTACAAACAAGACTCATTTAGAAAGTAACTCTTTAGAGTTTGACGTGTTAGAATAATTATTTGTGGTGCATTATTTCACATAAATATTTTTTTTTCTTGAATAATATTTTTCTTTAGAGCAATGTGAATCTAGTATCTTCATATGCTTACAGAAATAGAATGGAATATTGCCCCATGCTTCTCTTACTTTTCCTCAAGAAACTACTTTTACGATGCAGCATACTTGTGAAGTTAGCTTATGGTACTCCTAAAAAGGTTCCCACGTAATTGAGTGAATATAAAAATTTCCCCATTCTTCTCTTCATCTCTCCGTCTTTGTGGTTTCTGTTAAAAGTTACCCTTTTACTGCTCCAGGACAAGAGGCGGGATACATGGTGTGCCAGTAATCTCTCGCGGGAGAATTTTGGAGTGGTAATACTAATACTTTCTTGTACTTTAGAAATGTGTTGTTAGATAATATTGTATTTCATTCATAAAACTGCAGATCCAATCATTTAATAAATACATCATAGATATATGTTAATATGCATTTCATTTGGCCACTGGTTGTTGATCTATTGAACTCGATATTAAAGAAAGATTTGTGCTCTCTAGAGCTTTTCTGGTCACTATAACATTTAGCGAGCACTTCTGGTCACTGTAACAGTTTATCTTCTGCATTTTTTATCCTGCCTAGTTTTGGCTACCTTTTAAATGAAGACACTGACAGTCTGCACTACTTTTGAAATTCTCTCTACCTCTCTCTCTCTCTCTCTCCATATATATAAACATATGTATATTTATGTAATATGTATCTACACACACATGGATATCGATTAGTAAGTAGAAGGCTATTAGTGAAAACTCTAAGAATAGAAAAGGGAAAGGATAATATTCCATAAAACAGAAGAGAGAAGAAGAAGATAAGTATTAATGAACACAAAATAAGGAATGCAGATACTTCTGCGAAAGGGATATCTTACATAACACAATATCAATAATGCAAAGTTTTAATATATAGATTTTTTTTTTTTCTTTTAATGCATTTTCAGGTACATTCCGCCATGCAATTAAAGGCTTCTGCTATAAAACCGAGAAGCAAGCGTGATATGGGACCGCTTCTGTCTTTTGATGAACTCATGAATGACATTCCTGAGGAAGAATTTAGCAGAGAGGATGAAGATTCTAAAAGTAATACATCGGATGACTATAAACTTCCTGATCCATGTGCTTTATTGCATATCACAAACAGGAGAAAACTGCCACTGGGAAAGAAAAGCTTATCCGCTGTTTGTAACCTTGCCCTTTCCTTTACCTTTAGTCTTCATATCTTTTATTGAGTTTTGACAATCCACTTCCTTCGAATATGTGTGTCTCATTTCTGGCAGGACAACGAAGTAGCAGATATTCAGGCAGAATATGAAGATTTGCTTTTGAGATTTGAAACATTGGTGATCATTTCTTCTAAGTTTGCATTTTGGGATGAAATATGATAAATGTGATTCTTATGCTGATTCATTTTTGCATGCAGCGAACTGAGAACGAGATAAAAATTGATTGCTTGACAAGAAAGCTTGCCGACTTTGATTTTATATCCGGTGCTAATAAGGAATGTTCAGTATGTTGTGTTGATAAAGTTGCAAATAGTGACGAAAGGAATGCCAATTTGAAGGAGTCTGAGGCTATTCAAGTGATCAAAGGGCTTCAAGAACAGGTTTCTGCCCTTTCCCCCCTCTTTTCTATTCATTATATCTAATTCTTTTTCTTTAAATAGTTTATTATTATTTGTATCGCATTGAAAAGTAGCAATACGTAGCCGTTACTGTTTTAAGATGTCTTGTCTGTTCTTCAGTTTGTGCTACCTTTTTCTGTCTTCAATCTTGCAGATTAATATGTTGGAAGCGGAGAAGGCTTCAAGCAGGCAAAATCTGACCAGTATTGTTGAGCTAGCAACGGAGCAAAGCATATGTGTCCAAGAGAAGTGTGAAGAGGTAAGGTTTGAGTTTCATTACTGACATTTTGCGATGGGCCACATATTTAATCTCATTTAAAACAAAAAAATGTATTTAAAGCTTTATAAGCTGTATTTTAGGTTCTTACTTCCAGAAGTGAATCTCTTTCCTTGTCAAATCACCAGATCACTAATTAGATTTCCTTCAGATATCGTGGCAATTATCTTTTTTTATCTTCATTTATATTATAAAGAATTTGTCCTCTTTTATTATTATTATTATTATTATTTATTTGTTTATTTATTATTTATTTAAAGAGATTGAAAGTGAGATTCAATATCTATCAGTATCCATTATAATGTAGTTTGGTTTTTAATCCCTCTCACCTGACAGTCTTTGAATTAACTGATGCAAATTATATCCAAAAGGTTCTTCATTTTTTTGAAATGCAGTGGGCTCAATTTGTCAGCTGATGTGTTGCGTATGTCGGATGCTCAATTGTTCTCTTCTTGTTCAAGAAACATTTTCTCAAAAATTCTCTTGTAGATTAAAGATGTAGATGTTTCCTCTTGTGTGTGTGTTTGGTTGGAATTTTCTTCCGGTAAATTACATTTTACTTGCGGATTTTATGTGCCAATCCAATCAATTTTGTTGTCTGAGATTTCAAAAATCATGTGAACATTTAATGCATGGTTGTATTAGTGTCAGAGAAGTCGATAATCTCTTGCCCTTTCCACTTATACTGTCTGATGTTGTGGTTAATATGTGTTTATATGTGTTTTTAGCTCTATGAAAAGCTTTTGAATGCACGTGAAGAGGCTAGGGTGGCTCATGAACAACTTACTTGGAATGGATCCGTAAGTAAAAGAAATATCTTGTGCATCCTTTTAACTTCTATAACGACTCATGATCACTTCCTGGTTTCTCTTTACGTTTTCCGAGTAAACTTTCAAGTTTTGATGAGTTATAATTATTCACTTTATAATCCTCACTGGCTGGTCCCTGATGCTTCTTCCAGGAGGAAAATTCTGCCTTTATAAGCAAGCTGTTAAGTGAAGTTGAAGATGTAATTTTGGAAGTTGAGGACTCAAAAGTAGTTACTAAGAGTATGGCTTCACTATGTGATGAGGTCCCCAAGACTTTTTCTGCCCTAATTGAAACGTTCCTTGTGAGTACTCTTGAAACATCATGTAATGGTTATTCTACCAACTATGGTTTGAGCACCTTTAGCAGTTAACTTTCATTCTTATATTCTGATTGCCTAAAGGTTGAATAATATTTGTTGCAATACAGGATTTCAAGACTTCGACGTCTCAGAGCAATCTTCAACAAAAGTCAATTATTAGTAAACATGAGAAGCTAAACTCTCTCTTGATGCAGCAAGTCTCTAATCTCGAGAATGAGAAGGTGTGATCATGTACAATGTGATTTATTTGACTAAGATCACTCCCTTCCCATATTGAAAAGAATCCTAACTATTTGGCTACAGTGTCTTCTGCATGGGCAATCAGTTGATCTCCAGAACCAAATTGAAGAACTTAAACTACAAGTTCAAAATTCAGAGCAGTCTTTGCGAGTAAGTGATACATGTAATTTGTGTGTCATCGATAAACATGTTGATTCGCATCAATAGTGATATATGCTAGATTTTGATTGCCGTGTATAATATTTTTCAGACAATTTTGGAAGAACAGGAAGATTACCTTTCTTACATTCAAAAACTTGAAAGGGAAGTATCAAGTTTTTCATCATGTTCCTTGGCAAAGGAGAAGGAAACTTTGAGAAAAGATCTTGAGAAAACAAAAACGAAGCTGAAAGATACAGAGTTTAAGCTCAAGAATGCAATGCAGGAGAAAACCAGAGTTGAGGTATGGTGTTGCATTCATAGAAGATCATCTTATTCTTCAATTTCACCTATCATCTCTAACTAATTATCTGCACTCCTAGGGCGAGAAAGCATTTGCAGAACGAGAATTAAAGCGTTTGCATGGTCAGAATTCTCTTCTTGAACGTGACATTAACCGACGTGAGTCATTTGTTGGTAGAAGGCGTGATTCAGTACTAGATAAGAGTTCAAAGATTGGCGATCCAAAAAGTTAAAAGGTCTAACGTGTTCTTTTGATCAGACACTGCAGGTAACTAAAAGTGATGCTTAATTCTTATGCATATCATATCTTTGGTTTTTTATTTTCTTGTTTCTTAAAGAAAAATTATCGATTACTATTTAATTGAATGATTTCATCTTTCCAAATTCCTTTTGGCAAAATTGAACTTCTTTTAGTGAATCTACTTGCTATCTTATATGATTTGAAGCTGATTTACCTGGCTTAAGCCAAGAAATTAATTTATATTTGGGAAACATTGTCTGTTTGAACTTTTAACCAACTTCTTCCTCATGCTGAAATAAAAATTGCTTGCTCAAAATTTTCGTATTTACTGTTATTTGCTTTTATGCCATAAGGAGGAGTACACAAAGATGGAAGTTAATGGATTTGAGATGGAAACAAAGATTGCTTCTCTGGAAGAGGAGTTATCATCTTTACGCCGGAAAAGGAAGAGATTTTGTCTAGAAGTCAAGATTTGACTTCTGAATTAGAAGCTTTGTCAGGAAAGTTGGTTTTTTCGAATTCCGAACTGAATTTGTTACAGGAAGAAGTTTCAGCCCTTGTAAGGCATTCTCTTTTTATTATTTCACTCTTTTTTTTTTTTTTTTTTTGGGTGAAAGGGAACTTTTCTTTTTCCATTACGTGGGAGTATGAGAGGTAAAATTCGTGTTTATTCTTTACCTTTCCAGGTTATCCTATTAATTTTCTCTCTTTTCAGAGGCAAAGGTTGGAAGATTCTAAATTAGAGAAGCAACAAATGGAGAGCTCCATAAAACGATTGGAAGAAGAGAAGGAAGAATTGGCAATGGTAGGGTGATTTTGGTTTGAATTGTACATATCTTAGTTTGAATAAGTGTTTCGAAATTGCTCATCTAGTCATATTTGGTTTTGCAGCAACTTTCCGATTCCCTTTTGGAAATGGAGGAGGAAAAGGCGGTATGGTCAGCGAAAGAGAGGGCTTCTATTGAAGCCATTGAAGAGAAAGCAAGGCTATACAATACAGAGATTGTATCATTGTCAAAAGAATTGTCCGAGGTAAGATCATATCTAATCCGTTAACTGATCTGGAAGTGCTTGTTTGCATGTCCTAAAAGAATCTGTCATCTCACTATCAAGTTATGGCCCCTCCAAATACATGTGATTCTTTCTTTGCTAATCTTAGTCAAAACATAGCTGGTTTGTTTTCAGAGCATAGCTGTCATCATTTGCAAATGGAAATAAACTTATTCACAAGTCTAATAAGATTGAAAAAGTGTAAATTGTAAGTCTACTCAGTTAATTTTTTTCAGTTTAAACTTGCATCCATCTCTCTGCCGATAACAATTTTTGACTTTTCTTGCTGTCCTTGTTTTTGTTACTATCATGTTTTCATCACTTCCATTGGTCTTTTTGTCACTGACATCAATATTGTTTTTCTATCAATACACTGTTCTCATTTGATTTTGCTCTTATTGCCCAATTAAAAAGCTGAATCCGAAGATCCAAAATTCCAAAATGACAATGAAGGCTGACGACTTTGTTTCTCTCTCTCCTCCATCAATGTACCCCAAAATGCTCTCTCTTTTCTTCTATCCTCAATATATAACTCCCATGTCTTCTTCCGCCTCCATTACTTTCCCGAATACCTTTTATTTTTTTTATTTTTTTGATAAAATAGGGGAAGTTATATCTCCAGCCTTTGGTCTAAATAATATATCCTGTTGTGTGTGGTTGTCTTTGTTCGCAAATATGTATATTTTTTTAATAAGTATTATCATCTCAATATGTCAGATGAGAAATGAATTGGAGTCTTGCAGACAAGAATGTGAGAAGCTAAAGGAAAGATTGGCATGCTCGAAGGAGGACATGGTAAAAGAGAAGAACAGGTTTGTTTTTTAGCTACTTTTTTATTTTATTGCTAATGAGAAACGAAATTAAAAAAAAAAAAAAAAATCACGAATAGTCCTCGTGACAAAATGACAAAAGGGATCAAGAAAAAACTAACCATATAATATCCTTCCTAACATAGAAAAGAGTATCTATGAAACCCAAACAGAAAGCCAAAAATTTCACTCTTTCCTAGGGCTAAGCGAAGGTCCACGTACCAATCCTCAGCGCGACAGTATAAAACAAGCCAACCTATATATACCTTACACAGCAGAGCACCCTACTTATAAATACCAATACTTTCGGATTTTCAAGTAATCTTACCAACACCAACTAATAATGCTTTTGGACAGATTGAACAGGGCTTTTCGGTTCAAATTAAAAATTTGAATTTTGGTAAATTGCCCGTTTGGTCCTTAACTTTCTATGAAGTTGCGATTTGGTCCAAAACCTTTTTTTGTGGCTAAAAGGTCCCTAAACTCTTTAAAATGGTGCAAAATGGTTCTTTTTCTTAACGGACATTAAAATTTTAATAAAAAAATATCACGTTAATCGCACATGATTTACTATTTTAGGATACTTATGAAAAAAAAATTTTACATGATTCAACTTACATGTTTCATACACATAATCTACTTCATCCAATTTTTAACCTTCCTCAGTAAAAAGGACCAACTTGCACCATCTTAAAAAGTTTAGGGACCTTTTAGCATGGGAACCAAATCATAACTTAATAAAAAAATTAGGGATAAGACAGGCAATTTACCCTTTTGAAGTTTTGTGAGATAACACATTGTAGTAAAAAGAGTTTGAACCCAAACATTATAGTTTTGAACCCTTTTATCTAACACCACTAATTTTCGACCAAGATAGTCGGACCTTTTGGATCACCCACAGAAACCAACTTCCCTCTATAAATAGCTTCATAGAAGTATAGCTGCAGCCTGCATAACAATCTAAGAAAATATGGTCAATATTTTTCCCTTAGATCTTAGTTTCACCTTAAAAAATGAACTTAGAGGGGGGCAAAAGATGGATGCCAGCTTGTAGAGTTACGTTAAGATCACCTTCTACTTATTTAAGTTTTAAGATTTCAACCATAGTTTTCTGATCACAGTTGTAATTGCAGAAAGCCAAATCTTAACATGTCCTTTTCAATTTAGTTGCAGCAAGGACAAGTTTTGGGAACCAAAATGGGTGTTGTAGATCTAGATGATATCGAGATTAACAATCTCTGGAGGTGAGTTATTTGCTTTGCTTGTAGAGATTGGAGGAGTACGACATAAACAATATCTTAAAATGCAAAGTCTGGTTTATATATACACATATATTTAACTTCTCGAATATTTAAATTGAAATTGTTGGCTTGGATAATTATCATTCTTGCCAGGAAGCGGATATACTTAAGAAGGATCTAAGTTCTCTGAAAAAGGAAAGAGAAGATTTGTTGATTCAAATTAGAGAGTTGCAGACAAAATTGGATATTTCAATTGATTTCCAGGTTTTTTTTTTTTTTTCCTACCTCTTTACGTGTAAACTTGGTTTAGGTTTAGAAAAACTTCATGGCATTCTATTAAACCGGTCATTTATTCCATCTACTTACAGAGTCTTAAGAATCAACTTGTCAATGTGACCGAGGAAAGAGATAAGTTAACAACTGAGATCCAAAAGCAGCAAACCGATGCAGTGGAATTGGAGTTTTTGAACAAAAGAAGCAATGACAAGGCAAGTCATCAAAAGTTATTCTTCTTTGCCTCCAAAATCTCGGAATTTTCTAATGTTAAATGAGTGTAATTGCAGTTGGCGGAGATGAAATTCCAAGTGGAAGAGCTGAGCAGGAGAATTTCCGGCATGGAAGCCAAGATGCACGAAGTAAGTACCGTGCTCAAAACTCGCAAATAAATAATGATATTGAATCATAATCCATTCTAATAGTTCTTGACTTCTGGTATACAGTAGAAATGTAACCGTATCTCAATTTTGTGAAATTTCTAAACATGTTTGTCTTCAAGTAGATTTGATTTGTAAAAACTACAAAGATGACATATTGGGGAAAAAAAAAAAGGAGCAATTATTCACTTAAAAAAAAAATGGTATAAAAAGATGGTCAATCTTCAGTTGTTGTTGTAACTTAGGTTCTTAGGAATATTCTAAATACCCAGATGCTAATTGTTCACTCCCTTTGTCTATTTAAAAAGGAAAAACACACGTCCGAATTTGAAATTTTGATACGACTAACAATTGAGTTGTGTTGACTTCTATGATATCGTCCATTGATGTTACTGAACATGAATCTAGCTTCACTCTCTAAGTATTGGTTTACCTCGTTTGCATAAGCAGGATCAGGTGAACAATAACAAGGAGTTGACAAACACAGAATGAGGCTCCGATGGACGCAGGCAAAGCTAGACGCCTCCCGTGATCGGTACAGGCAAATGGTCAAGAAGTCTGATCAAATGAATAAGGAGTACAAGGAGGCTTCTGCAAGGCTCAAGGAACTATTGGTTTCGAAGGGAAAGGAAGTCCTTAACCTCAAGAAACAACTTCTTGCCGTAAAGGACCAATGAATTTAATGAAATCCTTTTTTTTTTTTTTTTTGCTTTGTTTAATGAATTTAACTGTAATTAATATCCAAATTACGTGAAAAGCCTTTTTTAGGTTCATTTTTGTAGTAGTCTTAAAAAGCATCAACAGAGTTGAATGGCTAAGATAGAATAGAGTAGATGAGTAGAAACATTGTTTTTCACTTTATCATGCATATATTTATGACTTTAACCCTAACTTAATATTAAGTTCAGATTTTTGACGTTTTATACACCTCTTAATTTGAGGTTGGAAAAATTGAAACTACTATAACTTGGTTAATAATCTAAAAATATGCTTTTTGTGAGGCAATCCCACAGATCACCTGATTCAAGACGACGAATTGTTTTGAATTTTGACGGCCCTTAAATTTGCTTCTGTAAGCTCTACAAACCTAATTTGTAACAATAGTTCAACCTCAAAAGATCATCTTGATATCTTTGGCAGTGCTGAAATTTGTTGACTCAAAATTCCACAATATATATATATATATATATATTGTAATATTTGGCAATGGTGATAATTTTAGACGCCTTAGCAGGCAGACAGGCAGGCAAAATTTTGAAAGCTCAGATACAAGACAACATAGATGAAATTAAAATGAAAAGAGTGAAAAAGGATTAGCAGTAGTTCTTAATGATAAGGATTACATGGAGAAATGAATCTACCAGTGAGCCTGTCACAAAATATTCCACTTCGCCTCCAATGCTTGGCAAATCATTGTAATGCAATATGCTGCACTCAAAGGATAGCCAGATACTGCCAAAGAAAATAGGTAATTAACTAGAGAATGATTTCTTCTTCCAAATACAAACTAAAATTTAAAAAACCAAGAATATTGCATTCTAAGAGAACCTAAAAGTCAGAGAACCCAAGAACTGCGAAAGAGATAAACAAACGACAAGTTAGAGAACCACGGGGACAGGCTAGCCTAATGATAATTCCACACCCGACTCCACTCCACACCATGCTATTGTGTTTACTTTTTTATTTTATATATTTCGTAATTTTCCAAATTAAATGTCATCTAGTAGCACCAACAACCAAACAAGAAATACTTGTATTCGAAGCCGAGGCTCTAGTTAAAAAGCACGGTAGGAGATGCAAGTAGTAGACAACAGTTGAAATTTGCTAATGCAAAAATGTGATTAAACACAGTAATTGAAATTTCCAAGCAGTCTATTCAAATTGGTTAAAAAATATAGATAAGAGCAACAGTCAAATCTAAGTAGCTTAACACGCAATATTCCAACTTTTTAGCAATAAAAAAAATCCAGTAACAAGCTCTGATGCTTAGAAGGTTCCATTGGGAAAAACTTCTTAAAGGTTAGAAATCAATGTTTATGACATAAACACGTGTTTAATCCGAAGTAAAAATATCTAAAATTTTTAGACAAATAAAAAAAAAAAAGTTTTGCCTTTTTACCTGCTATGAAGTCGTCAATATAGTCTACGTCAATCTTTCCATGGGCCATTGCACCAACCTGAAATGCAAAGAAGGATTAAGAAAAGCAAGTTTATTAATTACACATAGAGTATAAAGGTAAGCTACTTTCTTACATACCACAAAAACAAGATCTGTGTCATCACTAGCTGTGGCCACATAATCTCGCATTTTAACTAATTTGTCGGAACTGTATGAAAGGCCTGTCATTCAGAGAGATTAATGTCAGAAGTTCTCTTACTAATACTACAATACAAGCCAGCAAAAAGCACATCCAGATTCTAGCTCACCAATTTTGCGGGAGTTGACGGGCAAATACTGCGTTACTGGGTTCTTGATGACACGCAAAAGTTTCTCCCGCTTGCCCACAGCAGTTATGCTCAGTTTTTGCAACAGTTGCACTGCAAGTATTTGACAAGAGTGAACAAACAGATATCTTATCAGGTAGCTTCAAAAATATGAACAGAAACAAACAATCAACTAAGTTCAGATATCTGAACTTACACATGACCCCGGCAAACCGTTTAAATGTCCTTGGTATACGAACGAATGGCTTAACTTCAATAAGAACACCCGTCTCTGTTCTCACATACACTGCTCGCAGTCTCCCGGCTTTATTAAGCGGGCTATCTAAGATCATCAGAAGAGCCTACACATAATCATGTTTAAGATCACATATCAATTTCCCAATTACAGGATCTTCAATTTCAACAGAACTAATGTAAATACCATTGATTAAACACCACATTAGGTAATTACTTTTCAAAATTGAATCTATAGCCCTTCTTTCTTTTTTTTTTTTTTTTTTTTTTTTTTTTTTTTTTTTTTTTTTTTTTGAAATCTAGTAGAGAAAATGTTGCTCGGAACAAAGCATGTTTCCAAATGAAACCAGGATTTTTGTTTTGCAAACCTGGTGTGCAATATCAGGCCTGTAATCTGCAGGATTCTTGCCCTTTTTCCGCAAGTAATCTGCATGATCGTCGGAGTTCAAAAGTTCATAATTCTGCATCAACAAAACATGTTAGAGAGAGAGGAGGGAAAAAAATCAGAAGACCCAAAACAACAAATGAAACCACTTTTATTTTTTGATCGAGAAAAAATTCGTTTGGCAGCCCAATTTCCCAAATCAGTTTTCCTAGGCTTGAAAACAAACTGAAACACACACACACACACACACACACACACCACACACACTTCTAGTATAGGATTATGTACGGCAAACAAAATTTTGAAAACATCACTCAAGCTCTATCAAGACACAATTTTTACTCACTAATCCCAAAATTTCAAATCTAAAGACAAGATTCGAAACCGAAATCCGAAACCGCGGACTCATGAATTCAAGAAACAGAGACAACACAGTGAGTGTCAATGTGAGCTACCACTTTCATCGTTTCACCAAAAAAAAAAAAAAAGGGCCCAATTGCCCAAATCAGCTTTTAGTGCAAACAAGTTCACAAGACGCAATTTTTAATAACAAAAATCGTAAAACGTAACCAAAAACCGAAACCCGAAACCCAGAAAACAGAAACAACACAGTGGAATATACAAATCTGAACTACCTTCCCTTTTTTCCAACTTCTAGGGAAGCTTTCTCGAGGATAAAGATGACACCAGGCTTGTTTCTGTCGTTTTTCTGAGTTGGGG
The DNA here is from genome assembly GCA_025413485.1 of Ficus microcarpa. Classification (NCBI taxonomy): domain Eukaryota; kingdom Viridiplantae; phylum Streptophyta; class Magnoliopsida; order Rosales; family Moraceae; genus Ficus; species Ficus microcarpa. The sequence continues at coordinate 22,144,113 of CM046387.1, read as the reverse complement.
CAAGTGGGATTCCCTCAAGATCAACTGAACCGCCATTTTCATCTTCTTCTTCCTGTTCTTCTATTTGTTTCTCAGCTTCTTGTTGTTCTTCTTCTTTCTCATGGCTTCGTTCTAGTGTTTCCTCTTCTCTGTCGTCTTTCTCAGTCGTCTTCTTCCTCTTCTTCGCTCTCTCCGCGTATGTCTTTCCCATTGTTAAAGCCTCACGACAACCCAAAAAAAAAAAAAAAAAAACAAGTCTGCAGAACGACCGTTCTCTAGGGTTTAGGGTTTATGTTTTGCCACGATTGACTCCTTTTCTGCCTACTGCATTTTGGCGTCAATGGGAAAAAATAGTTTTTTTTTTTCCTTATTTTTTGGGCTTTTCGCATTTTTGTCCCTAGGAATTTATATATTTGCCCCCCCTTTTTTTTTTTGGACAAATTACACTTTCTATTGATCTTTAGATCATATCATAAAATATCCCATGAAATTCAATTTATAACATTATTTCTCTTTGAATTTTAGAAAATTCATGAGTTTTCCCTCTCTATTAAATTATTGACGAAAAAATACACCTAACACTCATTTGAATCATTAGTTGGGGTTATTAAGTATAGAATTATGAAATGACACATATTGATGACGCTTTTGGCATCCATTATTATTACTAAATATGAAATTACAAAATTATTTATAAGAGAGATATATGAGAAAAAATGATAATCAATCATAGATATTTACTCTTTTAACTTAATTATAAGCGTTTCGCATTTAATATCCGCAACTTATGCTTACAATGAGTGTTATGTGTATTTTTTCATCAAAAAATTAATTGAAGAGAAAGTTTGTTAACTTTTCCAAAATTCAAAAGGAAAAAATATTTTAAGTTAAAGTTCATGGGGTATTTTATGATAATGCCTAAAGTTTAGGGAAAAAAAATATAATTTGTCCAAAAAAAAAATCTTTTGCATTTTTTTTAGAGTTTAAGGTTATTTTAGGTAGAGAGAGAGAGAGAGAGAGAGAGAGAGAATGACAACAAAGCTCCTATTGTCTGAGGTCCATACTTGAGTTGGAGTTTTAAAAATATTTTAATAAAAAAAAAAAAGAGAATGTTTGGAATTATATGCTTAGTTAAAAATAAACTGTTTGGAATTAAATATTTAGTTAAAAATAAATTGTTTGGAGTTAAAAATTATAAAATATAAAATGAGTTAAAAAAAATTACAATATGAGAATAGTTTCATTCCTTTCACCATTTATGTAATTTTTTAAAAAAATTATCTCTTTCAACTTGAAATAAAAAATTATAAACTTTTAAAATTTGAATTTTTAAAAAAATTTGAAAAATATAAATGTGAAATTGATTTACTTTGAAAAAAAAAAAAAAATAATTTAAAAAATTTAATTAGAGTGGAAGCTCCAAATTTATCCTTAAAATTAAAAAAGAGGATTATACATTAGATTAATGTCACGTCAAAACTTTGAATTTTAGATTTTTAAAGTTATTTTTATAATAATAAAGATTTTAGTCTAAATTAACTTTTATTATTTAAAATAATGTTGTATTAGCTTAAGCGGATGAAATACGATAAAACAAGTATTTTTGCAACGATTTAGGCTCCGTAAGGGTGACATCTCAATATGGTAAAAATACAATTTAGATTTTAAAATTCTTCAAATTTTAAAAGTTTATAACTCTCTTATTTCAAATCAAAATGTGATGTTTTTTATGTCAAAATACTCGTAAAAATAAGACAAATAAGATAAGATTCATTTTACATATATTTTTTTTTTCCGAATACATCTCAAATTTTTGTACTATTTTTTATATCATATAATTTTTTTTATAAGTTTTCTTTTTAAAACACATTTCTAACCTAATATTTGAAACACTATCTCTAGATGTCCCCTCAAACAGGTGCTTATGCTATATTTGGGAGGAGGGATCAAAAATAGAAAGAAAGGAAGAGTAAAATCTTTAGGTGATGGAAATGAGTGAGGTTTTCCATTATGTAGTTTGGTAGAAGAGAAAGAAAACATAAAAGAAAATATCTAATCAAATACATTTTACAAAACAACCTCATCTAAGTACGGCGATAATGATAGATTAAGGTCATTATAGATATATTTATTCTAATTTGCTTTGTCAAAAATTTTCCATCCATTTTTTTTTTTAAAGTTGGAAGGATTAAAAAGTAGTGTAACCCATAAATTTTCAATATCCCTTCCTTCCTAATTTCCACTCTACCAAAGAATTAAAATTCCATTTACCTCTCCAAAATCTCTTATCTAATTTCCTTCTTCTCCTTTTTCTATTCTACCAAACAAAGGCTTAAGTGCAAGAGTTAAAAGCACTAGTTTTTAATGTTTAGGGGTGAAGTTATAGATGTATTAAAGTTTAGAGGAAAAATAAAGTTTTCTTAGGTATTACATGGCTAAAATATGACCGAAGGGATGTTTTTGCTAATAGTTAAAATTTATGGGGCATTCTTGTTAATAGTTCAAAGTTTGATGAGGCGTTTGTTATATTTTGATAAACTTTTAAGTATACTTTTCGAATTTCCCCCTTTTTTATTTTTGTGCTGCAACCTAGGGTCACTGCGCGCCCGCGCGCCCAGCCACTCCCCGCCGTCCCAACCACCCCACCGCCTCTCTCTCTCCTCGCTTTCTCTCTCCTCTCTCTCTCTCTCCTCTCTCCTCGCTCTATTTCTGCGTTCTTAAGGGACTTCACGCCAGATTTCTCCTTTATATATATATATGTATAAGTAAGCAGGTTATAGATTTTCTTGACTTGAAGCTTTGATTGAGAAGCAGCAATGGCGTCAATAGTGAAAGGACGACGCGACGGGCTCAAGGGTGAGCACCTGAAGCACACCTCCATTAATGGAGTCGATGTTTACACCATTACTTCCCAGCAACGCTCCATCCCCAGCTGGCTCGGGAAGAAGAACCAGAAATCCAACCGCAAACTCAAACAAAGTAGGTTCTTTACGCCATTTTTAATTGCGATTCTGTTACGTGCTTGATATTTTCGAAAGCCTTTTACCTGAACTTGGTTGAAAAGTTTTGGAACAGAGGATTTTTATTTGTGGGAGAGAAGATTTACTTGTGAATTTCGAATATGTGACGATATACTTGCGAAATTTTAAGGTTTCCGCCGCGGAAAAGTAAAATTATGTTAGAAATTTTGTGCTTGTGAATTTGGATTTTAGAAGTACCAATTGAAACAATACATTTGCGAACTGGTATTGGCGCCAGGAATTAGACCGATGGCACCATAGAAGGCCCCTTATTTGGGTCGCAGCTTAAAACTTAAACCCGAGAATTAATGGGATCCTTGAGTTCTGGAGATCACGAGAAGTTTCGAATCCTACCGTTCTTTAGGCTATTGATTTCTAATCAGTGAATGACTAGACTCGAAATTACTGGGGTTTGCGGTACTATAGGGTTTTCGGTGTTGGTGCCATGAATTTGACTGCTGCCACCATTGAAGGACCCTTATTTGGGTCCCAGCTTAAACTTAAAACCGTAAAAGTCATTGGCATCATTCTGGCAATCATGAGAAGTTTTGATTCCTGTAGTTCTTTAGACTATTGATATGCAATCATTGAATGGCTAAACTCGAAGTCTCTGTGGTTTTTGGAGCTTTAAGAGTTGGATTGAGTTTTAGGGAATTTAGCTCCATGGTTTGGTATCATTAATTCCTTATTGTGGGGAGACTTGTTTACGGAATGTACTTGGAACGTATAGAATGGGGAAGAAGGAAGCAAAATCTGAGAAATTATTTATTTATTTATTTATTTTCTTTCGTGCTAGATTTTGTAAAGATTTTGACCTGTAAACTACTGAGTGAGAATTCTCTTGGAAGTTTCGAATGATAAGATGAAAATTTATCTTAGGTTCCAGTTTACCGACATTGACTGGGAACCAACGATTTCCAATTTCTCCCTTTGTGCTCTGCCATTAATAGTATGTAACATGCCATCATAGTATATGATCATTTTATTCAGCCTATAACTAATATCTTAAAAGATTGGATTGTAAGAAAATTTAATATCTTATCCTACGCTTGTAGCGTGAAAAAAGACCTTGTTCAGGCTTTCTACAATAGTGTTTTCAGTTCAGAAGTAATTTCAATTTTTTTATTTGGGTAGTTGAAGTTGATTCGTCAATGGAAGGTCATTTTTTGAGCAGTTTTCTTGTATCAGCTGTTGAGTTTTATTTTTTTGTTTGTTGTAAACTAAAGAGACCTTGTTGCTCATCTCTAATGATTTACGTGTTTTATATTGTTTATTTGCAGAAGACACCGATAAGGTGGCCTTGCTCCAGGATTTGTGGTTTGAAACTGCAACAACCAAGATCAAGGCAACTCCTGATGGAGAGTATTTGATCGCATCAGGTGTTTAAATCTTATTGTTGTTGTTTAGTAGGTGATGTTGATTGGTACCAAATGTTGAAGAGAAGAAAAATGAAGGGGAAATATAAGAACTTTCAAGTAATGAGTAGACTATTTGTACTGGTGGCTGATTTAATGGTGAAATGTAGGTATCTATCCACCACAGATCAAGGTATATGAGCTAAGCCAACTTTCCATGAAGTTTGAAAGACACTTGGACTCAGAGATAGTTGACTTTGAGGTACTTCATATGTTATGTAAAACTGTTTATGAATAAGAAACTTTTTTCCCCTAATCCATCTTATATATCTGCTCATCTGCTTATGGGTCTCTTCTGTTCCTCATCAGTCCTATTGACAACTTCAAACAGGAAAAAAAAGGTTATGATGATAGAAAAAATAATAGTTTCGCATTTTCCACTTCCCACACGAGGGGAGAGAGTTATTTCAGCATTTTAATGTTTTCTTCTGAGATAAAATAGTTATGTTAATTTCTATTGCTTCAATATTTTAGTGTTTTCCTCATGAAATAACAAATTGGTTTGTTTGCCTCATCTGGTTAAATATTTTAAGTTCTAATAAGTCCTAACAGATTGTGACTTACAATTTTGTTCCCTTTTAATCTTCTTCTCGTTATTAATCATGATGTTTGGAACACTGCTGACTTTTTTGTTAAATTTATTTTTGTGCTGCCGTTATAGATTCTCGATGATGACTATTCAAAGCTTGCATTTCTATGTGCGGATCGTTCTATTTGTTTTCATGCAAAATATGGAAAACATTACAGCTTGCGGATTCCCAGGTTCTTTCTTTTTCTTTTTGATTTTTGCTATTTCTTGCTATACACGGCTTTCTTAGACTTCAAAAAGGAGTTTAATTAACTGTTTGTTTTATTGGTTTCCTTTATACTTTGTCCTTGAAGACGATATATAAAGAGAAATTAATGAGCTTAGCTTTTCTAGTATACAGGAAGGTAGACCTATAACTTTCTCCTTAATTAGATGGGTATGGGCTGGGCTTTAACTGTTCAGCCATCAATGAAAAGCATTTAGGGTCCTTTTTATTCCATCTACCCGCCTCTATGGTCAATGGCTCCTCACAACTAATTCTTCATTCATAGACTAAAATAGACTGCTGATGATCGCACGTTTTACTCATCTTAATGAGAGAACGATGCAAAACTTAATTTGCAGTAACATAAAACTTCTTTACAATTCATTTGTCTTTGACAATTGTTTTCTATAATTGGATGCTTTAATCATTGGTAATCCAGAATAAACTCTTGAATCCGCATCTCTTTAGCGTTTCTCAAAATGAAGAGAATCCTTAAATTATCATGTCCGCCAATTCTTTTATGTTCAATTGAAACAAAAATTGTATATGTATGTCTTATTTATAAAAAAGTGTTATTTTCCTTTCTGTTCAATTCATTTAGATTTCACTGTTGTTTGATAATTTTTTTTTTTTTCTTTAACAGAATGGGAAGAAATTTGACATATGATTGCTGGTCTTGCGACTTGCTTTGTGCTGCCTCATCTCCAGATTTATATCGAATTAATTTGGAGCAGGTTTCTAGCCTTAACTGGCCTCCTAACCTACTGTTTTTAGCTTGTTATGTTTAACGAACTTGATGCACTCATCATCTTCATCGTTTATTCTAGTATAACACAATATATATATAGACTCAAGGAGTTGGAAATAATTCTCATGTTGCCATATCCTGAGTCCTTTATCTGCTAAAACATATCAGTTCAGAAGTGACCACCTCTGTGTGTGTGTGTGTGTGTATTTTTTTCTAAAATTCTTTGTTTGGAATCTGTACTAAGTACATTCTTTGTCACTCATAAGAACTTAATCGAAGCATTGGCTGTAATAATAAATTTTATTTTTTATTTTTTATTTTTACAGGGGCGATTTCTCTCTTCTTTTGCAACACAATCTCCTGCACTAAATGTAGTCTCCCGAAGGTTGTAATTGAATCTTTCATTATTTCAATTTGTAGTTTTCTTAATAGTCTATTTATAAGTTCTCCTAACTTATGTCACAATTTGCCTTTGACGACTGCTATGATTTTAGCAAGGTTCATGGGCTAGTTGCATGTGGTGGTGATGATGGTTATGTGGAATGTTTCGACACGAGAACAAAACCTTCTATTGGTAGAATTAATGCTGTTGCAGCCGGAGGTGATATTGATCAGGTAAAATTGTCATTTATCCATGTATCAGGACTATGAAAGTCTTGTGCAATTTTTTTCTTGTCCTTTTATTATAAGTTTTTGAGCAAAGAAACTGATACACTGTAATGTTAAGGGTAATTTAATTAAAAAATTTCAAAATTTGGATGTTGCATCCTTGTTTGGGTGGCTATATTGTCCCTTTTTTCATCCGACTCTTTTTGTGTCCATTTATCATGTATGTTGATCGTCTTCATTGTTATTAATGTTCATTCCATGTTCAATCTGCTGGGAAATGTGTCTTTTCCAACATGCACGGGTTTTTGTTTAAGATTTATTGGATGAACTTTTTGTTTTGTTTTGTTTTGTTTTGTTGTGTTTTGTTTTTGTTTTTGTATTTTATTTTTGTATTATTATTTTTTTGCAGTGGTATATCTTGCTTTGATTGTCATCATGTCCCTGTGATTTTTTCTAACCACATGTGGCATTCTGTAGGAGGTCACTGCAATAGAATTTGACGGAGATGGAGGTTTCCGTATGGCTGTTGGAAGTAGTGCTGGAAAGGTACCATATAATATAGTTGTGACTTCTCATAAGAAATTGAACATGCTGTAGCCTTTGCGAGCAAGGTTATCTACTGTAAAACCCAAATAATATTGTTGAATGTTGATACGAGGATAATGGAAATGTTTGGAGTGGATGTTAGATTACATAATGAATTTAACTTTGATGAAGAGAGGTAAATAGCAGTAGTGATAAAACAACTCAAGAGTGTTTTATGTTGTCATGTGTGGAGATGACGTGGTCCCTTGATGGAGCTCAGGTTGGGCAATACAAGGAAGAAAAGGTGGCGTAAGATATGGACTTCAAAAGAAATAAACAAGTAATGGAATTTGACATTAAGAGTGATAAGGTCGTAACCCTGCATAGTTCTTTGGCAACATATTTCTACAAATTAGGGCTATGATTTTAACTGAAAAAAAGTATTTTAAAGAGTTACATATATGAGGGGGGAAAAATTCAACTCTTTTGTGTTCAGTAAGGATTGATTAGTGCAGTCCTTTTATCTGTTCTTTTATATGATACCATCAATTTTATTAGTTTTGTGATTTCGCTCACTTAATATGCAGGTACTGATCTATGACCTGCGTTCATCACATCCTTTACGAGTTAAGGATCACATGTACGTCTATTGGCCTCATTGGTGTCAGCTTTTTGAGCATTCGTATCTTTTTTGTTACTTCTGCTAATGATTTGCTGTTTGTTGTCAACGTCTTTGTTATATATAGGTACGACAGCCCGATCTTGGATATAAGTGGCATCAAACTCTTAGTTCAGAGCAACCAAAATTGATTACCACCGACAATCACATTGTCAGGATATGGGATCCTGAAACGGTAATAACTGATTCCAATAATTGCGGAAAATATTATCATGTTATCTTCTTCAGTATTACAATGACGGTATCTGCAAGTCATGATGTAGTCTTGTGTAATGTGCTTGTTTTCTTACTCTTGCCTGTTAAAATGATGATTCAGGTTTAAAATAAATGAACTTGAAATCATCTTGAATATTTAATTTTGGTTCAATGTCAATTTTTTTAAATTTATTTGTAAGAAAACTTACTTATGTTGATAAATTATAAAAAAAACTAGGGGGAAAGAGAAGAGGGTAAGGTATCCTTTAAAGCAGCCCAGAGGGCATATTAATCTGGGGAGTGAGTTGTAAATGCCCATAAACGCCTCGAGGAATTTACACCTTGACTTGTGTGCCTGAAATAAAAAGGGCATAAGCCTCATGAAACTTATAGGCCTTGAAACGCCCAATGGCTTTGCCTTTTAAGCCATGTTTGTATCTTGTCACTAGTGTTCAATTTTCCAAAAAAAAACGAGCCAACTGAAAACCTTTATTGTATGGGGAACACAAGATTTCCAAATAAAGTTAGAAGGTTCGAAATTAGAACTCTTCCTCTTCAGCAACAAGTGAAGGAAAGAATAGAGAAGAGAAAGTGTCTGGAGTCCCAAGTAGAGAATTCAAATCCTCTACTTCTCTATCATTGAGGTTTCTTCTAAAACCAAAAATCCAATTAAACATATTATTTCTTTATGAGAACATTTGTCAACAATAGCACAGATTGGTTTTTAGGAAAAGCAAAACAAGTGAGGAAAACAGAAAAAAAATATATTGTTCCCGTACTGAGCATCCTTCCATGAAAATATTTTGTTTCCTGACCCCACTTCTCAGTTTTCTGGAGAAAGATATTTATCCCTTGAGTTGTAAACTTCCTTGGGTTCCTAATAAGGCCTCTAGTCACAAAGTTTGAGTCCCAGCCATTGGTACACATCCCATACTTATTCCTGATAATCATTGCCCACAAGGAGTGTTGTTCCAATGAAAATCTTCAAAACCATTTGCCCAACAATGCCACATTTTTCCATCTGAGATGGCCGATTCTCAAACCACCTTTTTCTTTGCTTTTGACCACTTTGTTCTGTGCCACCATCCAATGTTTACAAAAAGGGATATTTTCTTTTTGCACTTGCATTTAGTAGGATTGAGGTTGTTAAATACTGATTTCCATCAAGATTTGTTTTAATTTTCTGTCTACGACTTTTGGATAGTGAATTGCTTTAAGAGTTTTGTCTGACCTTAAATAAATATTTTTGCTATTAGAAATACAATATACTTTCCTTTGAAAAAGTAGACTATATTTGTTTGAAACTGGTTTAAATTTGTAATAGTCAGGGGATTGTAATAAAGAATAAGTATTGCTTGTACTAAAGAAAAAGAAAGAACAAGTATTACATCCCTATTATGTATTTGCTTTCACACGATAAATTAGCATCTTAATTGTGCTCAAGTTTCTTTTGGCATTTCAGATCGAGCTAGAACAACAGGTTACATATACCTCTTTAATTCAGGATAACTTATCGACTCTCTCACTCCTTCAATTTAAAATTTATTTGATTTCTATTTATTCTAGGGAGAAGGCATGACAAGCCTTGAGCCCGGTGGTGGAAAAATAAATGATACATGTGTTTTCCCTGGCACTGGGTTGATATTGATGGCCTTAGACAGCCGTCTGATACCGGCGTACTTTATTCCTGATCTTGGACCTGCTCCCAAGTGGAGTCCAAGACTGCAGAACTGGGTATGTTTTCAAGTTTTCATTTTTATGATTTTAGTAATGCCTTCTGTTGTATATTGATTTGATTTTAAAATATGTTGTTAATTCTTTCTTTTCAGGAAGAGCTGGAGCTGGAGGAGAATAAAGAAGCTATTGTATATGATAATTACAAGTTTTTGACAAGAGAAGATCTTGATAGGTTAAATCTAACTAATTTAATTGGGACAAACTTGCTTATAGCCGTCATGCATGGCTACTTCATTGATCATCGGTTATATAAAAAGGTCAGTGAAGCTTGTATATTTCCCATATCACGTAACAATGTCCTCCCTCTTTGAAACAAAACCATGCTTCTGATGAACTTTGTGCTGTGTAGCCGTCATGTGTTTTAGACTAGTCTAATGTGTTTAAGACAGATGGAAGGAAATATAGTCTATCTTAATTGGCAATATGTTTCTTTTTAAGGTTCTTAGTTGGCTTATGGCTATGAATGTTCATATATGGCTACTTAATTTGCAAATGGGAATTCCTTTGTTGACCTTTTGATCTGGAGCCATGTTTAGTTTTACAGTAATTTCAGTTCTTTACCTACACTAATGTCTATAATTGGGTTTTGATGCTTGACATTGTAATCGTATCAATATTCCTTTAATCTATATTGTGTTGTTCCTTATTTTATGTATTTTGTCTCTATATTTGCAGGCTAAAGAATTAGCGAATCCTTTCTCATATGAAGAATATATAGAGCAGAAACGGCAAGAAAAAATGGAAAAAGAGCGTGCTAATCGTATTGCAGTAAGTAACATGGATATGGAGTTTGTTATTAAATTGCCATTTGATATTAGCTGACTATATCGAAATTTATATTTCTGATGCTTCAGCCCAAGATGAAATTACCCAAAGTCAACCGGACTTTGGCACAGAAAATTCTTGAAAACGAAGAAGCAGAAAATGAAAAGACAGAAACTGATGATATTGACACCAAAAAGAAATCCAAGAAAAAGAAGACACTTGGCAGTGACATTTTCAAAGATGAACGGTTTGCGAAAATGTTTGAGAATAAGGTAAGGCAATCCAATTAAATGGAAGTATGGCTGATGGTCTTAAATGTCAATTGCAAGGGCCCTGCTGCCTTTTTATGGTGCTTGTGTTTTTGGCTAATTCCTCGTTGCTGTTGCGTTCTTTAAAATATTTTATCCATTCCCGGGGTGGAGACAAAGTTGGCATTTCTTTTGTAGCCTGAGTAGTTTGCAACGTTGTTAGTTTCTAGTTGATTCAGATTCTCTTCTTGGTTTCTTCGTACTTTCAATTCTGTCTCAAGTGTGGATGTGATGCACCTCTTGGGAGTTGTCCCAGAACCTCTCTTCAGGAACACGGAGATCATAACTAGTTCACCAATGTCTGGTTGTTTTTCTGTCCAGTCATGAGCAGTTGTGATATATATATATATATATATATATGCAATTATGACGTATGTGTGTGTGTGTGAACCCATGTCTGTTAATTGCTCTTTTTTCTTAAATTGTTTGATCATCATCGAGTTACCTCTATACTTTCTTTATCCAGGACTTCGAAGTTGATGAGCAATCGCAAGAATATCTGGCGCTACATCCTGTGGCTTCGACGAAGCAACCATCTTTGGTGGATGAACATTTTGAACCTGTCATGGATGATGAAGATCAAGGCTTCAGTGATTCTAACGCCTCTGCAATGCTCGATTCATCAGATGATGAGGAGACCGATGGAAAGAAGAAAGCACGGGTACCAAGGTGAGCCTATATAACCGTTTCTTTTGTGGGTTTCCATCTTAGTTTCACAAATGAGTGCGTTGTTTTTCGAATTTTTAGTGAACAAAATTTGTTTGGTGATATGACTATTTAGATTGCATGAAGTCAAGGATGAACGGCACGCAGAAGCGTTTAGAAATCGTGTATCACTTGCTAAGGAGGATTCACTTTCGTTGGGGGAAAGACTCGCATCTCTCAATCAACGAGCTCCTTCTGGCATTCCCAACGGTGTCAAGTTTGGACCTGGCGGATCACGAGAGATATCCTTCAAGTCTAGGAGCTCAGCCAAGTACAAAGAGGATGAAGAAGATAGAGAAGAAACACAGCGCGGGAAGAGGAGGGGAGTCCAATCATTGAAGCTCAGATCAAATGGGAATATGTTTGGAGGTCGAGGGAGAGGAGGGTATCGTGGGAGAGGAGGCAGAAGAGGCGGCCGGCGGTGAATTGTCTTATATATATTCTTCGTTTTTGCTTCTTCGTCGTGGTGTCGGATAGAGTAACCAGTCATCTTTCAAGGCATGCTGTGCTGAGCTGCCAGAAATTTTGCGTTGTCATTCTTTCTTCTGTCCTTATAGGAGAATTTACTATTGTATAAGCTCTCAATATATTGCCCTATATTTGTCTTGCAAGGTCATCAATGTGAAATGCGCACTTGAAGTGGAAACTAGGTGATTGGCATAATGTGCTTTAGTGCATTGTAATATTTGTTCTATGTCGGGTTCGATAAACAAAAAGATGAGTCTAATCAACAGGTCATCCATCTTGCGAACAAGGAATGTTACACATTGCATTGAATTGACTACTTCAATCTCGACGATGGAATTAAAATAGGTTATTATACTTTCGAACAAGCCTTTATGGGGAAATAGATAGATACACTGCTCTTATGTTATGTTGGTAAGAGTGATGAAAAATAGAAAGGAAGATTAAAATCTTTGGGTGATGAAAAACGAGGTTTTCTATCATGTTATTTGATAAAAGAGAAAGAAAGCAAGAAATAAATTGTAATCAAATGTATTTTATAATCACAACCTTATATAAATTAAGAGATGATAGATTAAAGTTAAAATAGATATTTTATTCATACTTGTTTTGTCAAAGATTTTTCATGTACTTTTCTTTTCAAAATTAGAAGGATTAAAAAGTTACGGGGTTTAAAATTTTTAATTTTCATTCCTCCAATTTCATCTCTACTAAACAATCAAGATTTAATTTTTCTTCTCTAAAACCTATGATTTCCAAACTCTTCCTTTTCCATGCTATCAAACAAAGGTTTTAGGAGCATCTTGGTTCGAATGAGGGGTGGCATGACATCTTCTGAAAGGATAAGTCCCATGCTGAACTCACTTCCCAATTTAGATTCCAATCCGATAAATTGGAAATTGAGGAGCATTTTTTTTTAATTTAAAATTGTCTTGTCTAGGAAAATATTTTGAAACTACTATCTTTATTTTCATGCCTTCTAGTTACTTTATTGGCATCAACACCGCCGTCCGTTGCATCATTTCTATAATAATAATAATAACATATAAAAAGTGTGGATGTAAGTAATTTGAATATTTGTTATTGACAGATGTCATTTTCCTTTTCTACCTCCCATTTACATTCCTCTCTCTCTCTCTCTATTTGTTTGATTTGGATTAACAATCCGTACTTTGATTTTATTTATTTATTTTTTGGTCTGATTTGATTTGATTTGATTTCTATGTTTAGCTAGATCTAAAGTATTCTTTTTCTCTCTCTCTCTCTCTCTCTCTCTTTAAACACCAGCCCAATCACCTCTTATCACTTTTATTATCATTTTTCGAATATGAAAATTCTACATCTTACATATGTCCTCCTTCGAAAATGGATATTAAGGGGGTGTTTGGTGTGTTAGTTTGATTGAAATATTAATTATAATAGTAAATTTTTAACAAAAAAAAAAAAAAAAAAAAAAAAAAAAAAAAAAAAAAAAAAAATAATGAGAATAGATCAAAAAATTTATCATTATTTAAAAAAAAAAAAAAAAAAAAAAAAAAAAAAGGAAAGAAACAAAAATTTCAAAATATCAAACAAATTCTTTGCTATTTCTTTTGGTGATTGGATAATACCTAAACACTTACATACCCAGATACATTTTTCACTTATCATAACCATATCTCATACTCTCTCTCTCCATATCTCTCAAACTCACCTCTAGAATTTCTAAGATCTCTCTTTCTATCAAGACCTTGAATATTAAAAAAAAAAAAAAAAAAAAAAATACAAATAGAGATAATGGTGAAGTAACTGTTTACTTTATAAAAGTCTAGATGAGCTATGTACGTGATTGTTTTAATATATGTGCTTGTTAGCTTTATTATTATTATTTTTTAACGTTTTCCTATCATTTTTTGACATGTAAACTTGTATATTATTTTTTTACTTGATTTTGGTAACCGAATAGAATTTGGTTTCGTTTATGTAATTATTGCAGTTATTTTATAACGAGTCAGCTTTTTCATAAACTTAATTCACATATTCTCTTCCCTTTCTCACTCACTCACTTCGTTTTTGTTATTTTGGGACAATAGAAGAATGTTAGTTAATATTTTTTAAGTCGTAATGTTAAACAATTTCCTCTACTTGATGTCGTCTACTAGTCTCCTTTTTTTTTTTTTTTTTTTTTTTTTCTTTTCTTAAAAAAATATTTATATGCTTTTTTTTAACCTCTTTTCTTCTTTTGTCATATTGAATTGTCTCAACTTTTAGGCTTGATCCAATAATATTTTTTTTCCTATGTTATAGATCGTTATAACTTACTATAAACATGTATACTGTATAATATTTATGCCAAATATGTACATATATTATGTGTACTTATATATATATATATTTACATTTAAATTTTAAAATTATATATGTAGTGTAAGAATAGACTAATAGACCTAATAAAAAATAACAGCACGTGAATTTGCACGTGCACTCACAACTAGTATAAGTGGAAGGTTGCAATATGTCAATCTTATTCACATGTTGCTGTCGTTTTTATATGTTGTCATTTGAACATTGTCGTTTTCAAAATAATCATGTTTTTGTCCCTTGCAAAGATGTTGTCGTTTTTAGATTCTTGTTGTTTCACCTCTCTATTCCCTCACGTAATTCTTTAATATATATATATATATATATTAACTTTCTCATGTTGTCTAGCTTATGTCATTTAGGATAATGATGCATTATTAAACAATTAAAACCATAATGTCAATGTAGTTAAAAATAATGCATTGGAATGATCAATGTTGGCATAGTTTTCTAATTTTCACTATCACCGTTAAGAATGCAAACTTCGAGTCATGTTATTGTTCAATACTTGGCTCAAAAAGTAATTAATGAGAGGTGAGCATTTTTACCAATTTTGTTTGTGCACATATATTTTGAACTTGATTGTGAAATATGGATTGGCTGAGAATTCTGAAATCATTGAGAAAAATTATGAATGTGGTGTGATATGTAAGAGGATTATTAGCTACATTCACAAATGTGGATGGATTGATAAAGGAGAGTGATGCCTTAGTTTTTTCCTTCATCCACCTAGGTTTAAATCCCGTAAAACTCCCATAAGACCCTTAAGCCAGGTTCAAATCCCGAGAAACTCCCATAAGACTCTTACTCCAGCTTTGACTGTGGCAGCATTAGGTTTGTGATGTTCTGTGTGTGGCCTGATTAATGACCGAAAGAGGTTGGGTTAAAAGTCCATCGCTTCCTTCTCATATCTATGCAAGTTGATCCCACTTATGGAGCTAAAAAGTGGGACGATGATACAGCCAATACCAGAGCCTTTTTATTCATCAAAAAAAAAAGAGGATTATTAGCTTTGCAAATGTAAAAATTTATGGTAGCCACACAAAAGCAATACATTTCCACCAAAAAAAAAAAAAAAAAGCTAACATTTTGACTAGGCGGGACACTTCTGTTATTTTGGAAAGAATCTCACGGTTTTCAATAAAGATGTTTCCAAAATTATATTGAAATAATACTTGTTTAACACAAAATCAAAAACAGAAACGAAAATAAAAAATAGTTTATTACAATTTTCATTTCCATTCTTACTTTTTAAGACTTATATATCCAAGAAATATTTTCAGAAATATACCAAAAAATAATTTTGCTTTTTCTCGTACTCAAACCAATTTATCTAGAAACATAATTAAATACAATTTCAAAATATCTCAAAATCATTCTAAACATTCTCATTTTTATTTCATATTCAAAAAGTTATTTCCAAAATGCTCCTAAATTGGCCCTTTGTTTCTTTTATAATTTTTATGGAGAAAGTACCTGAATGACACAAACTTAAAGACTAATACATTAATATGACATAAAAAAGTAATATTAGACTAATATACAATAAACTTAAACTCAAGTTAACTAAATTTGTATCTTGTTGGTGAAGACGAAGGAGTTTGTATTATGTTGGTGGATAGATAAATAAAAAAAAAAAAAGGTGATTACTTAGGTAATTTTCCCTAATTTTTTTTAAATTGTATTAATTTGTTCTCCTTTCATGAGCTGTTTTTCTCTGTGTTACAATTAAATTATTATTAATCTGAATTATCACGAAAGTCTAGTGTACCAGAGACCGGTCCTTTTCCAAAACTTATTTAATTATTTCTTTTGTCTTTCTTTTAATGATTGGACCACTTATGGAATTTTCACAGTGATTAGTTATAAGACGTTGTCACACATTATTAAAATTGGAGGTCCCTTTCTGTCGTGAACGTATAGATTTATATAAATAAAACAAGGAAAACTATGAGATTGCAAGAAAACTACTAAACAGTCATATATGCATACATATATATATAGACACACACACACACACATATATGTATTGTGTATGCGTCTGTAACACCAGTTGTTGATTTGAATATTATAGAAAAAAAAACGGTTGGTCCTTTTTTAAACGACAAAATTATTGGATCTTGGAATAAAACAGAAGACTGTTCGTTCCAATTGCCAACCACGTTCCGTCATGGTCCTTCCACGTGCTTCTCAGCCGAAAAACTTGTGTGTCTCACTCCTTCCTCACGCCATGCTTATGTGCACTGTATTGGATGTACATATACACGTGGCATCCCCCTTTTAAATTTTAAAAAATAAATATTTAATGGCATGTTTGGGGTAAGGGTTTTAAACCCTAAAATTACAATCTAATTTTTATCTTTTTTCATAATTTTTTATTTACTGTTTTCTAACTCAAACTTTAAAAGTATAATTTTCAATATACAATATTCAAATGAGATGGTTTTTTTTTTTTTTTTTTTTTTTTTTTTTTTTTTAAATTACATAGAATTTCGAGACGAATAAAACAAACTCCATATTGATTTTTTTTTTCCCAAACACATTTTAAGTTGTTAGACTTTTTAACTCAAGCGATTCAAACGCCATACCAAACGCACAATTTAATTCAAACCAAAATTCTGTAATCCAAACTTTAACACCAATCAACCCTATTCATTAAGAAATAGTGAATGGTCTTATCAATACACAAATGTATAACTCCCCAAGAATTTCAATTGCGTTGATATTTATCACCGTAGGAATTGGGTTCAAGCTTTCCCTCAGCCCCTTCTCATACAACATAAATTCTTCTAATTTATTTTGTCCACGTAACGCATGGAAAAGAATTAAGTTAGCTAGACTACCTTTACCTATATTGCTTAATCATAAGCTTTTTTTATTTTTTATTTTTTTATTTTTATTTTTTTGACAGGTAGAATAAGAGGATTGTCAAGGCCTTCTCGTCCCATCCCAGTCGTTACTCTTAAAAAATTTCAAGGTGCATTAATAAAATATATTTGTCTCCTACCAAATACACTTTTCGTGGTCATGCACTCAACGCTGCATTATTTATTAACTGGATATTAATATTGAAGTGGTATTGTAGGCTATCGATTTTGATCGTGTTATAG
Source organism: Ficus microcarpa (assembly GCA_025413485.1). Lineage (NCBI taxonomy): Eukaryota > Viridiplantae > Streptophyta > Magnoliopsida > Rosales > Moraceae > Ficus > Ficus microcarpa. The sequence continues at coordinate 22,126,719 of CM046387.1, read as the reverse complement.
GATCAGAATATGAAAGATTATCTATCTACAATACCTAACTCATTCCCAGTAAGTTGTTTATAACTTCCAACCTGCTGCTACCTAATTAACTTTTAAACTTTTAAACATTTTTTTTTTCGGATTGTGATAGAACTAAACAAAAATTTCTGCCCAAGATCGTACTGGAAAAATGTGTTAAGTTTATTCGCGTGAAATGGTTAAGTTAAATATTAATTTATTTTTTTGCCGCAAAGCACAGTGCAACCGTGTTTTGTGGTCAGAAGCAAACTGTAGTTGTCTTAGACGACGTCCACACGCCTTTGTGAAGGCTTTTGACAATTTTTTATTTCTTAATTTTTTAAAAAGGCTTCTGACATTTAAGAGGAAATATATTTATTGTTAATAAAATATACCATGACCTAAAAGTAGTTCAACTTGTTTATAACTCTCTAGTCACAACCCACCTCATTGCTCAACCTATATACATATATATATATATATATATATTTTTTTTTTCAAAAGGCAAAGAAATTAGTAATAGATTGCATATTGAAATGAGCCCGTATGAGCTCACATTTTCTTTGATAGATTATAATTAGTTGTTTTTAAGATTTGAATTGGTGTCTATTAGCAAAATGCAACACGAAAAATACTACTTATCAAAAAATATATGTTCTCTATTTCTCCTTACTCTTCTTTTTCCTTTCATCATAAATATATAGCTACTAAAGACATGATTCGATTGGTATTAAAATTTAGTTACATCTCTTATGGGGTTTCAATTCATTCATTAACCTTTCATTAAGAAAAATATTAGCTTCTTGGCCTCTTTCTTTCAGTAAGAAGCTCTAATTATAAATAAAACCAATTAATTAAACACCAGTATGTTGATATATAATGATAATTAAAAATAAAATCTAAATCATGCTATGTCATGATCATTTTCCGCGTTAGCTTTTTTTAATTAAGTTGAAAGTAAACAAAGAGAAAAGTCTAGTATTTTCCTATTAGCATGAAAAAGAAATAAAATATATCTGATATTTTAGGAGCAAAATATTAAATATCTATAAGACGAAACAACTAGTGTTAAAGGGAGACTAGCACATCCTGATTGACATCCACTAATAAGTAATAACCCCTCATAAATTAGATGTTATTTGGATTGTAGATTTGAGCTAGAAATTATATTTGAACTTTGATTGAGAATCTAAATTGAATGTGTGTTTGAGAAAAGATAAAAATGAGTACAAAATGGATTCTTAAAAAAATTAAAAATTTGGATTTAGATTTTAGTTGAATTGAAGCTTTTCGATCCAAAATAGTGATCTGAACACACTCCAAGAGAAAACAAAATACTTAAATGTCTTTGAAACTAAAAATAACCAACTGACCTAACACACAGACAAGCAGAATCTGACGTCATTAAAAATAAATGAAACCTTGTTTTTGAAAACTAGATTCTAAAACAAATCTTATCAAAAAACCCTCCTTGTCGTGGAAGGTATTATGGAAAGTTATTATTTTGTATGTGATTATCTTTATTAGAAACTCTAAATTTATTTGTAATTATTGAAAAAAAAAAAAGTTCATCAGTACTTTGCCGTTCTCCACCCTCCCCTCTCAAAACCTAAAACCCCCTTCCTTTCCTTTGGCTTCACGTAATCTCATACCCGGTCCCTCCCCCATACAAAAAAAAAATAAATAAAGGAGGGAAAAAAAGAAAAAAAGAAAGTATTGTTCTTCTTAGAAAAAAAGAAAAGAGAAAAAAAAAACCCTACTATTGTTCTTTTGTTTTATTTTTTATCGAAGCGACTATACTCAAACAAGCCCATGATCCTCCTTACACGCAAATGCCCTCTTCTTTATTGTATCCTATTCTGACGATTACCATCACGACACCCATGTGTCCTTTATCCTCTCCCTTGACAATTGCCTTCCTTGCGCCTAAGCACCCTTTGCCTTCTCCTTACTCTCCAGACTATTGTCGTCCCTGCACCAAAGTACTTTCTTGACTATTACTGTCCCTTTTCCACGCCTTGCCCTTGACGCTTGCCTTCCCTTCTTGGCACTCTTGCGCCTCGACATATTCGACGATTATCGTCCGTACTTTTTTATTTTCATATTTCAAGAAATTCAAAAAAAAAAAAAAAAAAGGAGAGAACAAGAACCAAAGAAAAAAAAAAAGAAAAAAATTTTATTCATTTAGTTTTCTTCTATTATAGTTCAAGGTCGGAGCTTCATCTTGTAGGGAAATGTTAAGGAAATGTATTATTTGATATGTAATTATGTTTCTAGGAACTTTTAATTTATTTGTAATTGTTATAATTTAGGATATATATTGATTTTAGTAGATTAATTAGTATTAGGCAACTTATCCAGTTTTGTAAATTGTAACTTGTATTTATCTGTGAGCCCATTTAGATAGTCCTTACTAATAAGTTTTTTGTTCTTCCATAGGCACAAACACATGTACTAAATATATTTATGTTCTCTTCTTCTCATATTACTTTCATAATATATTCTTCTTATTTAATTTCTGTAGAAAGGAACGTATATGTTTATATATGGATATATTAAATTGAAATATCCTCAATAATGACATCGAAAGTAAATCCAAGCGAATGAAACTGTTAACAGATCTTAATAAATCTGAATTATTGGAGCAAAAAGAGCACTTAATATTATTATTATTTGCGTACGGGTCAAACGGAGCATAAAAAAGATTTCAAATTTTCATTTCAGTTGCATATATACATTATTTATTACGTTAATGCTTAATAGTATGACCTCATTTTCCATCCAAAAAAAAAAAAAAAGGAACTCAACTTGGTCTCTGTTTCCAACAAAAAAAAAAAAAAGAAAATAAATTAAATTAAATAAATACTCTTCGTATGCCTCTATGTATTTTGTGTAGTCTACCCTTCTAATTCTCTACCTCTCTTGCGTATATATACGCGGAGTAATGAAGTGGAATATAAAATAAATTTAATCCCATGCTACAAAAAATGTTTTTGGTTTAAAAAAAAAAAAATCTTTTAACTACTAAAAAAGTTCCATCGAAAAACGTGTGCATGCTTTTTGGTTAATTCTAGCACGTAAAAAGAAAATCGCTAGCTACTACTAGGGTTCTTTTTTAAAATTATTTATTAATTTATTTTAATATGGATTCTAGACTTGCCTAAAATGTTCTTATTGGAAAAATTTTTATGGTTCCGGACCTACAAAGATCATAAGTTTGTTCCCGCAAAATTACTGCATTAATTATCAGTTTTATTTACGTGTCAAATTATAAGTTGTGCCTTGATTTTTTTAATATATGGTTTTTCTCTCTTAATTTGGGATCACAAAATTTGAGCCTTTAAAAAATCCATGTGGGAGGCACAAGCTTTCCATAAGAGCATCCAATAAAATATGTTTTAGTTGAGTTATGTTTTCAAAGATTAGTTACGGTTCTTTAATTTAATACCAAAGCCATTATATAATTACCAAATAATTTATTTTACAGTTGGATTATACATGTTGTGCTTGTATGTGTGTGTGTATATATGCTAAAGTCAGCTAGCCACTTCCATTGCAAAACCAAGATTCCTCTATTAACCCTACTTTATTTGTGACCAAACTTCTCTTATAGCCAATAGAATCATGCTAGCATTGTACGGTTCTTCGCCTTTAGCCATTGGAATGGCCTTGGAAGAATATGACCAAAACTATATGTGCGGACCAACTAATAATTTTGCAGATTCATCGTCCTTTGCCCAAGATCCAGATATTCCGTCTCTACAACAACAACAAGATGTTGCCGAGCTCGATCAATCTCTGCCATCCACAACGATCACCGGTGACCCCACGATGATCAAGAAGCTTAGTCACAATGCTAGTGAACGTGATCGCCGGAAGAAAATCAACAGCCTGTATTCCTCTCTTCGATCTCTGCTTCCAGTTTCAGATCAAAGGGTAAATCTCATTTTTATGTTGATCAGCTTTACACTTATGTTATAAAAAAAACAAGAACTATTATTGTTTGCTAGAGTGCATTTTCGTGTACCTTAAGTTTTCATTATCTAACGCAGAAAAAATTAAGCAATCCTGCCACAGTTTTGCGTGTGCTAAAATACATACCGGAGCTAGAAAAGCAAGTGAAGGCACTGATTCAGAAAAAGGAAGAGCTTTTCTCAAGCGTTTCAAGGAAATTGGACGTAGTTTATGAGGAAAGACAGAAGAAAAACTCAGCTTGGAGATCGTTCTCAGCTGTTTCGGCAAGTAGACTTAATGATAGAGAAGTTGTACTTCAGATTTCCACATTTAAGGTTCAAGAAATTCCATTGTCGCATATTTTGCTTGACTTGGAAGAAGATGGGTTTTCACTACTAAACGCTATGTCTTACGTGTCCTTTGGAGGAAGGGTCTTCTATAGTCTACATCTTCAGGTAATTTCTTGTTCTCTTTCGATGTGGTCTTGATTTCTTTCTTTGTGCATAAACGATTTTCTTATTCTTGATCAAACTTGATCTCATGTTTGTTTTCTTCTCTTGGTTTATGAAGGTCGAAAGAAGTCATTTAAGGAGTAACAATTTCAGTGACAATTTCCTTTCATCGTTCTAGAAGACGGCAGACCCTTTTCGTTGTTAAAAAAGTGCAGCTTCAAATATGAATGATAAGGTTTAGGGAGATGAATTTGTTTAATTAGAGAAATTTGATCTGTTTGGCAAGAGAGAAAATTCTCTATGTGGTTTATTCTCATGCTTAAATTATCTAGTGCTGGGAATCTAGAGAAACGACTCTATTTTGAACGCGCTTGGAGAACTTGTATATCAGAAACTTTTCGGCTTCCAAAAGAAGTGGAGTGAGGCACTTTCAACTTCAGTGTTTCATTTTGTTGTAACCAAGTATCGAAATTAATGAAGTTATTTTGCAGTAAAAATAAAAAAAACAAAGAAAAAAAAAAAAGAGCTGGGGAAATAGAATCCAGCTAAAGAAAATACGTAGATATGTCCTCTTAGCATGTTTTAGTACTTGATTGAACCAGCAAAGTACTGTTTGTTTTCTCGAGCTTTGGTTGTGGGCGTTTCAAATTCAACCGTTAGACTGCGCCTGTAATCAGTATCAAAATTCAACCATTATGAAAATGAAAATCATTGCAGTACTCTGGGATTAGATGGTGTTTCTAAAACCGTCATTTATTGTTAAAATTAAACGACGTTTTTCAAAAATTGTGTATTATGGGGATCCTCTCCCTCCATACGCTAAAAATCCTGTCCCAGTTCTCAGATCACACCGATCTCTCTCTCTCTCTCTCTACCGATCCCCCGGCTCACTGTCGTCGTTAATCCCTCCTCCCTTTCTCTCTATCTTCCAATAATCTGTCAATCCAGAGTGCAAATCCAAAGTAACGTGTCCGAAATTAATCTTTCCTCAACAAAGGCCAACAAGAGAAGGGACACCATCATTAGAAGTAACTTTATAAGTCTCCACACCTTTAGCAATGATTTTGTATACAAAGTTGCATAGACTAACTGGCTTGTAGTAAGAGGTGGTTGATGGAAGCTCTTTCTTGGGGATCAACACAAGTTTTGTTTTGAATCACTTGAGGCTGCTGGTCCTATAGAAATCAAGACACCACATCTATTTCTTCCCTACCTTCAACACTTGTCTCTCTCATTATGACATATTGCTCCTCATCTACTCCTCAATATACTATCCCCTCTGCAGCGCTTTGTTGGAGTGAATATGACTATTTATTTATTATTCTTTTGCTCAATACAAGTATTTAATGAACAATTATCTTGACTGTTGAAATTTATAAATTAATTATTGATTATTTTTTTTCTGACAAATCTAACTCTTATCTTATCCGATTTTACTACTTTTCAAAAGTTAAATTCCTTGTCTTCTTTACTACTAATGTTAGTACTATACTTACCCCAAATAAGTGCAAAAATAGTATATTTGATCACGCTTTTAAGTGCTTAAGAGATTTTCGTTAACCTTTAGTTCAATTGATTTTTTTTTTTCTATATGTAAATTTGTACAAAAAATATAGGCTATAAAAGGGAAAAAAAAAGTTGGAGGGGCGGATGGGGCTTGGGGAGGCTACATGCAAATATTTAAAGTAACTCAATTAAATTTTATTTGCAGAAAAACTTAATCTCTACGTTTTAATACTGTTGTAGGTAAATTGTGTAATTTCTATCTGTAAAAAAGGTAGACAGTATAATCTTAATCTGTGTTGAAACTTGATCTCCAAGTTTCAACATTGTGTTTATAAAAGTGACATTTTCCTACTCTACTCTAAGAGAGTATATGTATGCATCAAATGTTTTGGGTCAAAAATAAATATATATAGACACATTATTTTTGAGAGATTCATGTTACATGTTTAGAGAATTGGGCTGTTGTTGTCCGAGTGTGTTAAATGGAATTTCAAACATTGTTTGATTAGATGTCAGCGACTGATAGTTTTGCTTGTAAGTCTTGTTTGTCAGATATTGAGATAGTGTCTTACCAATCAGTTGGTTTGTAAGGCTAGCACCCGTAAGTTATTTATTTATTTTCTGCAATTGTTATTTGTCCATTGTCTATACTCCGCACAGTTTTGGCCTCATTCATTTTTATTTATCCCGGCCTAACTCTTTTGAATTATTTATTTTTAAATGAATCAACTGTATCTTATTAGGCTAGTAGCTCATGTTTTATTGTTTTAACCCAAGAGATGCTAGGAGTAACGCCGATTAGATGAGAGTGACATCAAGGCCACTGTGGTTCAGTGGTTCCAATTTGTACTTTTATTTCCAAGGCATGTAAGATTAAATATACTTTCTCTAGACTGAGTTTGGATGTCTGTATTTTATTTCTTATTTTTGTTTGTTTGTGTAATGATACTAGAGGTTGGATTTCCAAAACCTATTTTTGTAATAAAAACTTAGTATTTCGAAATGCCGATTGATTTGTCTAAAAAGCTACTTGATGGTTTTCTATAATAAAAATGATAGACTCTAGGATAAATTACTATTTGGTCCAATACTCTGATATGTTTTTCAAAAATGGCTAAAAAAGAATTTTATCAAAAGTGTGGGTAAATTTTGGAATATTATGTGTTTTATTTATTTGACGATTTCAATTACGTGTTTACTTTCTAATGAAACCTCCATGTCACTACCCCCAGTGTTTGAGTTGTGACAGTTTTGACAAAGACAAGCCAAGCCTGTGACAAGAGGATGAGCATTGTAGGAATGAGTGAGGCAAGAATGCACCGGGGAGATCTCCCGATGATGTCGTTTGTTATATCAGTAAGGACTCTTTTTATGTGATTGATTTTTTTTTTTTTGTTTTGTGGTGTGTAAGTTTGTTTGTAATAATGACGATGTCTTCATTGTCTTTTCTTTGGGTGTTTTATTTTATTTTTTTTATTACTTATACTAACAGAGGTGGTTTCTCCATCTTCCGAGTTGGTTATTTATCCATCAAATCTAAGTCTTGACAGTGTTTTGTTCCCACTAGAGTTCCTTCTACGTGGAGTTAGGAGTGGTCTTAGTACTACTGAGTCTTGGCCTTTGATTGATCGAGAAAATCCATTGATTGTCTAGGTTTTGTTAAAAAAGAGCTTTACATATGTACTCGATTTCAGTGTGTTGAGGTATATATCCACTATCGAGTCGCAAGCATATATATTTTCTTTAATCGTCATTCGATTTTACTGTTGATCTGTTATTGTTGAAGGGTTTTTTCTCATGTAATATGATATTTTTTATGTTTGGTATTTTTGTATCTTCTTAATAAGTTTAATGGAAATTTTCCTTTAAAAAAAAAAAAGCAATTCTAAATGTCACATCATGAAATAATGACATATTGCATTTCATAACTTTACGTTAAAATTATAATATAAGCTTTTGATGACATTTTGGTGAATTTTGCTATTAACTCACTAAAATTTATTCTTAAAAATTACGGTTATTACAAGGACGGGTTAACGAGTAGACCACCCCAGCCCCACAAATCCGTCTCATTGTCATCCCTATTCATCTACAAATCAAACAGGAATTGCAACGTGGTCCAAAAAGGCATGGTTCTTGTTTGACATTTAAAAAGTAGATTCATATTACACCCCAAAAAAAGAAAGAAGAAAAAGAAAGAGAGAGAAAACTTTCAGTTCATTCCACTGTATGTATGGCCACATCCCGCCAACCAATCATCAATGCACGCTTCATCAAAGAATAATAAAATAATGATAACAACAATAAAATAGTCAATGCATATGTCCTTTGAAATCCTATAAATTTAACGGTCTTGGAGCAAATACGTGTACAAATAAACCAAGCCAATACGTTCGTATTATATCTCTATTTCTCTCTCCTCGTGGCATATCCCAACTCACTGCTCCTCATTGCCTTGTTTCTTGTCGCCACCACTTCACTGGCCAATTGCCAATCCCAAATACGTGAAGTCCGTGTGTTTGGCATGGCAGCCGTACAAACCGGCTTTTCACCACTATCTCCTCTGCAACCCTTGGTTGGTGCGAACGTGACCTTGTCCTGCGATGTCGGTCGGACTTCTGTTGCTTCCCCCGTCACGACCAATTCTAGTTTGATGTTTGAAATCGCCGTTGAGCGTCCGAAAGCAGCGTTTGTCAATCCACGTCAATGCGCTGTCTTTGCCAACTCCTCTGTTGGTGTTGGCACCATCACTCTCCAACTCCTCACTGTGCCTCTTTAACTGAAATCGAGATTTGCTGTCCCAAAATTTTCTATCTCTCCAATAATATCATGTCACGTTATCTAAATTTAAGAATTTAGCTATATAAAATTGTTAAGTTTTAAAAATTCTTAAACAAATTAATGAGTTGTCAAAACCTTATTGAGAGGACAACTTTTGAGATATAAAAATGAGATAGTAGATCTAGACTCCTTTATCTGATGTTGCCAAGTGATTTTGATGAGGCGGTACAAATGGCTGCACATTTGATTTTTATACCAGATTCACTTCTATAGAATTTGGTAATTTGACATATGCAAAATGATTTGTCTTCACCATATATACATGTAGGCAGCTCCTTTACTGCATATATATATGTGTGTGTTTGTTAATTATCATAAAAATAACTTCTAGACAAAGAACTAAAAACTTTTGTTAGGCAATATACTATCCATGTTGAAGTAATAATAAGGAGGAGTTAAAAAATATATGGGTGTGTCATATTATTTTCTGGTCCTTGTTTAATTTATGTTGCCATTCAATCTATTCTACGTTTTCTTTTCATTTAATCCTTTTTACTTTTTATTTTAATAAATTGAATTAGGAGCTTCGGTGTGAGATGTGTTGGGGAAAATACCCCTATATCTGAAACGCAGTAGAAAAATAAACTAAAACATAAATGAAGAGAAGATCAACGTAGTTCGGCAAAATTACTTACGTATACAAGAGAGGGAGAGTATTTTCACTAACACCTTTAGAATTACACCCTCATCAAACTCTCTCAACCTCTCTCTACTCAAAACCTCTTACACCGTTTGCATATCTCTCTTCTCACTTTTCTCAAAAGGAGACACACATTCTCTCTATTTTTTCTGAACACCCACACAAAACTCTTAGCACAATACATTTATTTATAGGCTCTTACCGTAACAAAAAACACAACTTTCCCCAACTCATAAAATAAAAACTTACCCGAAAACTAATTTAAGTCATATACATAATAATCTCCACCTCGACTCAAATTCTCTCACCTCACACTCACGCTTAACAAGAATAAACATGTGTTGAGTTCAAATTCTCATCGAACTTGACACGAGAACCTGATTTCTTCTTCCTCCATGCTTTGTCTTCATTTGTCACCTGTTGCACTCTTTCACTCTTGTAACTTCTTTCACAACAGAAGAAGCCCTTTCTTGACGTGGCTCCACCTTCATAGCTCCACCTATAGCTATCTTTCCTGTCAACTTGTACAAATTCTTTACTTTTTCACCCTTCATAGCTACCAAAGTACCTCATCTAACTTCCATAAAACCAACTTTTGTAGGAATCACAGCCCAAAGTGTCCAAAGCCCCTAAAGAAATTAAACTTCTCCTTAGTTGAGGAACATGCCTAACATTTGCCAATGTCCTCATAACTCCATCAAACATCTTCATCTTCACAGTACCTATATTCTAATGGCTTTAGCACTCGAATTATCGGCCATCAAAAGTGTACCAGCATCACAGGGCTTATAAGAATCAAACCATTCATTATGTGGACACATATGGAATGAACATCCTGAATTCAAAATCGAAGAGTTAGAATTATCTCCATCAGCAACAACAGAATAAACGTCATCTTCGCTATCAAACCTGTCACCAACAGTGTTTGCAGATTTTGTCTCTTGAGCTTTTTGCTTTCTTTTTTCTTCAAGGTGCCTTTTCAGTTCTTCACAATTTCTTCTAATATGCCCCTTCTTAAGGTAGTAAAAGCACTCAACTTCCTTTGATGAATGTGACTTTGGAATGAAGTTTTCCAAGTAGAAATGTTGATTTATATGAGGGGTTTATCTTATGTATTGGACCAGACCCAAAGTGATATTTATTTATGTGATAATTTTGTTTGGGATAAATCAATTCACTTTAACAGATATTTTTGTGGATAAGTGATTGCATATTTGTGTGATGTATCTTTTGATTTATCAAAAGGTTAGGCACCACATGATGACAATTTCTCCCGATAAGTTGGAGATATGTCATGCAAAGACGATGACAATGTTATTCATATATAGGAAACAGATTTGTGCTTATTATGACAACATTATTCATGGACATAGGGAACAAAATTGTGAGGACACGAAAATGAAAATAGTTACTTCATTAGTATAAAGATTTGTTTGCGCTTGTTGAGGTTAGATATCGTATCATCTTATCTCTCACCATCTACGTATCAAATCAGATTGTTCAAAGACAAAGAATCAGCCTAGATATGCTAACAAGTCATCAGCCGACCCAAGGAATGACTCCTAGACGAGTTACATATGAGTCACCAGATAGATCATCCAGATGACTTCCCGACCAGTCATTGATGAGTCCCAGTCTAAAAATAATTGGGAATCTCCTGGATAATTATCATAATTATCTATTTATCAATTTTGGGATTTGGATAATCCTTCCAGCTCGAAATATATTTGAATTTGGCTTCATAATTCAAATATATTAATTTAAATGCAATATCTAATCATAAGAGGAGTGGATAATCCTAATATTATTCAAATTCAAAATTGAATTTGGCTTGGGATTGGGTTCCCTCATCAAAGCCAATAAATAGGAGGCTTTCCCACATGTTCAAGGCATCCTTTCATCGTATGATCTCTTTCTTAGAGCAACCCTATGCATAAATCGTCCAACAGAGAGAGCTGATTATTGAGAGATTGAGAATCATCCAAGATTGTTCAAGAATCGCTATTGGAACCCTCATGCCACCTTCACTTCACCGGAATTCCTTAATTCTGGGTTTTCCCCAACACTTTTGTACGTGATTTCCCCCTTTTCTTATCTCTCCCATTCTTGGCTTACACGAGCTCTATTGTATTCTACTACATACATAGTGAATGCTCTTGATGCACCGATAGAGAATGTATCCCACGAGATTATGGGTGAATTTCTATAAAAAAATCCATGTCTCTTTATTTATTTTCTGCACTTTACTTTCTTCGTTCATGCACAACCCGCTAAATCAACTCTAGGCGACAGATCATGCTAATAATCGACACCAAATCAGTCATTGGCCATCAATACAAATTCTGCTGTAGATTTCTCCATCTACAGTTTGGTGCCCACCGTGGGGCCTATGATTGAAAAATTGGAAGTTGAGTGTCCTGTAAAATTTGCCGCCATGAATGAGGACGCCAATCACTCTACAAGCTTGGCTCCGGGCACAATACTTCTATGGGAAAATCATGAGGCCGATTGTGAAGAACATGGAGTAATTTGAATGGCTCATCCCATCTCAATTCTTTAACAATTACTGACATCTGACTTGCCACTCATGGGTTCCACGACAACCTACCAACAAGCTACTAATGACTTTCCCAGGAAGACTCACAGTTGACTCGTGCATGACTATTAACTCCACACTGATTCTATATCAAACCAAGATTCAACATCATCTACCACAATGAGTCTTCAGTCGCCATTCATTTAGTCACCGACAGTCTCTTTTCACTAGTCACTGACAAGTCTCCCACCACCAGTCATCACCAACAATTGGACTCCACCAAGATGGCTTCAAAACACCTGGTTGTTTCTATCCTATCCCTATTTGGCCATGCTTTGATCTTTTCTCTAGTTTGATGATTTTTTTTTTTGTTTCAAACCAGTGGAGTAATTGTCTCGAGAGATCATGAAGTCACAAACTCTAACGGGATGCCTATCCCTATAGTGAAGAAGAGGAAGTCTAGTCACGTGACAAAGGAGAAATCTTTTAAGAATATCAAACTCCTGCCCAACAAGCTCGTCAAACGACTCTTTGTCAGGAGATCAACTTAGGTTACAGACAAGTCACGAATGACTTACCAATGAGTAATGAATGAGTCACTAGTCATACCAACCAGCCAGTCATTAACGAGTCGCTGGTTGATGATGGTCGGCTAGTCATCAGCAACTCACGAGGCAATGACGGCCAAATATTCAATGACGATCAACCTTTCAACAACAAGCCGGCTTCTTGGCCTCCATATCCATGTTGTGCAGGGAGAGGATCAAACGATGGAAGCTGCCACCACAACGACTCACTAGTCTTACAGCGACTCTCGAGTCCTACATCGACACATGAGTTCTATAATGGCTCATTTATGAGTCTTGCAAAAGACTCACTCATGAGCATAACAAGGACTCAACCACGAGTCTCACAGTGACTCATGAGTCTTGCATTGACTCACAATTTCCATATCTATTGCTCACACGCCACATGGATCATCAGAGCTCGTCATTACAGATCATCTTTATCTAATTCTTTTTTATTTAACTATTTGCTATCCAGATACCACTCACAGGTCATTTGTTTGCTAGGATTTATACTTTCAATCCTTTAGGATTTATACATTCTCTTATCAAGAACTCATCATTAAGGCACATAGGATTGTAATAGTCGAACTACGTTTAGACTTGATCCCTACACATGGGAATGTAGGCAATTCATGTAACAACAAACGAGTGAAGTCCTAGTCATTTAAAATCCTATGTCTCTCCTTCTTTTGTCAATAACATCTATAGGAATGGAGCCATGAGTCCTATCCGCGACTCAACGGCGACTCATAGGACTCCTGATTCACGAGTCCTACAATGATTCATTCATGAGTCCTACAACGACTCACTCACGAGTCTCCCAGCGACTCACTCATGAGTCTTTCGACTCTCGAGTTCTACCATTAACTCACGAGTCATACAACGACTCCCCTACAAGTCTCATAATAACTCACGAGTCAAAAAGTGGGTCGCATGACTAGTCACACCATTAGTTAACTCATAACTCGATTCCTAGAATAAGCTGTTAACAAGTTGCAAAATGCAAAGCCTCTAAAGTCGGGAGCAAGATGGACTGTAAGTTGTAAACTGTCGGTACAGATTGTTGGATCATGGGCACTCTATCGTAGACCTTGAAAAGGTCGTTGCTATGGACCGCTCTCAATGGAATCCCCAGTCCGTTGAGAACCCTTCAATCACGACACAACTTGTCATGGGGGTTGATTACCCCCTGCCTGTACGGAGGCCTGGGCTGGTTTTCACCATCGCCAACTCAAGGGTTACCCTAGCTACTGTGAAAAGTGCACCCTTCTAGAGTATTTTGTGACATGTCAAAGCTGAATGAGCACCCATTACATCAATTTCACCAATAACAGTGGAAGTCCCGGTACGAGGAGAGGGCCCCTATGTCTAGTCAAACCCTCACTTGATGAGCTATACTTTTCCAGCTCTCGAATTGAAGCCGGTAATTGTGACGTTGCCAACTTGACAAGTCAATGCCGGCCTTCGAGCTGATGCCGACATCACAGTCAATGCGGTCAATTATATCCTTGAATAGATTTAGTCGGCTAAGGAATCCAACAATCTATCTCTCTCTAACAAGATACGTACTCCTCCTTTTCTCTTTAGAGTATTTCTTAATTTATTTCAATAAATTTAAAAAAGACTTGGAGGGGAAAGAAGGAAGCACCATCACAAACATTATCACGTCTGGTGTAATCAAGTAGGAATCTATATGATTCCTTGGCAATCGGACTTGGATAATTTAAAATTTTTAAACCTTGGTTCAATTTGCACACATCACAGCTCAACGAGTAGTCAACAGTGCTTAGCAGCCACATGCGACTCACCGACCTGTCACCTGCGACATGCTGGCTAGTCACCCACGACTTTGCATTCATCAATGACTCACTTATTGGTAGTGACTCGCCAAACGACATGCCTATAAGTCAATCAACTTACGACTCACATGTCGGCAATGGATTGCCAAATGACAGGCCTACGAATCAAAGAATGCCCCACGAGTCACTCACTTGTTCATCTAAATCGGGGGCTTGAAGCTTAATCCCTCATACACACAATGAGTTCACTTGATCGCATCAAGTTACTTTCAGTATGGGAACCTCGAACACTCTATGTATCGAGAACGCATTTAGCTTTCATACGACAGCCTAATTGTTGGCTACGCACTTGCATATCGACGACTACAGGGTAAGACCCGTGGATGCACCGTACCTAGTCAAAGAATACTAAAAAAAGAGGTGGCTCACTACTCTTTAGTTGAATTAGCAGTCACATCAACTCATTTCACGAGTCAATCATTCACATTGACTTATGCATTGATCAAACACATCAACCCATAATTCAAACAACTTCTTCTAACTCATGCGTCTCGCAGTGACTCGGAGTCTCGTAGTGACTCAAACTTTTCACATCGACTCTCGAGTCAACTACTCACGTCGACCCTTGAGTCGATTGGTCACATTAACTTTCAAAATGGGACTTGGGAACCTCATACCCATATAGAAGAATGTGCATACAACACCGTCATGGAAAGCTCAACGAGGTATTAGCAAGGATTAATCGACAAAACACCTCGACTCAGTTATAATGACTCAGGGGCTAGCAAATCTTATGATCATGGTTTGAGCAGCTCACCATTGGAGATAATGATCCGTCAACCAATCGATCACACCTTCACACAAGTTGAGAAGTAGTCCTTCACCTCATCTCGCAAGTTAATGACATTATCATTCGATCAGACACAAGACATATCAATAACTCAATGAGTTAGCCGACTCGAGCTTCATGGCTCACTTGCCATTCATCACTTCTATGTCCATTGGGGATACAAGTTCACCCTTGGGACAACTCTTCAACCAACTCCAACAAATGAGCTAACTCCCAAACAATCATATCGACTCCTCACATGACATGTCAACAACTCTCCAGCCTTAGCAACCTCAAACGCACTGATCTAAGAAATCGGGGGCCCATTAGAGCAACTCCCTCAATCGATTTCTTTTCATTGACTCGATCTCGTCATAGATCCCTAATGATCATTGTTTTAACCAATTCAACTCAATTGGCTTATTGCTTGACATCAAACAAGGGGTCAGGATCATCACATCCCAGCATCAATGATTGTATCACTTTAGAATGCCTAGTTACAATCGCTTCAAGCTACGACTGTCAAGTCGAATATTAGCTTTATTCATCAACAGCCTGAAGAACTTCTTCAAATCTCTTCAATGAATCAAGGACATATCAAACAATGGAATTGACAATGCAAACAGTCTGACCAAGCGGCAGAATAATCGCCTAGATCTCACTTCACACTACTTGACAATAGAAGACTAAGAGATAGGCGTTTGTGATTCAACGAAGAATTGACATCAGACGAGAACAATCGATCAAGTTAACAAATGACTTGACAAGACACTCTTGTAGCCGACTTCCATTGACTAAGGAGTGGGGGGCTTACTATTGAGGTCAAATTTTGTACTTCATCTCTTACCATCCACATGTCAACTTGGTTCATTCAAAGATAAAGAATCAGCCTAGATATGCCGACAAGTCATCAGCTGACTCAAGGAGTGACTCCCCGACGAGTCACATATGAGTCACCAGACAGATCATCCAAACGACTTCCCAGCCAGTCACTAATGAGTCCCAGTATGAGAATAATTGGGAATTTTCTGGATAATTATCATAATTATCTATTTATTAATTTTAGGATTTAAAATAATCCTTCGAGCTCGAAATAATTTGAATTTTTCTTCATAATTCAAATACATTAATTTAAATACAATATCTAATCACAAGAGGAGTGGATAATCCAGTAATGACCCATGCTTCCCTTTGGTATGATATTGTCCACTTTGAGCCTCATGTCTATACGATTTTACTTTTGGGCTTACCCAAAAAGATCTTGTACCATTAGGAGGTGGTCTTTTTACTTATGAACCATTACCTATATTCATCTCCAAGAGATGTGGAACTACACAACTTACCATTTCCTTGTAAGGATTGATGACTGTCACAATCATTATTCCTTTTAGGGCCCAACGTCTTCATTGACCATTCTTCCGATTAGGTGTAGACTCTAATACCATTTGTAATGAGGCCTGTGTGGCCAACGAATAATTGACGAAGGATTCATCAAAAAAGAAGAAAAAACAAAAATCAATGCATGGTTGTGTTGTCACCTTACTAAAAAGTCAAAGGTCAAGGGTTGTGGAGAGAAGGGAAAAAAAAAAAAATCTATAAATGCTTCAGCACTAGCCTTCTCCATACGTATGAAAGGGATTCTAATTCTAAAGATTCTTTCTACCATAAATGGATGCCAATCTTGAGAAAAGTTCTGCAATGTCATTCAAAAACGCAGGCTATTTGTTTGACAATTTAAAAACTAGATTCCCCCCACTTATGATCAAAGCCAAATATATATATATATATATATATATGAATAGAAAAAAGAATTAAAAAAAAGAACAAAAATGAAAAAAAATTAAAAGAAAAAATCAGCTTATGGCACTGTAAGGCCAAATCATGCCAAACCAATGATCGACGATCGATTCATAAAAATAAGAAATAAAATAAAGTCAATGCGCAAATCTTTTGAAATCAAACCAGTACTTTCTCATATGATCTCGATCTCTTTTCTATCTCAAACAATTATCTCTCTCGTCATGACATATCTCAACACGCGGCTCCTCATCAACTCTTCAATACCTTGCCTTACATGCGACTATGGCTAGAAAATACGTACACAAAATTTCCTAAAAATAAGAAACAAGGCGATCGAATATTGGCGACATTAGGGCATGCCGGAACTTATTCTTTATAGCCAACAAGCAAAGCCTTTTTATTTTTATTTTTAATTAGTCAAGTTTTACAAAAAAAAGAAAAAACGAAAAAAGAAAAAAAATGGTCTTTCAAGCATGAAATACAAATGATAAGTAAAAATAGAAAAATCAACAGCAAACAAAATAATAAATAATTAACCAAAGGAGAAATCATTAAAGATTGTCTCAATTTTAAACGGCCATCTCCATATGAGCATCAAACTTGTAAATGTGATCTTCAGGTTATTTATTTAATTTTCTTCAAAACTGTACCCAACTTTTGCTAATCTTTCTCAAGAATCATAAACGATAATTTCTACATCTTTCCGAACAAGCAAACGATTGTTGAATTCATTATCTTCTTTTAGAGTTCCACTCCTCCGCACAGACTTCGTTTACTATCTATCTTGCTCTAAAGCATATATATTTTTTGAATTATTTTTCCTCAATTTTTCTTAATCACTAAAGTAAATTCTTTATTATTCACTAGATCGACTTAGATTTTAGTAGCAACCATGCTCATTTCTTAACAAGCATTGGATAGAAAAACTTTTTCTCTCTCCTTATGATCTAGACTAAAAATTGTCTCTTCCTCTTGCTGGACACTCCTAGTGTAGGATAATTCGAAACAAAATTTCCACTGTAACTTAAATCATACAATTCTTTGATCATCTAATTTTAGTATTTTATGTTGATTGTTGAAATGGCCAATTTTAAAATGGAAAATACTAAAATATAACTAAAAAAAAAAAAAAAAAACTCTCCATTTACAGTTAAAATGTGGTGCATGCCCCTGCCTTTAATGTAAATTGATAATGAGTGAATAAGATATGGGATATCATGTTCTTAGGGCATGTTTATTTTGCATCAGAGGTACAAGGAAAACGAGTAGTCATTCTCTTTCCTATTTAATCATGTGTTTACTTACAAATTAGGGAATGAGATTTTAGTGGTTCTAATATAATATATGGAATGAAGAAGGGGAATGCCAATCCTTACATGCCTCTTGGTATTGACTTCTTGTCAAAGCAAATACAAATCAAATTTACTCATATATCCTTAATGAGTTTCCATGTACTAATGTTTTTTATTATATAAAAATTAGATATTTTAGTAATTACATTAGTAAGATTAACATTATTATGATTAGTAAATACTAGGAAGGGAATGTAATTGTTTCCCTTTACATCAATCAATAGTTAAGTAAACACTAGAAAGAAACTCAATTATTCTCCTTCCAGTCTATTATTTTAGTTTCCAATCTCATTATCTTTCTCATTACATTTTTTTACGGTTTATTAAATGTGCCCATTGAGTGAAATACAATAATTTGATTTGTATTTGATAAAAATATCTTTCCACATAATTAACTTGAAAAGTTATTTTTGTCATGTATAAAAGAAAGAGTATCTCCCTTAATACTGTAACATGTCTTCGTAAAATAATTATTATTGTTAGATCTTATGTTTGCAACGTCAAAAAACTTGTTGTGTGAAATCTCACAGGTGTAAGAGTCACACAAGTAATAAAGTGATAAGTAAGGTTTTGATCCCATGAGGATTGTGTTTAAATTTGAGTTAATTACTAAAATTCGTTAGTGTTAGGATTTTTTGATTGACCAATTGAATATTAACAAAAAAGCAAATTAAAATAACCAAATAAAACTGAAGGAATAAAAAGACATAAACATAAAAAGGTTCTAGGGTCTTGACTTCACTGTATCCTTCCTATTAAGAAATTGCTAACTAGTCTCAATCAATTCATTAATCAAGGGCTCAAAATTAACCTCATTACCTCTCTCAAGTGTCAAATGAGATTATATACATAAGTGTCCAAATTAATATCCCTATCTAATTTGTTTACCTACACATTTATTAAGTACATCCTTTTATGATTATCAAAGTGTTATTAGTCTCCTGAACTCAACAACAACTAAAATTGTATTTCCCAAATCAATAAATGAATTAATCTCTTTTGAGCATTAAAATTCATAAATCAAATCTATTAATTCATTTCCCAACAAATTAGAAGCATTAAGCATAGAAAAACACAAATGAATTGAATAGAGATTTTATTAACAATTAACTAAATCATCAAAATATAGTTCAAGTAGAGCTACATTAAACCCTAGAACCAACAAACTACACAATACCCATAAATGAAAATAAACACAAAATTAGACAAATCAAAGGTCCAAGTATCATCCAATCACAAAAATAAAAGAGATAAGGAAAAGGAATGAAAACCCCAATGATCATTTCCACAAATCTTCAAGTTTTCCCCCAATTTTCCATCTCTTTTTCTTTGCTCTTCAAATGCCATCTCTCTTGGAATTTATTGAAAATAAAGTCTAAAACTAAAATTAAAAACTAAATCCTAAACTACTTTTTTTTTTTTGACTTTTTTCTAATTTTCTATTTTTTTTTTCTTTTTCTTCCTCATTTTTCTTTCTTCTTGGCTGTTGGGTTTGGCCTCTGTTCTTGGCCTTCGAGTCTCCCAGCTAACTCTCCTTGCTTTCACCCCCATCCTCTCTCTTTTCTACTTTTTCTTTTCTTTTAATCCTTTGTTTTTTCAATTTTTAATTTTCCTTTTTTGCTTCAGCAGCCACTGGCATGGGCCCCGCCACTAATGCGACTGGTCACTTGCAGTGAGGCAAGAGGACCTAGTAGTGCGGTTCAGGTGGCGACTTCTAGCTGGGTGACAAAGCGAGCTCACGTGGACTCTGTAGGTGCACCAGCAGTGGATCACTAGCACTAATGTAGGTGACACGTGGTGCTTTTCTATTGGTGGCCATGATAATTCGAAGTTTAATCCTTTTTAGGCTATTTGATAATTGTTTTGCCCCCCAATTTGAATCCAAAATTCCCTTTTTGTCCATTTTCACCTAATTAACCTACACAAATTAAAAAAATTAATTTGTTTAGAAGGGTAAATCAATATTGACATATTAAATTTTATATTAGCCTAAATAAAATTACACAAAATTAAATAAAATAGCAAAAACTACTATAAATTAAAATAAGCAAAATTAAACATAATTAACTTAAAATTAATTAAATTGCTCAAGAACATAGCCAATTTATATGCGTAAAAGAGGTAAAACAACTCTATTTTATAGAGTTATATATCACATGTCTTTGTAAAATAATTATTATAGTTAGATCTCATGTAAATATATTAGATTGACATGAATCTATTAACATAATCTTATGTTGTTATCAGTATTATATAGAAAATTAAATGGTTATATGTGACAGTAGTTATACCTTATTTGACTTAGGACCTTAATTAAATTGTCACATCATAAAAATGATCTGATGTAACAAAATTACATGACACTAAATCTAATCTTAATGGTCACGTTTTGAAAATGTTGAAACATGTAATGTTACAACTTTAGATTATGCACAGAACCTAAGTTTTATAGTACATGAAAATTTTTGAATTAAACTTATCAATTCACTTAACTTTTCATTTCAAAAGTTTGGTTATCACAGGAACGTACCTAGATGACTTCTCATATCTAGGAGTTATTTTTTAAAGTGATCTAAAAAAAGAGAATCATGTTGTTTAGAGCTTTATTATACGAGAAAATCATAGCGTTCTTAGGCCTACTTTCATAACTCCTAACCCATTGTCTTGTGCATTTAACGCTCTGCAGTAAGGCTGAGGAGATGCTGAATGAGGATCGAAGCTTGAAGTGAGTAGTGGAATAAAAACGAGCTCTTGATCTTAGAGTAGGACTAGTTCTGAAGGCAAGCTACCAACGTACAGTGTAGCCGCTGGGACGGAGACATACTTTGAGTTCAGTGGGGGCATAACTAAAGATTAAAATTGCATACTAGTTATTAGCATGAAAACCAAGTAAAATTTCCCACACTTTTTTATAATGAAATTTTAATTAAATAAGCAAGACATCACAATTGTTCTAGACGATTTCTTAATTTTTGATGTCTCTGCATAATAGCTGAGTTGCCAATAGTATCAAAAATGTTTTTCTCAAAGTAGATAACTAAAATCTGGATGACATTTAGTGGGGGCACAATTAACTTTAAAAGACTATAAGTTTAGGAAAAACTATTTGAATTTTTCTTTAACCAAAAAAAAAAAAAAAAACTATATGAACTTTTTTTTTTCCTCCCAGTGGGGGCACATATCCCCACTAGGGCCCCCCTCCCTCCGTGCATGAGTGTAGGGCTAAGAGTCTGAAGGCAAGTCATTGAAGAAAGAAGATGGTGTGAGTTCTTCATTTATAGACTAGCAAAGTTGTAATTCCAATATTTTGTAACTACAGGCCTGTTTGGTTTAAAATTTATTTTAAACTAAACTGTACTTTTTTCATTATGATTTTTGTCTTTTTCTGAAAATTTTTTTTGAGTTGGTATGTTCAGTGTCCGCAGTTTTTTTTTCCTAGTAGTTTTTTTGTTGCCTTAAATAAGAGTCAATTGTTAATTAGTTATTTGCTTTTTTTTTTCCTATTAATTTTTTTGTTGCCTTAAATAACCATTTCATCGAGTCAAGTATTAATTAGTTATTTACTTTATACAATAATTTTTTTTATTGCCTTAAATAACCTTATCATCGCATCGATTATTAATTAATTATTTACTTTATAAAATGATTTTTTTATCGCCTTAAATAACCATATCATTACGTCAATTATTAATTAGTTATTTACTTTATACAATTTTATTCTGTTATCATATTGTATTGTCTAGATAATACTAGACAATACTTGTGTTTACCGTTTCTAAGGAAACAACAACTGAGTTATATGTTTTCTTTTCCCTTTTCCCTCCTTTTGTTTTGTTTTGTTTTTCTAATTCTTGTCATCTTGTAGCTAGGTACAAAAATGGAAAAACCAAATCCATTCATAGATGCAAGTGCATATTTGGTATACTTCTCACACTTAAATCCCATTAAATAACCAGCTACTAGTCTAAGGAATCAAAATTTATAAACTACTTCTTAGAGTGTTCACACACACACACACACACACAATATTTTATATATATATATATATATATAATATACATATATAGGACTAAAATAATTTATGCTGCAAAATACGGAACTAAAAAGTCCTTCCAAAGCATTAAAATAGTATAAGGTTTTGTTATAGAAAATTCCAACCTGAAAAGGTCAACAAAAAGAATGTCAAGTGTGTATAATTTATTGATTTGTTGAACAGATTTGAGGCAAAATGGGCGAGGATGAAGACGGGGGTGCGCATGGCACGCGACGGATGGGTCCTTCCACGCGCAAAATAGCAGTAAAGACTGAGAAGGCCTCGTGTTCTCCATAATCTCCACATGCAGTCTGAACTTCAAGCCTGTGTTTCCTGTACGCTTTTAGTGATAAAATAAGTATTTATTAGATTAAAAAAATGTGAAGAAATTAAATATGATAAGGGCCACATTTCGTTTGTTTAGAAATCAATTGTTTGGGATTCTAAGTATTGTCTAGATTCCTGTCTTATTAACTGTCCTCATAATTAATTTTTATTTTTTTTAATCTAAATTTATTTATCAAATGATATTAGAGTCAGACTTTACATGTGATGGTGGATTTGGATCAAATCTATTTACATAACATGCTAGACGTGAGTGAGGATGTTAGATTGTGAATTTGTTTTACATCGCCAAGTTATTGGATTTGTTGTAGTGTTTTTATGTAGAACTAGTGTATCCACTCCCCTTAAACTGGCTTCTCGGGATGAATTCCAGCTACAAATTTATCAAAATCTCATTTAATCGTTTATGTTTTAAGTATTTTTTACTATTAATATTAAAAAAAATAATAATAATGGAGACACTAGATTTAGATTCGTTCTAATAATGTATTATTGAATAGGTTAGGTTACTTTGGCGTATCAATAATTGTCCTCTCCCCATTAAATTAAGATAGCCACATCAGAAAGACGAAAATATTGTATTTAGAAGGTTCACTAACTATTTCATAATTAATTATTAATTTCTTTTGTGGCCTAGATTTGATTAGTGATTCTTTGAGATTGTTTACAAAAAATATTAAACAATTGCAAAGGATTAGATAATTATATTAGTTCAGGTTTTTCTTCTTTAATTATTATTTTTTTTATGGTTCGATAAATACATGTCAAGATCTTCTCACTTTCTTATAGCAAACTCATTATCCTTCGAAGAAAAACCGAAACTAGCCCCACAAAAATGTTAGCGTTATCTCCTCCTTTGTCTTCAACTAATTTTGCATATTGGCCCTTGGAAGATCCTGTAGGCCATGATGACCAAAACTATTTCTACAGAGACATAGAGCCTGCTAATTCGGATCAGTCAGTGTTTCTTAATTTCCCGACTCCGCCGCCATCTGATCAGCGCTCGCGGGCTGAGCTCGATCATCAAGCCGCTACGCCATCAACGACGGCAGACGTTTCCAGTGATCTCAGCATGGCTGTCAAGAAGCTTAACCACAATGCTAGCGAGCGCGACCGCCGCAAGAAAATTAACCACTTGTATTCCGCTCTCCGTGCGCTTCTTCCAGCTTCGGATCACACGGTAGTCCAATAGGTTACCCTTTTTTTTTTTTTCGTTGTAAATGGAAGGAAAAAAAAAAACTTCAAATAGTATCTTCACAATTAACGTTCTTTGACATTGTTACTATGAGCAGAAAAAACTGAGCATCCCAACTACAGTTTCGCGCATTCTAAAATACATACCGGAGCTACAAAAAGAAGTTGAGGAACTTGTTCGAAAGCGGGACGAGATTTCATTGACAGCTAATTCAAGACAGCAAGGAAACCTACAAGTTCACCAAGAAATTAATAACCAAACAAAAACCGCATCTCGAGCTGCCTTGTCTTCTGTTTCAGCGAGTCAGCTCAATAATAAAGAAGTTGTAGTTCAAATTTCGACGCTTAAGTTGGACAAAAACCCGTTATCCGAAATGTTGCATAACTTGGAGAAAGATGGGCTTTCAGTGCTAAATGCCTCTTCCTTTGAGTCCTTTGGAGGGAGGATTTTCCATAATTTACATCTTCAGGTATATTTCTCTCAATTTTCCGACATTAAACACACAAATTTTCTGCCTTTGATTTTCTAATGAACTGTTTCTTTTTTTCTTTATGCATTTTGAATCATTCATATACAGATGGAAGGACCGTGGAGCGTCGAATGTGGGACTTTAAGCAGGAAGCTTTCGTCTTTGTATGATGATAAGAAGGAGTTGCTTGTCTGAAGTCTGTTGTTGTTTGTTTGTTTCTCTCTCTTTGTTCGTTTTAAGACCTCATTTACAAGGAAAGGCAGAAGAAAAGCTCGGGTTAGAGATCTCGATTGGTACTGTAAATTGAGTCATAAGAAAACGAGTCTATTCAAATACAAGTGTTTAGTTTTAGGAAATACGTATAAATTTTTTTATCAATTTGTTTGTCTGTTTGGAGGGAAAGTCTTCTTGTTGATAAGTCTCAATGTTAAATTATCTCTACAGAGGAGGACTCTGTTTGGTACTGCACTACAGGGTCTCCATGATTTTGTTGAAAAATTTAGCGAACTGATTTTGTTCAAATTTAACTAGTAATTGTAAGCTTTGTAAAAATCAATGAAAGTAGTCTTATTAGGCCCTGTTTGCGGTAACTTTTCCGGACGGAGTTTTACCGTTTGATCCAAAGCTCCAAATTTACCTCTCACTTTCTCTTTCTTCCATTTTCAAAAAAAGCTAATTTTAAAAATCTCTAACCTTCTCATTTCAAATAAAAAATGAGATGATCTTATGTTTAAATGCTCACAAAGACGAGATTAATAAGAAAAGACCCAATTTGCATTTTTTTAACACATTTTGACACAAAGACGATGACTTTTCCCGTTCCGTAATCCATATCATTTTTTATTTTTTTTTGAGTGGATTCTCATCGTTGTGATAACTAATACAGGAAAAGCCACTCTGTAGTGAAAGGAATGACAAACTTATTATCTTATGCTGTTGTGAGCTGTACTTCAACTTGGTTAGGGAGTTTTTTAGGTAATGGTAATTGACTTATTTGCACATATCCCTTATTTGTATATATCTCGATTTGATATGGGATTCTTTTATAATTTCTTGCTTGCTTAACATAGCTCTGTATCAATGGTTACCCGAAACCATGCTTTGTATGTGTAATATGCCCTTTATCCTTAAGAAAAATATATTAAAAAAAAAAATGTTCCTAAAAGTCTCTCTGAATTATCATGGTATTGCTGTACTAGAAGCTGCTATTGCAACAGGCACGATAGAAACCGGAGACGATGACAACATCAACTGATCAAGTGGGACGAGAGCAGCAGAGTACGATGCTATCCTCAAAGATCTTACGACCAGAATGACTCAAGTATCGACACAGAACCAGACCCGGACTCCAACAGTAGCGTATGATGCTGCTGCTACACAGATCGGTATCAAACTTGATGGTCCCAAATCGTTGAGAAGACAAGTTGGGCTATATAAATGGCGACCACCCACAACCCGAACCGAACGATCCGACTGCCAAACAGTCATGGGAATCAATTGCTGTAACCTATTTTGATGGGACTGACACTTCTCAGGTTTATGATTTAAAGAGACGTGTACTCGAATGAAACAACCCGGAGGAATCCATTTAAGTCATACTGCAATGGTTTCCAAGGCTTATGGAGGGAGATCGATTTCCGACGACCAAATCCAATGGAGTGCGCTGGTGATATACAAATTAAAGTATAATTCTCTTCTTCAAGAAGACCGAGTTTGTATTTTCCTTGATGGAGTAGATGACAAACTTGACAAGATTCGGAGGGAAGATATCAGACAAACAGTCATGCTGACGAGCACTGGAAACACTACTGTTCAGTCTTCATAATAAAACTGACGCAGCAAGAAGTCAGAAAATAGCCAAATCCATGACTGAAAGACGAAAGAAGTGCATCTCTGTTCTTTGATATCTCAAATCTCTCAAATACAGTATTCCAAAAGCTGATTACAAGAAAGGCATATTAGCCTTCTATACAAGATACCAAAACTGAACGACCATGTTAATAAAAACGACATGACACGTGGGAATGAAAAACGACAACTTAAACTTAAAAGAAAGACGGCCAAACTACCACAACCTTGCATTGGACAGCCACTTGATAGAAACAGAGAGCACATCAAAGCTCCTACATCAAAAACTCCCATATAATGATTATGTGTGTGTTTGATTGGTTAGTTTGAGTTGAAATATTTTAACTGTAATAGTAAATTTTTTTGAATTTTCAGAAAAGACAAAAATCTCTTTAGAAAAAAAAAACAAAAGCTTTTTGGGAAAAAGACAAAAAAAAGTACGATTGGAGTTGAATTGAGATGATTAAACAAATAAATCCTATGTCATTATTATAGTTCTACGGTACAGATATAGTGTTTAATAAAGAATAATGTGTAGATTGATGTGGTCATTATCACATAGACTATGCGGTACTGTGATTAATCTAGTCGTCAAAAGGTAATGATAAGTCATTGTAGGATTAGTAAAGTATATGAAACATTAAATCATAAAATGACAGGATTATTAATATAAGGATCACAATGTTAAAAAATCAAGGAAATAAACGAAATTCCTTAAAAAAAAAATGGAGGAATATTTCCTTAAAAAAGAATTCATTTATTACCTTAAAAAAAAAAAAAACAAATCAATAAATGATATTTTGGGGGATAAAAAAATATATTAAAAACTAATTTCATGGAATTAAGCAATACAACACAACAAGTTCAAATTT
This sequence comes from Ficus microcarpa, assembly GCA_025413485.1. Lineage (NCBI taxonomy): Eukaryota > Viridiplantae > Streptophyta > Magnoliopsida > Rosales > Moraceae > Ficus > Ficus microcarpa. The sequence continues at coordinate 22,099,682 of CM046387.1, read as the reverse complement.
CCTCAAAAAGCAAAAAAAAAAAAAGTAGTTCAAAAAAAAAAAAAAAAAAACAAAGCTTTGTTCCTTAAAAAAAGAATAAAGCTGCCCAAAAAAAAAAGCATTAAAACAAAAATATTCTTCCCTTAAAAACAAAGTAAAATAAAATAATTGAAAATATTTAATCAATTTAGATATTGATTATGTTATATCAAAAACACATGTTACATACTTTAAAAAAAAAAATTCCCATAAATCATGCATTCATAAAATAAGGAGATTTTTTCCATTAAAAAATTATGAAAATTCAAATAAAAAACTCAGATCCTCAAAACGTAAGGGTAAACATGGAACAACAAAAGTTTGATATTCAAATTTTGTTCAAATTTAGAAATAAATTCATTTTGTGTAAATACTTTTAGGGCTTGTTTACTTTATAAAAAAAGAAAGGAAAAGTAAATAATAATTTTCTTTCCTAATTAATCTTGCGTTTAGGTACAAAATAGTAAACGAGAGTTTAGTAGGCCCAACGTAATAAAAGAAATGAAAAATAAGAATGTTAATCCTGAGCCCCACGTGGAATTGATTCCTGATCAACAGGAATGAAGGTTAAATTTACTCTTTTACCCTTCTTAATTTCTAAAAATAACACTAATTTTCTCCTCTTGTACTGATCGACTCCTCCATTTTCTTTCTTCCCCGCCAGATTTTCTCAGTAGTTCCGCCATTGTTCTTCTGCAAGGAAGCTCCAAATTCTCTTTCTTCATTCTCTGAACTCTTCTTCTTTTCCAATCTGACTTCCATTTCGAACTCTCTCTACTTTGTATCAGGATGCGCTCGGGCTTCAAATTTTCATCGCTCTTCCTGTGAATTTCCTCTGTGATTTTTTGAGAATTTCTGCTGTGAACTTTCTTTGCAATTTTCCGAGAATTTGCAATTCCTAACAGGTATATCCAAATAACTTTGATTCCCTTCTTAAATTTCTATAGCCTAGTTTTCTTCCACTAGATTGCAAAGTTTTGTGCGTTGTTTCAGTAAATTTTCATTGGTATTTTCCGCGATTTGCTCTGTAATTTTCTGAGAATGTGTTGTCGTGATTTTTGTAAAACTACAACATTCGATTTTCACAATTCCGACGATTATCAATAAGTATCAATGATCTAAATTTCTCACCAACCAAACCGACAAAAAAAAAAAAAACGCATAATACCAAAAAGCACTAGGAAGAAGAGTGGCAATACGTCTTCATTCTTGGAGAGAACTCTGACGCCGAAGGACTCGAAGGCCTCGCGACGGAGGGGACCAGAGTGAGAGGTGGAGATGCGAGAAGCCGGCAAGATTCCGGATCGGACGACTCCTCTGACAATGCTCTCCGCCATTTTTCCGGCGTCGATGAAGCCGAGCTTGTAGGTGCCGGGAGGGATGGGAAAAGCCTCCATTGATGGACTTCTCTGCTACTCTGCTACTGCTATTCTAGAGAGAGAGAGAGAGAGAGAGAGAGAGGACTCACTCTTGAAGATGGAAGACGCCAATGGTTTCGGAGGCCGTTTCGGATTTTTGGGCTTTTGAGGTGGCTATACCGTAAGTGTCCTCTAGCTCTAGGCTCGGAGGGGGAAATTTGCCAAAATGACAACCTCAAAAATTAAAATTAGCAAAATAACCTTATTTTATTTTAACACAAGAACAACCACAATCGTTCTTGATTATTTGAGATCATTTTACTAATAAAAATTTTTATAAAGTTATTTTACAAATAAAAGAAAGTGAATAAGTCGTTTTACCAATTCGCTCGTGCGGAGGCAATATTAATTTACACTCTAATTCGTTTTTAAATCATGATCTGACCTAATTTAAAATTGTTAAGGCCGCATTTGGAAGCCTGTCACAAACCTCTTGTTTTTCAAATTGGTTTTCAAAAGCTCGGATATTTAACATTGATGCACGACAAACTTATTATTTGTTGATAGCTTTCCCTATCAAATTTTTAATTTTTGGCACCTTACCCTTTAAATTTGTTAAATTATTGCAATATAATACATATTAATTTTATATCAAATATTCAAATCCTAACACTAATTTTCCAATTGGTGAGAGAAAGGGGGGTTTGGGATTTTAGGAGCCATAAGTCCAAGGTTTGATCGTTGACCGGCGTAAAAAAAAAATAGTAATAGATTAGTTAATATAGAAAAGGTGCACATGAGGTACTTACTAAAAAAATTCAAATATCCAAATTAATATAAAATTAGCTAAATAAGGCACGTTACAATAGCCATACTAAAAAGGAAAAATAACAACACATGCTCAAGGGTGAATTATGGGGTGAATCATTACTAATATTATTATCACTCTCATAGCATGACTATCGGAAAGACCAAAAATAATGGTACAAACGCCAACTTAAAATCTTGATTTTTAATATCAACTTATATATTATATGAGTTGTCATTGTACTATTGATGGTTATTTAAAATAATCATTAGTTAAATTAAAATTAAAAAGTTATATCTAATATAAAAAAAAATTAATAATTCATTATCTTATGAATTGATATTCAAAAATTGACAATAGAATTACAAATATCATCTCTTACAGGAAGGGAAAAAAAAGTGTCTTGCTAAGTCAAAGATTCAATAGCCCTCCTCTCCAATGCTAAAAATCTTGTTGATTAAAAAAAAAAAAAAACTATTACACTCTAAATCATTTCCATCGATCCAACGAAGAGAAGACAAATATTGATCAATAGGGAAAAATTTAGCAGATCTTACATCCCAGAAGAAAAATAGAGAGAGAGAATGGCAGAACTGTACAATAAGCAGACGAAAACATGCGCAAAGATAAGGCCAAGTTACCCACGAGAGCTATTCCAGTTCATAGCTTTTCACACACCTTCTCACCTTTTTGCTTGGGATGTCGGCACCGGTAGTGGTCATGCTGCTCGATCTGTATGTCAATACTCTATTTCGTCTTCTTTTTCCTTTTTTTTTTTCATGTTTCTTTTTTAATTTTTTAAATCTTTATAGGCCACTGCTTTGAATTTTTGAGTATTTTATGTAATTATTATTCAATTAACTTAACAGCCCAAGATTATCTGTTGTTCATTGGACAAAGAATATTGGTCATTTATTCTTAACTGTGAAACTTTTTGGTTTAGAAGTTGAGTTTGGGAATGTTGCATTAAAAAACTAAAAATAAATAAAAATAAAAACAGAGGGAAACTCTGTCAATTAGCAACCATTTGGTAATCCAATTTAAATTTGTGTTTTCTTTTATAAAAATTTAAATTTATTGTTTTAATTGCGGATTTAATCCTATATCCAAATGGGTCATATGTTTTTAAATTAAGCATTTTCATTTCATTGTACCAATTTTTAGTCCAATCGCATCCTGTGGTCCTATATGGTATTCTACGATATAATGACATGAGACTATCATCATCTCACACATTCAGAATTTCTCTTCTTTCCCAACAACACTTGCAGCTAGCAAAGATCTACAAGAACGTCATAGCAATAAACGCGAGCACAAAACCGCTAGAATTTGCACCGCAACTTCCCAATGTTCAGTTCAAACACACCTCTCCTACCATGTCCATATCCGAGGTTGAACAAAAAGTAGTACCAAAATCAAGCCTGGATTTGGTGACCACAGCGTAAGCCCTGCATTGGTTAGACCTTCCAAACTTTTACCAGCTAGTGAAGTGGGTTCTCAAGAAACCTCATGGAGTCTTTGCTGCCTGGTGCCACACTGAGCCCAGAGTGAACTCTGCGGTAGATGCTATTTTCCAATCATTCTACGCCATTGATTCTTTGCCCTTCTGGGGCTCTAAGGTTCGTAAAGTTGTCGATGATGAGTATCAAACTATAGATTTCCCATTTGAGCCTATGGATGGATTGGAAACACGGGGCCGGTTGAGTTTGTGTATGAGAAAGTTATGGATTTGGATAAGTTCTTTGCTTACATAAGGTCTTCGTCGGCGTATCAGATGGAGAAAGATAAGGGTTTCGAGCTCTTGAGGAAGAATGTGATTGAAAGGTTTAAGTGTGCTTGGAGTGAGGATGGTAATGACCAAAATGTTGTGAAGTTTCCTGTTCATTTGAAAATAGGGAGAGTTGGCAGTATTTAGTTGGAAAATTTGGAGTTATTTGTGGAATGTTGTTAGGCTCAATCAAAGATTGGCATTGGACTTGTTCTATAATTGATTCTTTATTTGATTTCTAGTTTTAGGGCCATTTGAAACATAGGTATCTATTGAAAATTTTCCAATTCAATTCTAAAACTCCCAACTTTACATCTCATTTTCTCTCATTTTCATTTTTAAAAAACTCAAACATCAAAAAATCCATATCTTTTTTTTATTTCAATTGGATATGATATGATTTTTTTCATATATATAAATTGTCCATAATTTTGTATACTTTTTGCTAACACATTTTAAAATTTTACATTATTTTATAACAATTCATTTTCAATTCACACTTTAACTATACATACATTTCAATTTCAATCTACAAAACTTCAACTTGAACTTATAAAACTCCAATTCCAACCATTATTCCAAACGGTTCATAAGTTCTTGAATTTTAATTTCAAAGTCAGCTTGGCTTTTAGTTCTTTTTTTTTTTTTTTCCTTCCTTATATAACAAAATTTTTTTTCTTTGTTTTGTTTCTTTTGTAATACAATTTAACATCACCACATGCATAACGCAAGTATAATTGGTTTCTGCCTCATGGTTTCACTTAGAACATACAAAAATATCATTCATAAGTAAAATCATTAAAATATAATTTAGCTATAATCAAGACTTTAAAATATATTAGAAGTAATGATTAGGGACCCCGTGGGCAACAAGGAATGACTCCCATCTAAATTTGGGATCCACTTGTCCATTTATGTGTGGAATTTAAACTAACTGATCTCACTTCCTTCTCAAAATATTGAAGACCTTTATCATTAAGGAGTCTTTATAGATACATGCACTTGTAGGCTTTGTTTGGTTGAAAAGACAAAGAGTGAGAAGGATGCATAAACTTTGAGAGAAGAGGAATGTAAAAGATAAGAAAATTATAGTTGTCCTTTATATTATTTGGTAAGATAAAACAAATCTCAATTCCTTTGTTTGGTATTAGAGAAAGTATTGGAAGAATATATAGATTTTTTTTTGTAAATTATTGTACTACCCATAAAATTAAGCAGATGTTCAATCATTAAAAGAAGGGTAAAATAGCCTTTTTCTACCTAAAGATTTCCTTCAACTTTTGTTCTGCTTGCTCGTGGTTTGTCCAATAAAGAAAGGATGCAAAATGATGGTCCAAGGAAAGATCTCAATCCCCAACCCATCTCCTCTTCCTTCCCATATGTTTCTAACCTGACATTGATTAGTCATTCACTCCAACCAAACAAACTATTAAATGAAATGTTAAAAACAAACAAACTGCTAAAAGACGAGACCAATAGAAAAATTGGCTTGGACGTGGACTTCTCGTTTTGGCACATCTTTTTTTTTTTTTTTTTTTTAACTTACCAAAAAAAAAAAAAAAAAAAAAAAGGCGGCGGACCCGCCTCCACCAAATCCCACGCCTAAAACTGTATTAATTGGATTGTCATTGTAGTTTTGACAGAGGGACTGTCATTGTAGTATTTCCACTACACGTTGATCACAAAGTGGATCACTAATTTGACTTGCACTTTCTTTTACATGTTTCTTTTGTTTATTTATTCTTTTAATAAAGCATGTGTATTATTAAAATTACCTAACATAAAATGTATCATAAAATATTAAAAAGTATTCGCACTCGTAAACTAAAACATTAAATTTCGTAATTTTAACTGTTAGTACGGTAAAATAAGGCGCAAACAATGTAATTCTTTTTTTTTAATGATTAATACCTTTTTTTTTTATTTTCTTTTAGTACCAAAAAAATTATTTATATCTATATAGTGGGAAGCTAGCATTTTATTTTAGTGGGGCATAGTCATCTTTTTTTTTTGGGGGAAAAAAAAACCTTAAGAAGAAAAAAAATGTACCAATATCTTTCAAGAACCCAAATACATAAAGAAATGGTATCAAAAGATTTTTAAAAAAGTATTCCAATATCTTTCAAGAACTCCAAATACAAATGTACGATTAAAAGAAGAAGAAGAAGAAGAAGAAGAAAAGTAGAAAATGTTACAATGGATGACGTGGAGCCTTCATTTTATGAAACTGCTGCATTACACTGGGTGTATATTTTATAGAACATGCTCCCTTAGTTTTTGTTTTCAAATCCTTTTTTAGTTGCTTTCTAGTTTCTTCGGCCTTGATTCACCAGAAAATGAAGCTAATGAGTTTGAAAGGAAGCAATATCTATTCTCAATTATCTTCCTTCTTTTAAAGAGTTTGAAAATGGAAATAGTATTTATATTTGATGTTGACGAGACTTTTTAGTTGAATGAATTTTTACCTTAAAAAGAATCAATTGCAACAGCAAGATTTAAAAGACAACCAATTGGAAAAAAGAAACCCACAACAATTAAGGAAAATGATTTAAAAAAAAAAACTAGAAATGATAGAAATAAATAGGATAAATTGCAACTGGTTTCTTACTCAACGTTTGGTTTTTATACTTTATTTTATTTTATTGATTGATCTCTAAACTTTTTAGGAGTTTAAAACTATCTTGTTTTACTAACAGATGTTTAATTTATCACGAAATACATCATGTGAAACTCACTTAGAGACACTCATAAAGGTATTATGTTGGGAAATATTTTGTTAATTAATTAGTATTGGTGCCATGGTAAAAAATATTGCAGAAATTCTAAATATTTTGGTCAAAATTTTAATCTTGGTGAGGTGTTGAAATATGTTTTGCGTCTAAAATCTTTAATGTTAACATGTCGGTGAAATATTGATAAATATCGATTGAATATTGACTGCAATGATTTCTTAGTGTAATTTGTTCAAAATATCGAGAAATGTTAGGGAAATTTTCAGAGAAATATCAATAAACTTCCAAAATTTTGACAACTTCATATAATTTTACTCATTTGTATATTCTCAATATTATTAGTTGCATGTGAATGATTTTATTCGATATTTCTAATATTATTAACTTCTCTTGTAAGAGTTTTCATGTCTAATATTCACATGCTCATGATTTTGGCAACTGTAATGGATATAGAGTTTTCAATTATCCTCATTTTAGCACCATTACATTGGAAAATTTTGTGGACATGAAAATACAATAGAAGATATCAACAAACTTTGTTAATAATTTTATTCAACACCATCCACAGAACATCATACGAAGTCAAAATAACTACCAAAAGTCAAGATGCATTTAAATCATGTAGAAATTCTTTTTGATATATAAATATCTAATATGTATCATATATGTAACTCATGTAAAACTTATTTATTTATATACCATTTTAATGTTTGTTCTACATGAAAACTATTTATATATATATATATATATATATGAAAGCAAAATTTATTCGTTTTCTTAATTTTCTTAGACATTTCCACCGATAGACATTTTCTTCAATATCTCCATAAAGTTGGAGTACTAATATTTTTACGGATACCAATTTATCCTTGGATGGTGCAAACGAGAACAGTTTTTACAAGAGGGAGAGTAAGAGTATGAAGGGGGAAGAGAAGGGGAGAGAGAGAGAGAGGGAGAGAGGGAGATTTCTCTTTCTCTCTTTTTTTCTTCCCCCCCCCCCCCCCCTCTTTTTTTTTTTTAGTTTTTAAAAATAGTTAGTTGATTATGTCAAAAAAAAAAATTAGTTGATTTATTAGGGGGTAGTGTAGTGTTTCCAACGTAAATTTAGATCATTTAACAAGAAATTGCAAGTTTTTAGACGCCTGTAAGTAAAACGAATTTAATTATACCATTGTTAGGAGTTAAGGGATTAATTAAAAGAAAACAAAAAGTGACTGCAGGTATATGTAACCGTAATGTCATATGTAACTCTATCATAAGGCGAATAATTAATCTCCCATCCCTAATTCAAATAAATAACTAAATACATAAATAAATTTAAAGATCAAGTGGTACCTTCATATAGGAACCAACACGGTAACTTATCCAAATAAATAACAAAACAAACATTATTGAAGGAATAAACGAGAATAAAGGCAAGGATGGGTCTATTTGCATACCAATTTTTACTTTTCACACATCTTTTCTAAACACACACCCCACTTAAATTTAAAAGAATACACTTAACATACACCCCTATGAATTCCGAAAATACTCCTTACAATTCCAAAATACTATTACTTCTATATAATGCAAGTGTATCTTTGCACAATGCAAACTATTAATTTTCATTTCTTTTAACATTTTTAAAGTTTTTTGTATAGGAATTATGAAGTAATGTTATTATAGGCATAGTCTAATGGTAATATGACAACTGATTTCAATAACTGATTCTACTTAAAGGTATAAAGTTAGAATCCCTCCTTCCAAATTAAAAAAACAAAAAAAGAATTATGAAGTAATAATATAAATATATGTACAATTAGATTTCACTAACATTACTAAATAAATAATTATCCGCATGCTAATAAAGAAAAAACTAAAAATGCTAAATGAAAAAAAAAATTATCCGAATACAAGATGTGCAAAAAATGTTTAAAAAAATATATCTATCTTAATATTTTGTACATAACTGTATCGGAAAATAAATTAATATGATATAATAATGTTGACATATCTAAAAATTTACTTAGAAAATTTTTTAAAAAATTTTGTTTTTTGTTTTTTTTAAACCTTATCAAAAAATAACCTTCATAACTAATATAAATTTTAAAATTCATATCATGAAATAGATTTAAGAAATTCCATAAAGATTTTTCAATCAAAATAATCATTAAATCAAAGTCCCAAAAAATTTATTTAATATTAAACATGTTCTCCTATGATCATTTCTCTCGTTTTCCCATCACACATTGTCGCGCTTCCGCACTAAGCTTCTTTAATACTACATCTTATCCTTTCCTTTATCTTCAACTTGAATTATCTTATATAAGCTAAGGCTAACTAAGACACTTAAATATTATAAATTTAAATAAACATTTTTTTAATCATTATCGTAAACAAAAACATCCGTGAAAAACTTTTCAACTTTTAAAACGTTATATATTGGGCCTGTCATTATATCATCATAGAGCGCTAGTCACAGAAATAGTGTGGTAGCAAATCCCAAACCAATGGTGAAAAAAGTTAGCACACCAGACAAAAAGAACACTCACCAGTCATCATCATTATCATCATCATTATCATCATCATCATGATCAAGAATGTACAACACTAATTTAAAACATAAAAATACACATACACATATATAAATACATTTCATCAAAATGCCATTAAAAATATCATAATATCGTCATCAACATAAAAAACATAAACTTGTCAATTCTTTAACTCATGCTGCAAAGAGTGTACTTATATAAACACCTTACTTAATATTTTAAAAATTTTTCTGAGAGTAACGCGCAATGAGGTCTCTGGTGCACGCCATCAAAACTGTTTATGTCATAAATAATAAATATAATAAAATTACCAAAATTTTGTAATAATTCATTATACGCATCCACTATATTAAAACAGTGTTTAAAGGACCGATTTTATCAGCCAATAATGTCAAAATACAAAAATACAATAATTACACAATATTACAAAAATGTTGCAAAAACTAGTAGTTGGACCTCTATCTCTTTGAAAAAAATCTTAAAAATTCGTACAGGATACCAAAAAACCTAAAACCATCATCAAAATAAAATAGACATTTAGAGCTTTCTAATGATATCTAATTTGTTAAAACCGGAGTTCGTTTGTATCCTCAAAATAGTTTTGAAATCTATCACAAAACTTTGTAAAAAGACCAGAAGCCGGACTTATGCCCTTTTAAAAAATCATAACAATTAACATAATTCAATCGATATGAAATTAGTTCAAAAGAAAATAAACATTCAGGGCTTTTCAATAGTACCAAATTCGTTAAAAAATGAGTTTATTTGCATCCTCAAAAATAGTTTTGAAAATTGAACATAAAACTTGGAAATTTCCAGCAATCACCAAATCTGGAAATTATTAAAAAATTTCTTTCAAAAATAAAATTGACACCATTAACATGCATCAATCACATACACACAATAATCAACCTCATGACATATTTCTAAAACATTCAAATTACATATTTTTAAAAAATCCTTTCAGCAAAGCGAATAGAAGGAAATCAGCATGACAATCGGAATATACAAAACAACATCCGGATCATGTATGATTACCTAAAATAAAATAATATGCAGTCATGGACATCAAAACCTCACCTAAATCATATGTTTACTCTTTCAATCATCAACCTATGAATATCGTTTATTATTCCCTCAAACCAACACAATCCAAACCAAGAGAAAATCACCTAGACTCTCATGAAATCCCAAACTAAAAATGAATCATACCTTGAAATCTCTTAATTATGGCTGGAAAGAGTATCAAGGTTTGGTGGATCTCGTTCCTAAAAGAGGAGGTGAGGGAGATAGAATAAGCAATAAAGAGGGAGAGGAAGAAAATAAGCGTTGGAAAAAAAAAAAAAAGGAAAAAGAAAGCTAAACTTTTATGGATTTCAATTGGGAATTAGTTGAATATCAAATTGCTAAAATAATAAGGTTAAGGGCTATCATCAGTGGTTTATTTTGGGCAAATAAGGCTGTCAAACTATTAGCATATTAAATGAAAATTAAGAATGAAAATTCTCTCCTCTTTTTTTCCAGAAATCTTGTAAACATATATACATGTATAACTTATGATTAACATATTATATAAATATAAATATATACATATCCATTTATATAATATATTATTCTATTACATTGCCATATAAATTCATCAAATAATCATTATATAAATTTTGTTCAGCACCTCGAATTCTTATCACATCACCTGTAAAATAATAACTTAAAGTAACATCAAGAATAAATAAACATATTTTCGTCACATCTTCTATGTTAATTTCTAACATCTAATTACTAAATTATGGTTAGTAAAGTTGAGGCCTTACAATAATTAGATGCCTCTGGTATATGCACAATAACTTTTAAGGAGATAAAAATATCACGTCACGAAAAGCATATAGGATTGTAAATATAAAGAAAATGTAAATATAAATGAAAGTTAATTACAAAAAAGATTATTCAAGTATACGTTCATAAGATTTTCTACAATAATTTTAACGAGTAAAGTCTATAAAAATGAGAGAAATTAAAAGATTTTGTTGGTGCAGGTGTGAAGGTGTGAGTGTGTTGGCTTAGAAAAATTCTTTATTAAACTTTTTTCTATAATTGTAATCATGTAATTTATACTTATAATTTCTTGTAATTTTAGATGAGAGTTATATTACAATTATAAATTTTAATTAAAAGAGATGTGTGAAAAATTAAATGAAGTATATGAATAGAACCACTTTATAAGGGGGTGTTTGGTGTGTTAGTTTGAGTTGAAATATTTTAGTTGTAATAGTAAATTTTTTTAAATTTTCAGAAAAGACAAAAAACTTTTAAAAAAAAAGATAAAAACTTTTTAAGAAAAAGACAAAAAAAAATTTGAAATGAGTTTAAAATGGAATGGTGTCCATCAAGAAACAGAATACTCTTAAAAGTCTAGAGTGAATTGGAAAACTTTAGTAAAAATTCATGTAAACTAAAAAAAAAAAAAAGGCTCCACAAAACTTGACCACATACTTGATGGCCAGCTGGCTAGCATTTACTCTTGACTTTTATTGGAAGACTCTCTGTTCATTTGCCATTCGCAGTCAACTAATCTCCATTTCCATTTCTCCGCCATTACCTTTTCCTTAGCCCTGCAAGCCTTGATTTCTTTGTGTGAGCAAAAAGAAGAGAAGATCATGGCTTTAGAACTGGTGGGAGGAGCTCTTCTTTCAGCTTCCCTTCAGTTTCTGTTCGAGAGGATTGGTTCTCCTGAGATTCTCTCTTATTTGGGCAAAAAGTCAAAGAAATCTGATTTTGATGAACTCCTTTCCAAACTCAAGATTCTCTTCAACTCTGTCTCTGCTGTTCTTGATGACGCCGAGCACAAGCAGATCTCCAGAAACAGGGCTGTGGAGGCCTGGCTTGACAACCTTCAAGATGCTGTTTTTGATGCTGAAGACCTCTTCGATGACATCGAATATGATGTTCTGCAACTCAAGGTTGAAGCTGACTCAAAACCCAGCTCTAGTAAGGTACGAAATTTATTCAAGCATAAGAAAAAGTTTAGAAACTTGTTTTCCAAGTCACGTGATTCGAATGATCAAGATCTGGAGAAAAGGATGAGGAAGATTTTTGAGAGACTAGATTTCATAGTGAAACAGAAGGATGTTCTTGGTCTGAAAGAGCGTGTCGGTGAGAGACCGTCGTGGAGATTGACTTCGACTTGTCTGGTAGAGATGTCCGAGGTTTATGGTAGAGATGAGGACAAAGATGTGATACTTAAGTTGTTGATGTCGAATGATGGGGGCCGCGAAAAGATTTGCGTGATTCCGATTGTCGGAATGGGCGGGGTTGGAAAAACTACACTTGCTCAAGCAGTTTACAATGACGATGAAGTTCAGGGGAGTTTTGAACTCAAGGAATGGGTCTGTGTCTCTGACGATTTTGATGTTTGTAAGGTCACAAAAACGATACTTCAGACGGACTCTTCAGATGGTGCCATGGACCTGAATTCACTGCAACTCAAGTTAAAAGAGAGGTTGATGGAAAAGAAGTTCTTGATTGTTCTGGATGATGTTTGGAATGAGGACTATCTTGATTGGGATGCAATGAGGATGCCTTTCAAATATGGGGCTCAGGGAAGCAAGATTATCGTGACAACGAGAAGTGAAAAAGTAGCGTCTATCATGGGAACTGTTCAAAGCCATCATCTGAAGGAATTATCGGATGAAGCTAGCTGGCAACTTTTTGAAAAGCATGCATCTGGCATCAATGGAGACTTTAGTGCACGTCCGGACCTGGAAAGATTTGGCAGAGAAATTGTTAAGAAATGCAAAGGCTTGCCATTGGCCGTAAAAACACTTGGAGGGCTCTTGCGCTCTACTGTGGATGTTCAGGAATGGGAAAGAATAGCGAAGAGCGATATTTGGGAGTTGGCTGATGAAGAGAGGAAAATTATTCCGGCTTTGCGGTTGAGTTACCACTATCTCCCTCCCCATTTGAAAAGATGCTTTGCTTTTTGTTCAATATTTCCCAAAGACTATAATTTTAGCAAGAATGAATTAGTCTTACTATGGATGGCTGAAGGTTTCTTGGAGCATCCAGGGATAAATAAGAGAATGGAAGAAGTGGGTGATGAGTATTTTAATGATCTAGTATCTAGATCATTTTTTCAACATTCAAGGGGATCCTTTGTTATTCATGACCTTTTGGTTGATTTGGCTACATTTGTTTCCAGAAAATGTAATCTTTTTCTAAAGACAAGTGGCAGCTTAGATAAAATGGAGACAAATCGGGCACGCCATCTTTCTTACTCTGTAGCACTGCCTGATCCGTATGAGAGATTGAACTCCGTTATTGAAGCTCCTCGCTTGCGGACTTTCCTACCAATACAATGGTTGTGGATGTATCGTTGTGTTTTATCTGAGGAAGTAGTAGGTGATTTGTGTTTGAAGTTTAGGTGTTTGAGAGTTTTATCTTTGTCTTGCTATAAAAGAGTCAAACACTTACCTGATTCAATTGGTGGACTAAGGCATCTTCGCCACCTGAACCTCTCTTCTACTTCAATTAGTAGGTTACCAGAATCTGTATGCAAGCTGTACAATTTACAGACTTTGAAGTTAAACAGGTGCAAATCACTCACTAAGTTGCCTAACGCTTTTCATCACCTCACTAATTTGAGATATCTTGATGCCAGTGGGAGCCACCTAGAAGAGTTGCCAGAATCTGTATGTATGTTGTGCAATTTGCAAAAGTTGAAGTTGTCTGGTTGTCGTTCTTTGACTAAGTTGCCTGATGAATTTCATCGTCTCATTAATTTGAGATATCTTGATGCCAGCAGGAGCAATCTAGAAGAGTTGCCAGAATCTTTAATTATGTTACAGAATTTACAGACGTTGGAGTTGGCAAGCTGTAGTTCTCTCACTAAGTTGCCTAAAGATTTTCAGAAGCTCACTAATTTGAGAAATCTTAGTGTCAGTGGTAGTGGCCTGGTAGATATGCCGATACACATGGGTAGAATGAAAAGTCTCGAGACCTTGAGTACCTTCATTGTGGGAACAGATTATGGTGAAATGATAGGAGAGTTGGGAGGACTACCACATCTTAGAGGAGCACTTCGCATTAAGAAGCTAAGGAATGTATTAAAAGCAGAGGATGCATTGGAGGCAAACTTGAAGGAAATGAAGTATCTTGAGAGGCTGACCTTGGAATGGGATGATGATGAAACTGGTGATTCAAACCACGAAATGGATGTACTTGACAATCTATGCCCTAACTCAGCCTTGAAAGGGCTGGGGATCACGAATTATGGAGGTACCAAATTTCCTAATTGGTTAGTTGATCCTTCATTATGCAACATAGTTGATGTGTGTCTTCAGAAATGCAAACATTGCAACCGCTTGCCACCACTTGGGCAATTATCGTTCCTGAAAGTTCTTTCGATTGTTGAATTGGATGCAGTAGTGAAGGTGGGTCCCGAATTATTCGGGAATGTGTCTTCAACTGTGGAGCCATTTGCATCATTGGAAGTCTTAAGCTTCTCTAAGATGTCAAACTGGGAGGAATGGTTAATGGTAGCTGAAGATGCTGAAGCTTTCCCAAAGCTAAGACGACTTTATTTATTCGACTGCAAGAAGCTTACTGGGGATTTACCTCGCTTCCTTCCATCTTTAACAGAGCTTTCCATCAATAAATGTCCACAGCTTTCTTCTTCGCTCCCAGAGATGCCAGTTGTCAGCAAACTAAAACTTGTTGATTGCGACAGGCTTACTGGAGGATGTCATGTTGTAGAATCATTCGAGTGTCTTGAATACCTGGAAATCTCCACTTCACTTGACTCAACAACATGTAGGTCTCTTCCCGCTTCCTTGAAAACGCTAGAAATCAGAGGGTGCAAGAATTTAGAATTTCCTCTACCCCACTCATACCACTGCCCCAACCTGTTTGGACTTTTTATCTACGGCTGTGAAAACCTCATCACCTCCGGATTGAGCTGGAATTTGCAAGGGCTTCCTAATCTTACGAACTTTTCAATTGAATGCTTCAGATGTGAAAATCATTTGGAGTCATTTCCGGAGGAAGGACTGCTGCCTAGCACTATCACGAATCTTCAAATTAGTCATCTGGACAGGCTTAAAACCCTAGACAACAACGGGCTTCAACAACTCACCTCTTTAACATCACTGTCCATCTACAACTGCCCTAACTTCCAGACGATTCCAGAAGAAGGGTTTCCGCACTCTCTTAAAGATTTAGACATCTATGGATGTCCTAACTTGCAGACTATTCCAGAAGAAGGGTTTCCACACTCTCTTGAATTTTTGAGCATCAATAGATGTCCTTTACTTGAGAAAAAGTGTGAGAGGGAAGGGGAGTACTGGTACAAGATTTTTCGAATCCCCAGAATTTTCATCAATTCGGAACTTATAAATTAATTTTAAAGACACAGGTACCTGCTCTTTTTCTTCTTCTTTTTGTTGCGGGTAGTGAAAGTCCATTAAGCTGATTATCTTTTTAATTTTTTAATTTTACTATTATTATTATTATTATTGCTATTATTATTGTTTTGCATTCTTTTTTTGTGGTCAAACTCAGCAATCTTTATTATTGAAATGGACATAAACAGTTTTGGAGGCTTGTTTTACTAACCACTCTTGTTACGAGCTTTTTCTCTTATTTTTGATGCACATATATATATATTTTAATTACAATTCTATAGGTTATTTTCTTTTTTTTTAATCCTTTTTTTTTAATTCTTGCTTAATGGTAGAAATTCTATAGGCTTTGCTGTTATTGTAGAATTATGTAAAATGCTCTGTTTTTTACACTGCTCTGTTTTTTTTTTTTTTTTTTTTTGGCAATAATTCGTTTAGGGGTTTTTAACTTTGTTATACCCAAAATTTGTCAAAGTTGTTCTCAAATTTATAATTTTAGCAACTTGCCTCCTAAACTTACTAAATTGCTTCAACATGTGTCATCTTCCGAACTTTTCATTATATTGAGGAGTTGAATTGGAAGATTTACATTACGATTTGACTTTTTTGTCTAGAGATTTTCCATCCTTACTGTAGGTGCACTTGGGCTTTCTATCAATAATTTAACGAAAGTAAAGCAAAAGGGGGTAAATCACAAAAATTTAGAAAATACAGGAGGTACATTGTCATAAGTTGACGTTTGAGGGGCAATAGTACTAAAAACTAAAGTTCTTTAGTTTGAATGAGATAAAAA
The DNA here is from genome assembly GCA_025413485.1 of Ficus microcarpa. NCBI lineage: Eukaryota > Viridiplantae > Streptophyta > Magnoliopsida > Rosales > Moraceae > Ficus > Ficus microcarpa. Next base: position 22,083,276 of record CM046387.1, on the reverse strand, counting down.
GCTACTGTTAAACTCATGAGTGCTAAAAACTCAAGTTCTTTAAGGGCAATTGGGCAATAATTTTTTAGCGTAGAAGCTACTGCAACTTAAAAAAAAAATTAAAAACCAAAACAAACAAAACAAACAAAACAAAACAGAAAAAACCCTCGAAATTACGTACTAAAAATAATACAGATTAAACCAACAAATTTTACATAAGCAAAAAACAAAAAGTGAAAAAAAAAAAAACCAACAAAAAATTTTAAAAAATGGACAAAAACTTGTGCATGTGTATAAAAGCTAACATATGTGTGATTGTGCTTTCACTTCTATCTAAACATTGATGGTTTTTAGTGAATTCATGTTTCTTAAGTCATGGTTTTCTTTTTTGATATAGAGAGAACAAATTCTTCATAGAAAGTTGGTATTGGAGTTTCTATGAGTACCAAACATTTGATAGAGCTTTAACCATGTCTAATTGTCCCTGATGAAATTTGTGTCTCGTTGGAACTGTAGGACATGAGCAAAAAAGTATCGAATCTGTGCCGGTTTCCGCCAATAATACAGGACTATTTGCAATTCATCATTGGGAAAATCGCGACAATATCAAGTAGAAAGAATCAAGCCTTGCAAAGTTTTGGATGATGATTGAACCACAGGTGAAAAACCTTAATGAAGGTAATCCTCTAATTGCCAATCATGGAAGGCTAAACATGTAATCTTGGTAACCACCTCCTTATGCAAAATCAAGCTTTTAACATAGAATTAATTACTTCCAATGTTTAACTTTGCAGGCAAATCTTTCGCGAAAGGAACGGATGAGACCAGAAATAGTCAATATTTTGAAGGTCCCCTTGGTGATCTTGGACAGACCATCTTCTCTGTATCATTTGGCAGTTCATCAATTGTTTCAGATTGAAGGGTTTCTTGCAGTTACGATGGTGGGTGCTGAGTTTTACTGGCATTTTTCTTCTTTGGTCGTGAAGCTATTTGCATTGTTGGATTACTTGTTCTATGATATGTCAAACAGGAAGGAATGGACGATGCTAGTTGAAAAAGTTGTAACTTTCTCCATGCTAATAGAACTTTCTCTCTGGACTGCCATAAGCTTACTGGGTATTTGCCTTTCTTGCCTTCATCTTCTACAAAGCTTAGAATCTGTAGAAGTCCGCAGCTTGTTTCTTCACTCCCAAGGATGCCAGTCACTAGTAAACTGAAACTCAGCAATCATGATAATCTAATCCCAAAAGAAATGGAATATGAACGCACTTCCAAACCTTCAGTGCTTTACAATTTCTAACGCAGCTGTGAAGATATGGAGTCCTTTTCGGAGGAAGGGCTTTTGCCTACCACCATCACCTTTATTAAATTTCTGAACTTCCATGCCTTAAAGCACTGGACTAAAATGGGATTAACGAGCTCACTTCTTTGAGAAGATTGGCCCAAGATAGCTGCCAAAACTTGTAGACGATGCCAGGATATGAGCTTCCAACATCACTTTAGCTTTTAGGAATCAACGAATGTTGTTTGTTGGAACAGAAATTCCAAAGGAAGGAGGAAACTGAAACAAGATTGCTCGCATCTCCCTCGTTCGAATAAATCAGGACTTAATAATTTCACGTCGATGAGCAAATATTCCAACACCTTAACACCAAACTAATTTTCCATCAGGTACTTGTTCTTTTGATTTATTATTTAGTCATGTTGTCAATATTTCTTTCCTAATACTAGTTTCTTCATTCTAGCTGATAAGCATGTCTATTGCTGGAGCTTTACTCTATCCCTAACTCATTAACGTTTGGTCCGGAATCTGTGTCTAAACAATTTTGCAGGTTTGTTTGTTTCTAGATACCATGTCTGATAATACTAAATGAGCTTTATTTTTTTAAAGCACTCGTTGCTTTGCTTGTCTAGTGATGGTTCTGGTTTCTTGTTGTCTAAGAAATCAGGCTTCCACCGGCAAGTTGTTACAAAATATAGGATCTCATGATTCTTAGCCAAGATAGCCAAAAGCTTTCTTTGTGGCTTTTCCGGCGACAAAATTTAAAAACTTGTCTTCAAACAAAGTATTTGTTAATTTTTCTTTAGGTTCTTCTTGTTGTAGCGCAGTTCATTAATCTGCTTCACTAGATATTGGTGTCTGCTGTCTTGCTTGCTGTTTCAGAGTTTGTCATCTATTCTGTTCCATCACTGATCTTGTAACATGAAAAAAATTTTAATTGGATTTCAAAATGCTTACAATCAAATTAAAGAATATAATTCTTTAAGTTACCTTGTTTTAGATCAATGACAAAAAAATATGAATAGTTTGTACTAGGTCGAAAAAAATCCTAATTCAAAATTGAGTATCTAACAGACAAATTCATATTATGTAGAGAAGTGGCAACTTTCAAATGAATAATTTTGCTTAATCAAAAGCTGGAGAGGGCTAACTAGTCTTTATTTTTTTGCCTATTCTTGTCTGCAGAGCTGCACTTTTTAGTAGAACCTCTAGGAGAGCTACAACAGTTCGGAGCCATATGAGCTTGGATCAAGAACAAAAATCCTAATGTGGAATTAAGGTTAGCAAGTTTTTATCGAAAAAGTAGCTCAAAAGTGTTTTATTTCAAATTGCACCAGACTGTGTTTCCTGATATATACTCAAAGATCGTGTGAGTGTGCAGTTATGCTTCGGATGCTTGGCCATAGAATAGATCGACCCAGTTCCCATTCTTTTCTGGTGCACTCGCTTTATATCTCCGACACACAAGGAAGGACGCGGTGGGAAGGAAGCAGCCCTAGCCTCTGTCCGGCCGATCATTCTGCTGGCATCTTGCATTCACGCCCCCATTTGACAGGCACTTGGCGATCTGATTTTTTTGAATTTTAACTAGTAATTGTGAGCCTTGTAAAAATCAATGAGATTAGTAGTCTTATTAGGCCCCATTTGGGGAACTTTCCGGATGGAGTTTTACAATTTGATCCAAAACTCTAAATTTGTATCTTACCTTCTTTCTCTTTCATTTTCAGAAAATGCTAATTTTAAAAACCCATAAACTTCCCATTTCAAATTGAAAATGAGATGATCTTACGTAAAAATGTTGACAAAAATGAAATGAATAAAATGAGATCTAATTTATATTTTTGTAGACACATTTTAAATTTTTGTATTGTATTTTCTATATCATAATTCCTTTCTAAAAGTCCTCCCTAAAGACGCATTTCCTATCCAAGCCTCTTAACTTCATCTCAAAAGTCCTTCAAAATGAGCCCTTAATTTTTTTTTTTTTTTTGAGGAAAATCTTATCTTAATTTGTAGTATTAAAAAAATGAAAAAAAAAGTTCGAAAGGAATGTAAATATTATACAAAGTATTATCCTATCGTTTAACAAGTTAAACCATTCTAAAGGTGATAGACACTTTTTTTTTTTTAATTATTATTATTAACTTGGGGGCGACAAGATTTAAATTCTATGGCCTATGTCAGTAACCACTTAACTTTTGTGTTTTCCAATATAGAAAAGATAAATTAATTTGATAAATAGAATAACCAAATATGTTTGGAATTTTCTCCCCCCGATATTGGCTTGGGGAAATAAGGAATTACCTAAGTTAACGACATGCCGTTTGTAGTTTAATCTTAAGGGACGTTCCTACCTTGTCAAAGAGGAAAGCGACGTTTCATCAAAGTTGTCTGTCGTTTCTTACTTCCAAAGAGAACGATATATCCTTTGTCTGTGTCTTCCCATTATGCTATTTCTGCTTTCCCTTGCTTTCTTAAGGAACGACATTGCAATGTGCCTCTACCGATGACTTTTCCCGTTAAGTAATGCATATCAATATTTATTTTTTTATTTTTATTTTTATTTTTTATTTTTTTTGCGTGGATTCTCATCGTTGTGATAACTAAGATAGGAAAAGCCATTGACAACATCAACTGATCTAGTGGGACGAGAGCAGCAGAGTACGATGCTATCCTCAAAGATCTTACGACCAGAATGACTCAAGTTTTGACACACAACCAGACCCAGACTCCAATAGTGGTGTATGATGCTGCTGCTACACAGACTGGTATCAAACTTGATGGTCCCAAATTGTTGAGAAGACAAGTTGGGCTATATAAATGGCGACCACCCACAACCCGAACCGAACGATCCGACTGCCAAACAGGTATGGGAATCAATTGCTGTAACCTACTTTGATGGGACTGACACTTCTCAGGTTTATGATTTAAAGAGACGTGTTCTCGAATGAAACAACCCGGAGGAATCCATTGAAGTCATACTAAAATGGTTTCCAAGGCTTATGGAGGGAGATCGATTTCCGACGACCAAATCCAATGGAGTGCGCTGGTGATAAGATTCGGAGGGAAGATGTCAGACAAACAGTCATGCTGACGAGCACTGGAAACACTACAGCCGCTGCTATATATGGCGTCTAAAGGAGTAAAAACTGGTTCACAACAACAGTTTAGACTCCAAGTGGCCAAACCGGGGTCTTCCTCGCCCGGTGGCGGAAAGCCAAATGGTCCGACAAAGGCTAAGGGACAAACATTGGGCAGAGGAAGTGGCTGTAATAACATCATTTACCCAATATATTATTCATATGCGTGTTCAACTAGTAATAATAACAATGAAAGAAAATAATGGTATAAAGTTGAGCTTTGTTTATATATGGGAGAGTGAAAGACACGTGGCAAGTGTAGAATGTGGAGAGCGGAAAAGAGAGTGCAAATTCTAGTTGTATTTAGGATTCCTCTTATGACTGTCGTCAAGCACTCCACCACTCATATTACCCAAGAATTCTCCCCCAATCTATAAGTGTCCCGTTTGCAGGGCTCGCCTTTGTTTCAACGTGTGGGTAAATGTTGGGACCTTGGTTTAAAAATTGTCCCTATTGTAAAAATGAACAAAAATAATAATTGCCTATTTCATCTTGACCAAAATACACATTCATTTTAAATTAGGGGGGACAAAAAAACATATCTGATTCTTTCCTAAAACTAGCACCTTGTTTTGAAATTAATTAAAAAGAAAAAGGGTTGCAAAATATGCTGTGGATTTCTTAATGTTGTTATATTTAGTCAATATGTTTGAGATTGATGTTGATGCTCTAGACATGGCCTATATGTTATGGATTATCGTAATTATTATTGTTAGTTTAGGGTTTTGAATTTATGAAATCCATAAATTATTGACTTTATCTTTTTGTGTGTTCTTCTTCCTTTTTTTTTTTTTCCTCTAAAAACTATAATATGTGATTGAAAACTATATCTCTAAAAGTTTAATATAAAAACCATAGACTATGGGCTCGGTTATTATTGATATTAGTGATTTACTGTTTAGTCTTTTATAATAAAACTGACACAGCAAGAAGTTTGAAAACAGTCAAAAATCCATATCTGAAAGATGAAAGAAGTGCGTATCTGTTCTTTGATATCTCAAATCTCTCAAATACAGTATTCCAAAAGCTGATCACAAGAAAGGCATATTAGCCTTCTATATAAAGATAAGATCATAAGAACAAAACTAAACAACCATGTTAATAAAAACGACATAACACATGGGAATTAAAAACAACAACTTAAACTTAAAAGAAAAACGGCCAAACTACCACAACCTTGCATTGTAGAAACATAGAGCACATCAAAGCTCCTACATCAAAAACTCCCATATAATGACTATGTCATTATAATAATTCTACTATACAGGTATAGTGTTAAACAAAGAATCATGTGTAGATTGATGTGGTTATTATCACAGAGGCTATGTGGTATTGTGATTAATCTAATCTTCAGAAGGTAATGATAAGTCATTATGAGATTAGTGAAGTATATGAAACATTAAATAATAAAATGACAGGATTATTAATATAAGGATCACAATGTTAAAAAATAAAGGAAATAAAGGAAATTCCTTACAAAAATCAAGGAATATTTCCTTAAAAAAGAATTCTGTTTATTACCTTAAAAAAAAAAAAACAAATCAATAAATGATATTTTGGGGGACAAAAAAAAATAAACAAAAAAATATATTAAAAACTAATTTCATGGAATTAAGCAAAACAACACAACAAGTTCAAATTTCCTCAAAAAACGAAAAAAGAAAAAAAGGCAGTTCAAAAACAAAAGAAAAAATAAAAGCTTTGTTCCTTAAACAAAGAATAAAGCTGCCGAAAAAAAAAAAAAGCATTAAAGCAAAAATATTCTTCCCTTAAAAACAAAATAAAATAAAATAACTGAAAATATTTAATCAATTTAGAAATTGATTATGTTATATATCAAAAACACATGTTACATACTTTCAAAAAAAAATTCCCATAAATCATGCATTCATAAAAATAAGGAGATTTTTTCCATTAAAAAATTATGAAAATTCAAATAAAAAACTCAGATCCTCAAAACGTAAGGGTAAACATGGAACAACAAAAGTTTGACATTCAAATTTTGTTCAAATTTATATATAAATTCAATTTGTGTAAATACTTTTAGGGCTTGTTTATTTTGCAAAAAAGAAAAGAAAAAAATAAGTAATCATTCTCTTTCTTAATTAATCTTGTGTTTAATTACAAAATAATAAAGGAGAGTTAGTGGGTCTAACTTAATATAAGAAATGGAAAATAAGAATGTTAATCCTACCCTACATGGTATTGATTCCTGATCAACAGGAACGAAGGTTAAATTTACTCTTTTACCCTTCTTAATTTCTAAAAATAACACCATTTATCTCCCCTTGTACTGATCGACTCCTCCATTTTCTTTCTTCCCCGCCAGATTTTCTCGGCAGTTCCGCCATTGTTCTTCTGCAAGGAAGCTCCAAATTCTCTTTCTTCATTCTCTGAACTCTTCTTCTTTTCCAATCTGACTTCAATTTCGAACTCTCTCTACTTTGTATCAGGATACGCTCGGGCTTCAAATTTTCATTGCTCTTCCTGTGAATTTCCTCTGTAATTTTTTGAGAATTTCTGCTGTGAACTTTCTTTGCAATTTTCCGAGAATTTGCAATTCCTAACTGGTATATCCAAATAACCTTGATTCCCTTCTTAACTTTCCATAGCCTAGTTTTCTTCCACTTTAATCTAGGATTTCAGTGTGCAAAATTTTGTGCGTTGTTTCAGTAAATTTTCATTGGTATTTTCCGCGATTTGCTCTGTAATTTTCTGAGAATGTGTTGTCGTGATTTTTGTAAGACTACAACATTCTATTTTCACAATTCCGACGATTATCAATAAGTGTCAATGATCTAAATTTCTCACCAACCAAACAGACTAACAAAAAAAAAAAAAAAAACACACACACACACACACGCACATAATACCAAAGAGCACTAGGAAGAAGAAGAGGGGCAATACGTCTTCATTCTTGGAGAGAACTCTGACGCCGAAGGGCTCGAAGGCCTCGCGACTGAGGGGACTAGAGTGAGTGGTGGAGATGCGAGAAGCCGACAAGATTCCGGATCGGACGACTCCTCTGCCGATGCTCTCCGCCATTTTTCCGGTGCTGATGAAGCCGACCTTGTAGGTGTCGGGAGGGATGGGAAAAGCCTCCATTGATGGACTTCTCTGCTACTCTGCTACTGCTATTCTAGAGAAAGAGAGAGAGAGGACACACTCTTGAAGATGGAAGACGCCAATGGTTTCGGAGGTTTTTCGGCGGTTTCGGATTTTTGGGCTTTTGAGGTTTTTCGCCAAAAATGCCAACCTCAAAAAATTGAAATTTGCAAAATAACCCTCTTTCATTTTAAAATAGAAATTATCACGGTGTCCTGATTGTTTGAAATCATTTTGTTAATAAAAATTTTAATAAAGTTATTTTATAAATAAAAGAAAGTGAATAAGTCATTTTACTAATTCACTCGTGCGGAGACGATACTAATTTATGCTCTAATTCGTTTTTGGATCATGATCCGACCTAATTTAGTATTGTTAAGGCCACATTTGGAAGCCCGTCACAAACCTCTTGTTTTTCAAAAGCTCGGATATTTAGCATTGATGCACCCCAAAGTTATTATTTTTTTTAAAGCTTTCCCTATCAAATTTTTAATTTTCGGCACTTTACCCTTTAAATTTGCTAAATTATTGCATTGTACCATATATTAATTTTATAGTCAAATATTCAAATATTCAGGTCCTAACACCAATTTTCCAATTGGTGAGAGAAAGGGGAGTTTAGGGCTTTAGGAGCCAGAAGTCCAAGGTTTGATTATTGATCGGCGTAAAAAAATTAGTAATAGATTAGTTAATATAGAAAAGGTGCACATGGGATGCTTACTATAAAAAAAAAAAAATCAAATATTCAAATTAATGTAAAATTAACTAAATGAGGCACTTTACAATAGTCATACTAAAAAAGAAAAATAACACATGCTCAAGGTTGAGTTATGGGGTGAATCATTACTAATACTATTCTCACTCCTGTAGCAAGAATATCAAAGAGATAAAAAAAATAATGGTATGAATACCAATTTAAAATCTCAATATTTAGTATCAATTTATGTTTTATATGAGTTGCCATTGTATTATTGATGGTTATTTAAAATATTCAACAGTTAAATTAAAATTAAAAAGTTATATCAATAATAAAAAAAATTGATAATTCATTATCTTATGAGTTGATATTCAAAAGTTGACAATAGAATTACAAATATCATCCCCTACATGGGGAAGAAGAAGAAGAAGGAAGAAAAGAAAGGGCAAAAAAAAAAAAAAGGTGTATTGCAAAGTCAAAGATTCAATATCCTTCGTCTCCAATGCTAAAGGTTTTGTTTATTTCAATTAAAAAAATTAAAAATTAAAAATTAACAAAAAAAAAAAAAAAAACTATTACACCCTAAATCATTTCTGCGGGTCCAATGAAGGGAAGACAAATATTGATCAACAAGGAAAATTTTAGCAAATCTTACGCCCCAAAAGACAAATAGAGAGAGAGAGAGAGAGAGAGAGAGAGAGAGAGGGACAATGGTAGAAATGTACAATAAGCAGGCGAAAACTTGCGCATTGATAAGGCCGAGTTACCCACGAGAGCTATTCCAGTTCATAACTTTTCACACACCTTCTCACCTTTTTGCTTGGGATGTCGGCACTGACAGTGATCAGGCAGCTCAATCTGTATGTCAATACTCTATTTCCTCTTCCTTTTTTTTTTTTTTTGCCCCTGTTTCTTTTTCCTTTTTTAAATCTTTATAGACCACTGCTTTAAATTTTTGAGTATTTTATTTGATTATTATTCAATTAACTTGACAGCCATATATTATCTTCTGTTCATTGGACAAAGAATATCGGTCATTTATTCTTAACTTTGCAACTTTTTGGCTTAGAAGTTTAGTTTGGGAATGTTGCGTTAAAAAAATAAAAAATAATAAAAAATAAAAAATAGAGGGAAACTAGAGCATTTCTGTCAATTAACAACCGTTTGGCAATCCATTTTAAATTTGTGTATTCTGTTATAAAAATTTGAATTTACCGTTTTAATTGCGGATTTAAACCTATATCGAAATATTTTAAAATTTTGAATTTACCATTTTAATTGCAGATTTGAACCTATATCTAAATAGGTCATAAGTTTTTAAATTAAGCATTTTCATTTTATCGTAACAATTTTTAGTCCTATCACATCCTGTGCTCCTATATGGTATTATATGATAAAATAACATGAGATTGTCATCATCTCACGCATATAAAATTTCTCTTCTATCCCAACAACATTTGCAGCTAGCAAAGATGTACAAGAACGTCGTAGCAATAGATGCGAGCACAAAACTGCTAGAATTCGCACCGCAACCTCCCAATGTTCAATTCAAACACACTTCTCCTATCATGTCCATATCCAAGGTTGAACAAAAAATAGTACCAAAATCAAGCCTGGATTTGGTGACTACAGCCCAAGCCTTGCATGGGTTAGACCTTCCAAGCTTTTACCAGCAAGTGAAGTGGGTTCTCAAGAAACATCATGGAGTCATTGCTGCCTGGTGCTATATTGAGCCCAAAATGAACTCCACAGTAGATGCTGTTTTCCAACCATTCTACGCCATTGATTCTTGGCCCTTTTGGGACTCAAAGGTTTGTAAAGTTGTCGATGACGAGTATCAAACTATAGATTTCCCATTAGAGCCTGTGGATGGACTGGAAACACGGGGCCGGTTGAGTTTGTGTATGAGAAAGTTAATTGATTTGGATAAGTTCTTTGCTTACATAAGATCCTGGTCAGCATATCATACTGCGAAAGATAAGGGTTTCGAGCTCTTGAGGAAGAATGTGATTAAGAGGTTTGAGTGTGTTTGGAGTGAGGATGGCAAAGACCAAAATGTTGTGAAGTTTCCTGTTCATTTGAAAATAGGGAGAGTCGGCAGTATTTAGTTGGAAAAATTGGAGTTATTTGTGGAATGTTGTTAGGATCAATCAAAGATTGGCATTGGACTTGTTCTAGAGTTGATTCTTTATTTTGATGTTGAGTTTTAGGGCTATTTGGAACATAGGTATCTATTTAAAATTTTCCAATTCAATTCTAAAACTCGCAACTTTACATCTCATTTTCTCTCTTTTTCATTTTTTAAAAAATCAAACATCAAAAGTCCATAGCTTTCTTTTTTCAACTGGATATGAAATGATTTTTTCATATGTATATAAATTGTCCAGAATGACGAGTGTAACAAAACAAAATCCATAATTTTGTACACTTTTTGCTAACACATTTTAAAATTTAATATTATTTTATAATAATTCATTTCCAATTCACATTTTAACCAAACATGCATTTCAATTTCAATCTACAAAACTTCAACTCCAACTTATAAAACTCCAATTCCAACCATTGTTCCAAACGGTTCATAAGTTCTTGAATTTCTATTTCAAAGTGAGCCTCGCTTTTAGGTCCCCCCCCCCCCCCCCTAAGATAACAAGATTTTTTTTTTCTTTGTTTTGTTTCTTTTGTAATACAATTTAACATCACCACGTGCATAACCCAAGTATAATTGGTTTCAGCCTCATAGTTCCACTTAGAACATACAAAAATAACATTCATAAGTAAAATCATTAAAATATAATTTAGCTATAATTGGGACTTTAAAATATATTAGAAGTGATGATTAGGGACTCTGCATGCCTCAAATCTAACAAAGAATGACTCCCATCTAAATTTGGGATCCACTTTTTCTATTTATGTGCGGAATTTAAAGTACCTGATCTTACTTCCTTCTCAAAATATTGAAGATCTTTATCATTAAGGAGTCTTTATAGATGCATGCCCTTGTAGGTTTCATTAGGTTGAAAAGATAAAGATAAGAAAATGCAGAAACTTTGAAAGAAGAGGAATGGAAAAGATAAGAAAATTATTGTTGTCCTTTATATTATTTGGTAAGATAAAACAAATCTCAATTTCTTTGTTTGGTATTAGAGAAAGTATTGGAAGAATATATAGATTTTTTTTATATGTAAATTATTGTACTACCCATAAAATTAAGTGGATGTTCAATCAATAAAAGAAAGGTAAAATAGCCTTTTTCTACCTAAAGATGATGGGTCCAAGGAAAGATCTCAATCCCCAACCCGTCTCCTCTTGCTTCCCATATGTTTCTAACCTGACATTGATTAGTCCTTCACTCTAACCAAACAAACCGTTAAATTAAATATTAAAAACAAACAAACAAACAAACAAACAAACAATCAAACTGCCAAAAGATGAGACCAATAGAAAAATTGGCTTGGACGTGGACTTCTAGCGCTGGCACATTTTTTTTTTTACCCAAAAAAAAAAAAAAAAAAAAAGGAAGGCGGACCCGCCTCCACCAAATCCCACACCTAAACCTGTATTAATTGGATTGTCATTGTAGTTTTTGCAGAGGGAATGTCATTGTAGTATTTCCACTACACGTAGATCACAAAAGTGGATCACTAATTTTACATATTTCTTTCGTTTATTTATTCTTTTAACAAATAATATTACGTTGTTGCGTCTTATTAATAAAGCATGTGTCATTTGTGATAAGTATCTATTATTAAAATTACATATAATAAAATTTATCATAAAATATAAAACAGTACTCTCACTCATAAATTAAAACATTAAATTTCGCAATTTTAACTACGTATTCTACTAGTACGGCAAAATAACGTGCAAACAATGTAATTCCTTTTTTAATGATTAATACCTTTTTTTTTTTTTTAATTTTCTTTTAGTACCAAAAAAATTATATATATATAGTGACGAAGCTAGTATTTTATTTTGGTGGGGCGTAGTCATTTATTTTTTTGTGGAAAAAAATAACATTAAGAAGAAAAAAATGTATCACAATATCTTTCAAGAACCCAAATACATAAAGAAATGGTATGAATTTTGTTAAAAAAGTATCTCAATATCTTTCAAGAACTCCAAATACAAATTTACGATTAAAAGAAGAAGAAGAAGAAGAAGAAGAAAAGTAGAAAATGTCACAATAATGGATGACGTGGAGCCTTCATTTTCTAAAACTGTTGCGTTATAATGGGTGTATATTTTATAGAACATGCTCCCTTAGTTTTTCTTTTCAAATCCTTTTTTAGTTGCTTTCTAGTTTCAACGGCTTTGATTCACCAGAAAAGAAAGCTAATGAGTTTGAAATGAAGCAATATCTATTCTCAATTATCTTCCTTCTTTTAATGAGTTTGAAAATGGGAATAGTATTTATATTTGATGTTGACAAGACTTTTTAGTTGAATGAATTTTTACTTAAAAAAAAAAAAAAGGGATTGCGACATTATGATTTAAAAGGCAACCAATTGGGAAAAAGAAACTAACAATAATTAAGGAAAATGATTACAAAAAATAAAAACAACTAGTAATGATAGAAATAAATAGGATAAATTGCAATTGGTTTCTTACTTAATGTTTGGTTTTTATACTTTATTTTATTGATTGATCTCTAAACTTTTTAAGAGAGTTTAAAACTATCTTATTTTGTTAACAAACATTTAATTTATCATAAAATACACCACGTGAAACTCACATTAAGACACTCATGAGGGTATTCTACTGGGGAATATTTTGTGAATTAATTATTATTAATGTGTTGTGTAGGATTTTGGTAGTGCCATGGTAAAAAATAATGCAGAAATTTTATACATTTTGGTCAAAATTTTAATCTTGGTGAGGTGTCGATCGAAATATGTTTTGCGTCTAAAATCTTTAATGTAACATGTCAGTGAAATATTGATGAATATCGGTTAAATATTGACTTCAGTGATTTCTCAGTGTAATTTGTTCAAAATATCTAGAAATATTAGGGAAATTTTCAGAGAAATATAAATAAACTTCCAAAATTTTGACAACTTCATATAATGTTACTCATTTTTATGTTCTCAATATACTATTTAGTTGCTTGATTGATTTTATTCGATATTTCTAATATATTATTAACTTCTCCTGTAAGAGTTTTCATGTCTAATATTCACATGTTCATGATTTTGGAAACTATAATGGATATAGAATTTTCAATTATCCTCTTTTGAGCACCATTACATTGGAAAATTTTGTAGATGTCCATACACGAAAATACAATATAGAAGATATCAACAAACTTTGTTAATAATTATATTCAACACTATCCACAGAACATCTTACGAAGTCAAAATAATTACCAAAAATCAAGATGGATTTAAATCTCATATAAATTCTTTTTGATACATAGATATCTAATATGTATCATATATGTAACTCATGTAAAACTTATTTATTTATATACCATTTTAATGTTTGTTCTATATGAAAATAATATACATATATATATATATATATATATATGAAAGCAAAATTTATTTGTTTTCTTAATTTTCTTAGACATTTCCACCGATAGACATTTTCTTCAATATCTCCATAAAGTTAATATTTACCGATACCAATTTATCCTTGGATGGTGCAACGAGATCGGTTTTTACAAGAGAGAGAGTGAGAGGGCGAAGGGGGAAGCGAAGGGGAGAGAGAGAGAGAAGGAGAGAGGGAGATTTCCTTTTTTTTTTTTTTTTTTTTTTTTAATATTTAGTTGATTATGTCAAAATAATAATAATAATAATTAGTTTATTTATTAGGGGTCGTGTAGTGTTTTCAAAGTAAATTTAGATCATTTAAGGAAAAACTGTAAGTTTTCAGATTCCTATAAATAAAACGAATTTAATTATACCACTGTTAGGAGTTAAGGGATTAATTAAAAGGAAAAAAAAAAACTGGCTGCAGCTATATATAACCGTAATTTCATATGTAATTCTATCATTATGTGAATAATTAATCTCCCATCCCTAATTCAAATAAAATAACTAAATATATTAATAAATTTAAAGATCAAGTGGTACCCTCATATAGGAATCAACGTAGTAACTTATGCAAATAAATAACAAAACAAACATTATTGAAGGAATAAACAAGAATAAAGGCAACGATGGGTCTATTTGCATAGCAATTTTAACTTTTCACACATTTTTCTAAACACACACCCCACTTAAATTTAAAAGAATATACTTAACATACACCCCTATGAATTCCAAAAATACTCCTTACAATTCCAAAAGACTATTACTTCTATATAATGCAGGCGTGTCTTTGCACAATGCAGACTATTAATTTTCGTTTCTTTTTGACATTTTGAAAGTTTTTTGTATAGGAATTATGAAGTAATGTTATTATAGGCATAACCTTACGGTATTATCACAACTGATTCCACCTAAAGGTATAAAGTTAGAATGCCTCCTCTCAAATTTTTTTTTTAAAAGAAGAATTATGAAGTAATAATATAAATATATGTACTATTAGATTTAACTAACATTACTAAATAAATAATTATCCACAGCTAATAAAGAAAAAACTAAAAATGCTAAATGAAAAAAAAATTTATTTGAATACAAGATGTGCAAAAAATGTTTAAAAAAATATATCTATCTTAATATTTTGTATATAACTGTACTGAACCCTTATGGATCATTACAGTTGATTTATTTTTTCAATATTCGTCTCTTGTAAAAGTGTGGAAAATAAATTAATATGAAATAATATTGTTGACATATCGGAAAATTTACTTAGAAAACTTTTTTAAAAAATTATTTTTTAAAAAACCTTATCAAAAAAATAACCGTCATAACTAATATAATTTTAAAATTCATATCATGAAATAGATTTAAGAAATTCCTTAAAGATTTATCAATTCAAATGATCATTAAATCAAAGTCCTAAAAATTTATTTAATATTAAACATGTTCTTCTATGATCGTTTCTCCCATTTTCCCATCACACATAGTTACTCTTACGCTCTAAGCTCCTTCAATGCTACATCATCCTTTCTTTTATCTGCAACATGAATTATCTTATGTAAGCTAGTGCTAACTAAGACACTTAAATCTTACAAACTTAAATAAACATTTTTTTTTTTATCATCATTGTAAACATCATCATAAACAAAAACATCCTTAAAAAACTTTTCAACCTTTAAAACTGTTATATATTGGGCCCGGCATTATATCATCATAGCATGCTAGTCATGGAAAGAGTGTGGTAGCAAATCCCAAACCAACAGTGAAAAAAGTTAGCTCACCGAACAAAAAGACTGCTCACCAGTCATTATCATTATCATTATCATCATCATCATCATCATCAAGGATGTACAATACTATTTTAAAACATAAAAAAACATATACATATATATAAATATTTTTCATTAAAATGTCATCATAAGAGAAGTATTAAAAACATCATAATATCGTCATTAACATCAAAAACATAAACTTGTCAATTCTTTAACTCGTGTTGGAGATAAAAGTGTACTTATATAAACACCTTACTTAACATTTTTAAAATTTTTTTGACAATGACGCGCAGTTAAGGTTTCGAGTACTCGCCTTTAGAACTGTTCATGTCATAAATAATAAATATAATAAAATTATGAAAATATCATAATAATTCATTATACCCATCCATTATATTAAAACATTGTTTAAAGGACTGATTTCATTATCCAATAACGTCAAATACAAAAATACAACAATTACACAATATTACAAAAATGTTGCAAAAATTGGCATTTGGACCTTTGTTCCTTTGAAAAAAATCATAAAATTCATACAGGATTTCAAAAAACCTGAAACATGATCAAAATAAAGTAGATATTCAGAGCTTTCTAACGATATCTAATTTGTTAAAACCGGAATTCGTTTGTACTCTCAAAAATAGTTTTGAAATCCATCACAAAACTTTGTAAAAAGACCAGAAGCCGGATCTTTGGCCCTTTGAAAAATCATAACAATAGACACAATTCAAACAATATGAAATCAGTTAAAAAGAAAATAAACATCTATGGCTTTCCAACAACCAAATTCGTTAAAAAAGGAGTTCATTTGCATCCTCAAAAACAGTTTTGAAAACTAAACAAAAAACTTGAAAATCTCCAGTAATTACCAAATCTGAAAATTATTAAAAAATTTCATCCAAAAATAAAATTGACACCATTAACATGCATAAATCACATACACACAATAATCAACCTCAAGACATATTTCTAAAACATTCAAATCACAAATTAAAAAAAAATCGTTATAGCAAAGCGAATGGAAGGAAATCAACATGACAATTGGAATATACAGAACAACATCCGAATCATGTATGATTACCTAAAATAAAATAATATGCAGTAATGGACATCAAAACCTCACCTAAATCATATATTTACTCTTTTAATCATCAACCCATGAATATCCTTTATTATTCCCTCAAACTAACAAAATCCAAACCAAAAGAAAATCACCTAAACTCTCATGAAATCCCAAACTAAAAATGAATCATACCTTGAAATCTCTTAATTATGGCTTGGAAGAGTATCAAGGTTTGGTGGATCTCGTTCGTAAAAGAGGAGGTGAGGGAGATATGATAAGCAATAAAGAGGGAGAGGAAGAAAAATAAGCTTTGAAAAAAAAAAAAAAAAAAAGAAAAGAAAGCTAAACTTTTATGAATTTCAATTGGGAATTAGTTGAATATCAAATTGCTAAAATAATAAGGTTAAGGGCTATCCTCAATGGTTTATTTTGGGCAAATAAGGTTTTCAAACTATTAGCATATTAAATGAAAATTAAGAATGCAAACTCTCTCCTCTTTTTTTCACACGTTGTCCCCCATTTTTTCCCTCTACATTCTTACATATATAAATAACATTAATATGGTATACTATATACTTATAATTATAACGTATATAACATACAGAAATCTTGTAAACATATATATAACTTATGATTAACATATTATATAAATATACATATATAAATATCCATTTATAATATATATTATTCTATTAAATTGCTATATAAATTCATCAAATACTCATTATATAAAGACATGAATTTAGAATAAATTTTGTTCCAGCACCTTCAGTTCTCATCACGTTACCTATAAAATAATAACTTAAAGTAACGTCAGAAATAAATAAACATATTATCGTCACATCTTCTATGTTAATTTCTAACATCTAATTGCTAAATTGTGATTAGTAAAGTTGAGGCATTACAATAACTAGATGTCTCTGACATATGCACAATTAACTTTCAAGGAGAAAAAAATATCACACCACGAAAAGCATATACGATTGTATATACATAGAAA
The DNA here is from genome assembly GCA_025413485.1 of Ficus microcarpa. Classification (NCBI taxonomy): domain Eukaryota; kingdom Viridiplantae; phylum Streptophyta; class Magnoliopsida; order Rosales; family Moraceae; genus Ficus; species Ficus microcarpa. Next base: position 22,065,716 of record CM046387.1, on the reverse strand, counting down.
ATGTAAATATAAATGAAAGTTAATTACAAAAAAATATTATTCAAGTGTACGTTCATAAGATTTTCTAAAATAATTTTAATGAGTAAAGTCTTTAAAAATGAGAGAAATTAAAAGATTTTGTTAGTGCAAATGTGAAGATGTGAGTGTGTTGGCTTAGAAAATTTCCTTATTACACTTTTTCCTATAATTATAATAAGGTAATTTATACTTATAATTTCTTGTAATTTTATATGAGAGTTATATTATAATTATAAATTTTAATTAAAAGAGATGTGTGAAAAATTAAATGAAGTAGAACCACTTTGTAAGAAACAGAACAATCTTAAAAAACTAGAGTGAATTGGAAAACTTTAGTAAAAATTAAAGTCATTATTACTATATATTAAAGGAGACCTAGTTTTTACTGTTCTTCGAACATTAACAAACAGTGTTTTTTTGTTTTTTTTTTTTTTTGTTTTGTTTTTGCAAGCTTATCTATACGTACAGTTTCGCACAGTACAATTACTCTTTTACCCTTATAATTGTGCCTACCAGGTGGGAAACGCCACAGTAAATGGGTGACTTTGCCCCCAAAATGCTGTGAGGACCGACTGGCCCTCGGTTCCTTCAGTGTCGGTCACTGTTTCTACAGTGAACAGACGAAATTGCCCCCGAAGCCCTCTTTCTACAGTGATTGAACAGTGCTTTTTGGTTTTTTAGTTCATTTTCGCTTCTTCTGCTATAGTACTGTACAGTTTTGTACAGTACTTTTTGCTACAGTTGTACACCACCGGCGGACCACCACCGGCGGACCACCACCGGCGAACCACCCTCTCCGTCGCAGCCCCGCCGTCACCAATCCCACCACCGGCGGACCATCATCTCCGTCGTAGCCCCGCCGTCGCCAATCCCATCACCGTTGTCGCAGCGCACCACCATCGTAGTCCACCATCGCAGCCCCGTCGTCGCCCAACCCTTGCATTTTCTTTCTGTCTGACAGTGATTGAGCACTGTGCACCCACGACCTTCTTCTACCTCCCTCTTCGATTCGCTGTGACCACCGGCGGCTGCCCGTCGGCGAAGGACAAATTGAGTCACTGCGGCCTGGAGGACGAGGACGAGGACGAGGTCGAAGAGTGCATACCACAGACTTTGTGCCTGGAATAGTAGGCCTTGGCGTCGCTCAGATCTACCTTGCACCCTTCGACCTGGCACCGGGGCGGCTGGGCCGCCTGGACCGGGCAGGATCGAACCTTCTTCGGCGGCGTCACGGTGGCGGAGGACGTCGACGACGACCCAGAACCGGATTTTCCAGGGGCGGTCGGACCCACGTCCTCGAAGTAGATTTTCTTGCCGAATTTCAGGCCGTTGAGGGACTCGGTGGAGGAGTTCGACGGCGACGACGAGGACGACCCGCCGGAGCTCGAGCCCGTGATTTCCATCTGCCGGCGATTGCTGCAACGGCAGCGGCGACGACCGTGGTAGGAGTGGGAGTATAGTTAGTGGGAGAGGAGAGAGAGAGAAGCCATTCGAAGCTCATGAAAGTGTTTTTTGCGAGGAGAGAGAGACGGTGAGTAGGGAGGAGGGGGTGAAAAGCAGACACCTGACACTGGGCCATGCCAGCTTAGAGAGAGAAAATGAAGAGAGAGAGAGTGTGTGGTGTTGTGTATGTATGTGGGTGGAACGTTGTGCAAGAGAGGAGAGAGAAAGTGCAGTACCCGTCTATCAAAAATAACGAAGGAAAGAAAAGCAGAAATAGAGAGAGAGAGATGTATGTACTTCTACGGAGCTTCAGAGGCAGGCTTTTACGAAGCTTTCTGTCTCTATAATACTTCTCTCTCTCTCTCTTTCTCTCTCTAAAAGTATTAGGGTCTCTCCTTTTATTCTCTCAACTATCACAGTCTCAACCGTCGTTTTATGAAAATAAAAATAATAAAAAAAATTTTCCAGTTTTCTTTTTTCTTTTTTCTTTCTTTTTTTCTTTTTTTCTTTTTTTTTGGGACGACAAACATGGTAAAAGGTGATTTTTCTTTTTGCCAGATATGTATGGGAGCCCATATGGTATGTTTTATGCATGGGACGCATTATTTGGATTTATTGTTTTTCTCAAATGGCCAAACTGCCCTTCCTTGTATTACCATCTTATTTTTCAACCCTTTTTTTATTGCAAAAATTAAAGACATTTGAAATTATTATTATTATTATTATTACTATATACTAAAGGAGAGGTGGTTTTTACTGTTCTTTCTATAGAAATGAACAGTATTTTTTTCTTTTTTTTCTTTGTTTTCACGGGTAGCTACAGTAATGAACAGTCCCGCAACAATATTTGTACAGTAATGAACTGTGTTTTTTTCATCTTTTTCTCTTTGTTTGCACGGTAGCCATAGTGATGAATAGTCCCGTACAGTACAGTGATGAACAATGTTTGTACAGTCATCTACAGTGTTGTTACAACGCTTGCTACAGTAATCTACAGTGTTGCTACAAGTTTTGGCTGCTTTTTTACATTAAAATTCCGATTTTGCTCCTACTTCATGTGCTGAATTTGGCTGATCTACAGTGCAAGGACGGTTTTGCCATCGCATATTTTACTGTTTTATATACAGTACAAAGTCTTTTTTACCCCTCTGATTTAATTGTTTTTCCTTTATCTACAGTAAGTTGAGCTTTTTACCCCTATTATGTAAAAATTGTCGACTACCTGCAAAGTACAATTACTGTTTTATACCTTTTTTTTAGTTGCTTTTCTTTTTCCTACAGTGTGTTACCGGTTTTACTCCTATTAAGAGTTGTTTTTTTTCCTTAATATTGTTTTTGCCATTTTTTTTGGACGCTAAATTTTAAACATTAGATTTCAATCTATTGTTGTATTGTGTTTTTGCTCATTTTGTTTTTTTGTTTTTAAACGATTTTTTACTTTAAATTTTTTATCTTTATTTTGGATTTTTTTTCTAGGTTTTTTGGTGTCTTTTTTATTTCTTTTGTTCTATTTTTTAAAGACCCCTTTTTTAAGGATTCTGCATGCAATTTTTTTTTTTGTGTCTTTTTGTTTGTTTTGTTTTATATTTTAAAAATCTTTTTTTTAAACATTTTTACATGTATATAACCTGAAATTTTTTTTTTTGGTTTTTTTAAAAAACAGTAAAAAGGAAAAAAATGGGATATATATATTTTATTTTGTTATAAATTTTTTTTGTTAAGATTAGTTTTTTCCGGTTCTTTTGAGTCTAAATATTTTTGTTCTTTTTTTTATTTTCTGTCTTATTTTTGTTTTTTTATTTTTGTTTTAATTTTTTTCTTTAAATAAGTATTGACTATAGAATAATTTTTTATTCTTTTATTTTTGTTTTTGTTTTCCTTTATTATTATTATCATTGTCATTTTGATTTTGCATCTTTATTATTAAGAGAAATTTTAATAAGAATTATACTTATTATAATTATAATATTTTTTTTAATTAATTTATTTTATTACATAATATTTAATATTTTTATTTATTTATTTCTTCTTTTCCTGCTGCACACACGGATATTAAACTCATATAAACTAAAAAAAAAGGCCCAACAAAACTTGACCTCATAGTTCATGGCCAGCAGGTTAGCATTACTGTTGACTTTTATTGGAAGACTCTCTGTTCATTTGCCATTCGCAGTCAACTAATATCCATTTCCATTTCTCCGCCATAACCTTTTCCTTGGCTCTGCAAACCTTGATTTCTTTGTCTAAGCAAAAAGAAGAGAAGGTCATGGCTTTAGAACTGGTGGGAGGAGCTCTTCTTTCAGCTTCCCTTCAGTTTCTGTTCGAGAGGATTGGTTCTCCTGAGATTCTCTCTTATTTGCGCAAAAAATCAAAGAAATCTGATTTTGATGACCTCCTTTCCAAACTCAGGATTCTCTTCAACTCTGTCTCTGCTGTTCTTGATGACGCCGAGCAGAAGCAGATCTCCAGAAACAGGGCTGTGGAGGCCTGGCTTGACGACCTTCAAGATGCTGTTTTTGATGCTGAAGACCTCTTCGATGACATCGAATATGATGTTCTGCATCTCAAGGTTGAAGCTGACTCAAAACCCAGCTCTAGTAAAGTACGAAATTTATTCAAGCATAAGAAAAAGTTTAGAAACTTGTTTTCCAAGTCACGTGATTCGAATGATCAAGATCTGGAGAAAAGGATGAGGAAGATTCTTGAGAGACTAGAGTACATAGTGAAACAGAAGGATGTGCTTGGTCTGAAAGAGCGTGTCGGCGAGAGACCGTCGTGGAGATTGCCTTCGACTTGTCTGGTAGACATGTCCGAGGTTTATGGTAGAGATGATGACAAAGGTGTGATACTTAAGTTGTTGATGTTGAATGATGTGGGCAGCGAAAAGATTTGCGTGATTCCGATCGTCGGAATGGGCGGGGTTGGAAAAACTACGCTTGCTCAAGCAGTTTACAATGATGATGATGTTCAGGGGAGTTTTGAACTCAAGGCATGGGTCTGTGTCTCTGACGATTTTGATGTTTGTCAGGTCACAAGAACGTTACTGCAGACGGACTTTTCAGATGGTGCCATGGACCTGAATTCATTGCAACTCAAGTTGAAAGAGAGGTTGATGGGAAAGAAGTTCTTGATTGTTCTGGATGATGTTTGGAATGAGAACTATCTTGATTGGGAGGCAATGATAATGCCTTTCAAGTATGGGGCTCCGGGAAGCAAGATAATCGTGACAACGAGAAGTGAAAAAGCTGCGTCAATCATGGGTACCGTTCGAAGCCATCGTCTGAAGGAATTATCAGATGAAGCTAGCTGGCAACTTTTTGCAAAGCATGCATCTGGGATCATCGGAAACTGCACTGCGCATCCGGACCTGGAAAGATTTGGCAGAGAAATTGTTAAGAAATGCAAAGGCTTGCCATTGGCCATAAAAACACTTGGAGGGCTCTTGCGATCTACTGTGGATGTTCGGGAATGGGAAAGAATAGCCAAGAGCGATATTTGGGAGTTGGCTGATGAAGAGAGCAAAATTATTCCGGCTTTGCGGTTGAGTTACCACTATCTCCCTCCACATTTGAAAAGATGCTTTGCTTTTTGTTCTATATTTCCCAAAGACTATAATTTTAGCAAGAATGAATTAGTCTTACTATGGATGGCCGAAGGTTTCTTGGAGCATCCACGGAGAAATAAGAGAATGGAAGAAGTGGGTGATGAGTATTTTAATGATCTAGTATCTAGATCATTTTTTCAACAGTCAGGGGGATCCTTTGTTATTCATGACCTTTTGGTTGATTTGGCTACATTTGTTTTCAGAAACTATAGTCTTTTTCTAAAGACAAGTGGTAGCTTGGATAAAATGGAGACAAATCGGGCACGTCATCTTTCTTACTCTTTAGTACGGCCGGATCCGTATGAGAGGATGAACTCTGTTATTGAAGCTAATCGCTTGCGGACTTTCCTACCAATACAAAGGTTGAGGATGTATCGTGGTGTTTTCTCTGAGGAAGTAGTAGGTGATTTGTGTTTGAAGTTTAGGTGTTTGAGAGTTTTATCTTTGTCTTACTATAAAAGCATCAAACAATTGCCAGATTCAATTGGTGAACTAAGGCATCTTCGCCACCTGAACCTCTCTTCTACTTCAATTAGTAGGTTACCAGAATCTGTATGCAAGCTGTACAATTTACAGACTTTGAAGTTAAACAGTTGCAAATCACTCACTAAGTTGCCTAAAGCTTTTCATCACCTCACTATTTTGAGATATCTTGATGCCAGTGGGAGCAACCTAGAAGAGTTGCCAGAATCTATATGTATGTTGTGCAATTTGCAAACGTTGCAGTTGTCATTTTGTCGTTCTTTGACTAAGTTGCCTGATGACTTTCATCGTCTCATTAACTTGAGATATCTTGATGCCAGCTGGACCAATCTAGAAGAGTTGCCAGAATCTTTAAGTATGTTACAGAATTTACAGACGTTGAAGTTGGCAAACTGCAGTTCTCTCACTAAGTTGCCTAAAGATTTTCATAAGCTCACTAATTTGAGATATCTTGATGTCAATGGTAGTGGCCTGGTAGATATGTCGACACACATGGGTAGAATGAAAAGTCTCGAGACCTTGAGTACCTTCATTGTGGGAACAGATAATGGTAAAATGATAGGAGAGTTGGGAGGACTATCACATCTTAGAGGAGAACTTCTCATTAAGAAGCCAAGGAATGTATTAAAAGCAGAGGATGCATTGGAGGCAAACTTGAAGGAAATGAAGTATCTTGAAAGGCTGATCTTGGAATGGGATGATGATGAAATTGGTGATTCAAACCATGACATGGATGTACTTGACAATCTATGCCCTAACTCAGCCTTGAAAGGGCTGGAGATCACGAATTATGGAGGTACCAAATTTCCTAATTGGTTAGTTGATCCTTCATTATGCAACATAGTTGATGTATGTCTTCGGAAATGCAAACATTGCAACCGCTTGCCACCACTTGGGCAATTATCGTCCCTGAAATTTCTTCGGATTGGTCAATTGGACGCAGTAGTGAAGGTGGGTCCCGAGTTATTGGGGACAACTGTGAAGCCCTTTGCATCATTGGAAGCCTTAAGGTTCTCTAAGATGTCAAACTGGGAGGAATGGTCAATGGTAGCTGAAGATGCTGAAGCTTTTCCAAAGCTAAGACGACTTTCTTTATTCTACTGCAAGAAGCTTACTGGGGATTTGCGTCACTGCCTTCCATCTTTAACAGAGCTTTTCATCAAAGAATGTCCACAGCTTTCTTCTTTGCTCCCAGAGATGCCAGTTGTGAGCACACTAACACTTGTTGATTGCGACAAGCTTACTGGAGGATGTCATGTGGTAGAATCATTCGAGTGTCTTCAATACCTAGAAATCTCCACTTCACTTGACTCAACAACATGCAGGTCTCTTCCCGCTTCCTTGAAAACGCTAGTAATCAATGGGTGCAAGAATTTAGAATTTCCTCTACCCCACTCATACCACTGCCCCAATCTGAATGAACTTCGTGTCCACAACTGTGAAAACCTCATCACCTCCGGAATGAGCTGGAATTTGGAAGGGCTTTCTAATCTTACAGACTTTACAATTTCATGCGTCGGATGTGAAAATCATTTGGAATCATTTCCAGAGGAAGGACTGCTGCCTAGCTCCATCACGGATCTTCGTATTAGTGATCTGGACAGGCTTAAAACCCTAGACAACAACGGGCTTCAACAACTCACCTCTTTAACATCACTAGGCATCTACGGCTGCCCTAACTTGCAGACTATTCCAGAAGAAGGGTTTCCGCACTCTCTTAAAGATTTGAGCATCAATAGATGTCCTTTACTTCAGAAAAAGTGCGAGAGGGAAGGGGAGTGCTGGTACAAGATTTCTCGAATCCCTAGAATTTTCATTGATTCGGAATTCATCAATTAATTTTAAAGACCCAGGTAGCTGCTCTTTTTCTTCTTTTTGTTGCGGGTAGTGAAAGTCCATTAAGTTGATTATCTTTTTATTTTTTTATTTTACTATTATTATTTTTATTATTATTATTGCTATTATTATTATTTTGCTTTCTTTCTTTGTGGTTAAACTCAGCAATCTTTATTATTGAAATGGGCATAAACAGTTTTGGAGGCTTGTTTTACTAACCACTCTTGATGCGATGCTTTTTCTCTTATTTTTGATGCACACACACACATATATATATATATATATATATATATTTTAATTACAATTCTATAGGTTATTTTCTTATTTTTTTAAATACTTTTTTTTAATTCCTCGCAGAAATTCTATAGGCTTTGTTGTTATTGCAGAATTATGTTAAATGCTCTGGTTTTATTTTTTTATTTTGTTTTATTTTATTTTTTTTTGCATTAATCTGTTTGGGGGTTTTTAACTTTGTCACACCCAAAGTTTATCGACATTTGACAACTTGTTCTCAAATTTATAATTTTAGCAACTTGCCTTCTAAACTTTTTAAATTGCTTCAATATGTGTCATTTTTGAACTTTTCATTATATTGAGGAGTTGAATTCGAAGATTTACATTACGATTTGATTTTTTGGTCTAGATTTTTCCATCCTCATAGTAGGTGCACCTAGGCTTTCTATCAATAATTTAACGAAAGTAAAGCAAAAGGGGGCAAATCACAAAAATTTAGAAAATACAGGAGGTACATTGTCATAAGTTGAAGTTTGAGGGGCAATGGTACTAAAAACTAAAGTTCTTTAGTTTGAATGAGATAAAAAGCTACTGTTAAACTCATGAGTGCTAAAAACCCAAGTTCTTTAGCTCTCCAGGGGCAATTGGGCAAATATTTTGTAGTATAGAAGCTACTGGAACTTTACACAAAACAACAAAAACAAAACAAAACAAACCAAAACAGAAAAAACCCTCAAAATTACATACTAAAAATAATAAGATTAAACCAACAAATTTTACATAAGCAAAAATAAAAAGCAAAAAAAAAAAAAAAAAACAACAACAACAACAACAAAAATTTTTTAAAAATGGACAAAAACTTATGCATGTGTATAAAAGCTAACATATGTGTGATTGTGCTTTCACTTCTATCTTAACATGTGTGATTGTGCTTTCACTTCTATCTTAACATTGATGGTTTTTACTAAATTCATGTTTCTTATATCATGGTGTTCTTCTTTTTTTTTTTTTTTTTTTTTGGTATAGAGGGAACAAATTCTTCATAGAAAGTTGGTATAGGAGTTTCTATGAGTACCAAACATTTGATAGAGCTTTAACCATGCCTAATTGTCCCTGATGAAATCTATGTCTCATTGGAACTGTAGGACATGAGCAACAAAGTATCGAGTCTGTGTCGGTTTCTGCCAATAATACAGGACTGTTTGCAATTCATCTTCGGGAAAATCGCGACAATATCAAGCAAAAAGAATCAAGCCTTGCAAAGTTTTAGATGATGATTGAACCACAGGTGAAAAAACTTTAATGAAGGTAATCCTCTAATTGCCAATCATGGAAGGCTAAACATATAATCTGGGTAACCACCTCCCTATGCAAAATCAAGCTTTTAAAATAGAATTAATTACTTCCAATGTTTAACTATGCAGGCAAATCTTTCACGAAAGGAACGGATGAGACCATAAACAACCAATAATTTGAAGGCCCTGAGCCTCGGTGATCTTGGATGGACCATCTTCTTTGTATCATTTGGTGGTTCATCAATTGTTTTAGATTGAAGGGTTTCTTGCAGTTACAATGGTGGGTCCTGAGTTTTATTGGCGTTTTTCTTCTTTGGTCGTGAAGCTATTTGCATTGTTGGATTACTTGTTGTTCTATGATATGTCAAATAGGACGGAATGGACGATGCTAGTTGAAAAGGTTGAAACTTTCTCCATGCTAAGAAACTCTTTCTACGACTGCAACAAGCTTACTGGGGATTTGCCTTTCTTGCCTTCATCTTTTGCAAAGCTTAGAATCTGTAGAAGTCTGTAGCTTGCTTCATCAATCCCAAGGATGCCAGTCATTAGTAAACTGAAGCTCAGCAATCATGATAATCTAATCCCAAAAGAAATGGAATATGAATGCACTTCCTAACCTTCAGTGCTTTACAATTTCTGACGTAGCTGTGAAGATATGGAGTCCTTTTCGGAGGAAGGGCTGTTGCCTACCACCATCACCTTTATTTAAATTTCCGAACTTCCATGCCTTAAAGCACTGGACTAAAATGGGATTAACGAGCTCACTTCTTTGAGAAGAGTGGCCTGAGATAGCTGTCAAAACTTGCAGACGATGCTAAGATATGAGCTTCCAACATCACTTCAGCTTTTAGAAATCAACGAACGTTGTTTGTTGGAGGAGAAATTCCAAAGGAAGGAGGAAACTGAAACAAGATTGCTCGCATCTCTCTCGTTTGACTAAATCAGGACTTTATAATTTCATGTCGATGAACAAATATTCCAACACCTTTACACCGAACCAATTTTCCATCAGGTACTTGATCTTTTGATTCATTATTTAGTCCTGTTGTCAATATTTCTTTTCTAATATTGGTTTCTTCATTCTAGCTGATAAGCATGTCTATTGTTGGTGCTGTACTCTATCCCTACCTCATCGACGTTTGGTTAGGAATCTGTGTCTAAACAATTTTGCAGGTTTGTTTGTTTCTAGATACTATGTCTGATAATACTAAATAAGCTTCATTTTAAAGCACTCGTTGCTTTACTTGTCTGGTGATGGTTCTGGTTTTTTGTTGTCTAAGAAATCAGGCTTCCACCGGCAAGTTGTTACAAAATATAGGATCTCATGATTCTTAGCCAAGATAGCCAAAAGAATTCTTTGTGGCTTTTCCGGCGACAAAATTTAAAAACCCGTCTTCAAACAAAGTATTTGTTGAGTTTTCTTTAGGTTCTTCTTGTTGTAGTGCAGTTCATTAATCTGCTTCACTAGATATTGGTGTCTGTTGTCTTGCTTGCTGTTTTAGAGTTTGTCATCTGCTCTGTTCCATCATTGATCTTGTACCATGAAAAAAAATTTTAATTGGATTTCAAAATGCTTGCAATCAAATTAAAGAATATAATTCATTAAGTTACCTAGTTTTAGATCAATGAAAAAAAATATGAACGGGGTGTACTAGGTCGAGAAAAATCCTAATTCAAAATTGAGAATCTAACAGACAAATTCATATTATGTAGAGAAGTGGCAGCTCTTCAGATGAATAATTTTGCTTAATCAAAAGCTGGAGAGGGCTAACTAGTCTTTTTTTTTTTTTGCCTTTTCTTGTTGCAGAGCTGCACTTTCAGCAGAACCTCTAGGAGAGCAACAACAATTCGGAGCCATATGAGCTCGGATCAAGAACAAAAATCCTAATGTGGAATTAAGGTTAGCAAGTTTTTATAAAAAAAAGTAGCTCAAAAGTATGAATGTTTTATTTCAAATTGCACCAAACTGTGTTTCCTGATATGTACGCAAAGATGGTGTGAGTATGCAGTTATGCTTCGGATGCTTCGCCATCGAATAGATCGACCCAGTTCCCGTTCTTTTCCGGTGCACTCGCTTTATATCTCCGACACACAAGGAAGGACGCGGTGGGAAGGAAGCAGCCCTAGCCTCTGTCCGGCCGATCATTCCGCTGGCATCTTGCATTCACGCCCCCGTTTGACTGCCGCTCGGGGATGTAGTTGTAGATACGTTAGTCTTAGTGGGTCGTTGGCTCCACCTGTTATCTCCTTCTACGACATGCTGTTGTCGTCACCATATTCCATATTTCACTTAGTCATCTTTGCCTCGTTGTGGGTTAGCACCTCCGAAAGAAACGGAGGACTTCATTCTGTGACTCTACAACAATTGCTTGTAGCTATAGCAGGCACCAACCGAGAGAAGTGTGTTTAGCTTTTGCTAAACGTAGGAGTGTTATGTGACATTTGAGAATTTAAAAATCACAGCATTAAAAAAATAAAATAAAATAAAAGCTATATTGTGGTATTTAAGTATAAGAATCATGCAACTGATATATTTGACAGAAGAATGTTTATCTTAGTGTAATTATTCATCATTAAAAAAATCTGTACATTCAGGTATCCAATTGAAACTCTGAGACATGAGCCACTCATGGTTAATCTACACCTCTTTTTAAGTAATTATTGAGTTCATGGCTATCATTATTGATTTTCAGATATAGGTATTCTATTGTTTGTCCGCGTCTTTCTAAAAACTTTTATGCCAATTTGGTCTTGAATCCCCCTAGAAGCAAGGTATTAGGAATTGCATCTGAAAGGACCAACAGAGATTGCCTTTGGAGAGTAGTAGCCTTTTAAAGTTTCTTGTTAGAGAATTGCTTGTATCTTAGACAAGATAGTTTTGTCGACGTCTTATCGACTTTGTTTCTTCCCGTAATTTTCTTTAAGAATTCATCCTCTGCATCACTTTGGCTTCTCCGATTTGATAGCTCTGTCTTGGCTTTCTTTTGCTTCAGTAAAACTACATTTTCCACAGCTTGGCTCTTATGCAGCTCTTCTATGGGAACCACACATTCCTCGGTCGTTTTTAATGATCTACGCTGCCCAATTAAGTCAGGATCTATTGCCGCACGTAATAACAAAAAACACTCTCAAAACAATTAAACAAACTTTTTCTTTTTTCTATTTATAACAAGAAATAAAATACTTGGAAAGAGTTTCTGAGTTTTGATTGGGTTGGAGTGAGGAGGTCAATTGGGAGGATTTTCTACTGCTCTTCTGGGGCAATATTTGGTGGTTCCTATAATCATACGGAGAATATACATACACACACATATATATACACATATATGTATATATGAATGACAATTATTACTAGTACGTGTGAAAAGAATGGAGCAAAGTCATAAAATAAAAGATTGTTTTGATTCCTACATCTGGAGAAGACTCTCAAGACAATTCTCGGCTATGCTTAGTAGCGGCAACAACTGCGTTCATTAATAACCCACGAAATCCACCCCTCTCTAACTCATGAATACCAGCGACAGTAGTCCCTCCAGGTGATGTAACATCATCTTTAAGCTAACCTGGATGTTTACCAGTTTTAGTGGCCTTAAATGCTGCTCCTAGCACCTGCAAAACAAAACGCAAGAATAGAACATTGCCAAAAAATCGAGTTCAAAACAGATGAAAGAAGCACAGAGAAGAATATCGCTGGCAACAACTATCAAGACACCAACATAAGTACTTACATCACTTTGGAAAGAAAGGGATATTTTCTACAATAGAACCACTAAAGTCGAGTATTTCTACTGAGAACTTTATTAAATTCATATCATTTAAACAAGTGAAAAATGAAAAATTCAGGAAAAACCTAAAGAGTGTTGCACTTAAGAAATTTTATAAAAAATAGGAAAGATTTATGGATGTTCTACTAGCCATTTTTTGGGAAATAATTATGGAAATGAGTGGTGATGCTAGAGACTTGTTTAATAATATTAGTATGCACCAAAAAATGACTTACTATTTGAGAAGCCAGCCCCAATTCAAGGTCTCGCGGTAACCCAGCAGCAACTCCTCCATCGGCCAAAGCCTCAATAGCCAAACACAAATATGCGAACCACTAACACTGTATGATTTGAAGGCAGAAAGACATCTAAATAATTTTGTTAACTGGGCTGTCAACAAGCATGAATATGACTCATTACAAACTAGCCGCATACCTCAAGCCAGTAACTGCGTCAAAGTATTTCTCATCCACTTTCCATATCTTGCCAACCGATCCAAATAATTTGGCTATTAGGTTCCCATCTTCCTCTATTGCAGCTCCCCCCAAGCTCATAACTATTAACAAAAGAAAACTAAAACCTGAATATTTTCATATGAAAACTAAATTATGCCCACAAGAATGAGACAGATATGCGGGGGGGGGGGGGGGGGGTGAAGATTTTAACTGACTGAAATCAAATGAGTAAATAAACAGAAAGATATTTAAAGCTTGTGCATGTAAAAGGTGAGCCAATTTGTTTTCGCAATAGTAAACTCCTCTTCTATATCAAGTAAATAAAAGCCATGTGAATTGATCCTTTCATACAAATAGAAACTATAAAGAAATCAAAGGGAAGTGAACATAACATGAAACAACATTTAACTAATAAATAAATTAAAAATCCTAAGATAGCTGAAAATGATACCTGATGCTGCCCCGCCTACTACAGCGGGAGTATTTGGCATTACCCTAATAAACCGGCTGCTACCGGCCCATTCCTGAAATTAATTGAATCGATATTGACAGATTGTTAATCCTTTATATTCTGAACTCAAAAATCCTATAACAAATAAGTTCATTAAGGTAGCAAACAAAGAGCAAAAGATGGAGTATAGCAAAAGAGCACATAGTTGCAGGTCCCTGTTTACTATTCAAGTTTTATTAAATAATAATAATAATAATAATAATAATAATAAAACAAAATAAAAGGACATTTGTTTTTGTCTTTTAATTGCAGGTGAGATGAGCAACCAAAATGTCTTATCACTATCATCATAAAACTCAACCTCAAATTTCAAGGGAGATGGGGCAGCAGTAACTAACAATTGGGCACGTCAACCTGTAATGACAAAAGAAAGAAAAAACACTTCATAAACTGGAAAACAAGTGGATTTTCTATTGACATTCTTTTTTCTAGTTTTTAACATGTGCAAGTTTTTGTATTGTGGCTAAATTCAGGTAGTACATTGAACAGAATTCAGGAATCCTTTCAATAGGTCAGATTGAATTCTGTGGCCAAAGTGAAAACTGTCAATTTTTAAGAACCACATTTATCTGTAGTAATTTTCATTATAGTTCATCGTCCTCTTTTCCAAACGGATCAAGTAAAACAATTAGCCAAAACTGCAATTTTGGACTATTAACTAGTTGATGTAACCTGAGTAGACTAGGAGAAACAAGGGTGGGGCAAGTTGTATGTATTTCCAGGGATTTGCTCACATTTAGGATTGTGACAAATTTACTGTCGCTACATAACACAACACATGAGTAGGCCTAAAGACAATGCAAGCGCAAGCTTGTCCATTCTGAGTCGTCAATTAGTACAAATAAGCACGCATTGGAACCTAAGATCGACGTTGATCAATGGCCAAGAATTGATAATTGCAACGGCACCAAAAAAATTCCCCACATAAACATTTACCAACAAATAAGCTTATTATGCGAACAATCAAATTTAGCCCAAAAAGATGAGATCAAATTCAAAAACCTCGAGATCTTTCAATTTGATCCCAGCAGCAACTGAAACCAGAGGCTTCTTCTTGGAAAGAAGTGGCTTCAACTGCAAGATTACAATTTTAGATGTGATCATAGAAAGAGACAAACTCGTTATCTAGTAGTTAATAAAATCTCATGATTTCAGAAAATCGAATAAAACATTTTTGAATTTGAAGAATACACACACACACACAAAAGCTTGAAGAAAACTTATAAAGGGGCCATACCAACTTGAGGCTTGACAGAGAAAACAACCACATCACTCTCTTCGACTACCTGTTAAAATATATCATATCACAAATTAGGTTTCAACTTCCAACAGGGAAAAGAAGACACAAATAAAGATACGATAGCAGGAAAGAAATTATACGAAAAACACAAACAAACGCTGGTTGGGCGTCGAGAAAATGTAGGAAAATGAAAAAATATATATATTTCAACATTCTCCACAAAACCGCCACTGTTTTACAAATAATTTTTTAAGTAAAGGGACTAACAAAAAAAAAAAAAAAAAACACATACTTTGTTTGGCTGAGAAAATGTGAGAAAATCAAAGAATTTTGACATTTGAAATACATGAGACCGCGGAGTGTCAAACTTCCATTAAACACGATAAGAAAAAAAATTAAAACTACAACATTCATTTTTCACAATTCTGAAAATTATCAATTAGTATCAATGATCTAAATTTCTCACCAACCAAACAGACTAACTAAAAAAAAAAAAAACACCAACACACATATTACCAAAGAGCACTAGGAAGAAGAAGAGTGGCAACACGTCTTCATTCTTGGAGCGAACTCTGACGCCGAAGGACTCGAAGGCCTCGCGACGGAGGGGACTAGAGTGAAAGGTGGAGATGCAAGAAGCCGGCAAGATTCCGGATCGGATGACTCCTCTGGCGATGCTCTCCGCCATTTTTCCGGCGCCGATGAAGCCGAGCTTGTAGGTGTCGGGAGGGATGGGAAAAGCCTCCACTGATGGACTTCTCTGCTGCTCTGCTACTGCTATTCTAGAGAGAGAGAGAGAGAGAGAGAGAGGACTCACTCTTGAAGATGGAAGACGCCAATGGTTTCGGAGGTTTTTTGGTCATTTCGGATTTTTGGGCTTTTGAGGTGGCTGTACCGAACGTGTCCGCTAGGCGCGGAGGGGGAAATTTGCCAAAATGGTAACACCTCAAATATTGAAATTAGCAAAATAACCTTATTTCATTTTAAGAAAGGAATAACCATGGTCGTTCCTGGTTGTTTAAGATCATTTTGTTAATAAAAATTTAATAAAGTCATTTTACAGATAAACACGATACTAATTTACACTCTAATTCATTTTTGGATCATGATCCGACCCAATTTAATACTCTTAAAGCTGCATTTGGAGCCCATCACAAACCTCTTGCTTTTCAAATGGTTTTCAAAAACTCGGATATATAGCATTGATGTACCCCAAACTATTATTTTTTGATAGCTTTCCCTATCAAATTTTTAATTTTCGGCACTTTACCTTTAAATTTATAATTATTATAACGTACCACTATTAATTTTATAGTCAAATATTCAAATATTCAAATCCTAACACCAATTTTCCAATTGGTGAGAGAAAGGGGTTTGGGGCTTTAGGAGCCATAAGACTAAGTTGATTCTTGACCAGCGTAAAAAAATTAGTAATAATTAGTTATATAGAAAAGGTGCACATGGGATGCTTATATATTAAAAAAATTCAAGTATTCAAATTAATGTAAAATAACTAAATGAGGCACATTACAACAGCATACTGAAAAAGAAAAATAACACATGCTCAAGGGTGAGTTATGGGCTAAATCATTACTAATACTATTCTCAATCTCATAGCAGCAATATCAAAAGTCCAAAAATAATGGTATGAATACCAATTCAAAAGCTCGATTTTAGCATCAATTTATTTTTATATGAGTTGTTATTGTATTATTGATGGTTATTTAAAATATTCATCAGTTAAATTAAAATTAAAAAGTTATATCTAATAATAAAAAATGATAATTCATTATCTTATGAGTTGATATTCAAAAGTTGACAATAGAATTACAAATATCATCTCTTACGGGGGGAAGAAGAAGGAGGAGGAAGAAAAGAAGGGGAAAAAAAGGTGTATTGCAAAGTCAAATATTCAATATCCTTCCTCTCCAATACTAAAAGTCTTGTTTATTTAATTAAAAAAAAATAATAAAAGAAAACTATTACATCCTAAATCATTTCTACCGGTCCAATGAAGAGAAGACAAATATTGATCAATAAGGAAAATTTTAGCATATCTTACGGCCCAAAAGACAGAGAGAGAGAGAGAGAGAATGGCAAAACTGTACAATAAGCAGGCAAAAACATGCGCATTGATAAGGCTGAATTACCCAGCAGAGCTATTCCAGTTCATAGCTTCTCACACACCTTCTCACCTTTTTGCTTGGGATGTCGGCACGGGCAATGGTCAGGCTGCTCGATCTGTATGTCAATACTCTATTACCTCTTCTTCTTCTCTCTTTTTTTTTTCCCTGTTTCTTTTTCCTTTTTTTAAATCTTTATAGACCACTGCTTTGAATTTTCTAGTATTTTATGTAATTAAGATTATCTTATGTTCATTCGACAAAGATTATTGGTCATTTATTCTTAAATTTGCAACTTTTTGGCTTAGAAGTTGAGTTTGGAAATATTGCATTTAAAAAATTAAAAAATTTAAAAAAGAACAGAGGGAAACTAGAGCATTTCTATCAATTAGTAGCCATTTGGCAATCCGTTTTAAATTTGTGTTTTCTTTTATAAAAATTTTAATTTATGATTTTAATTGCAGATTTAAACATAGATCCAAATGGGTCATAAGTTTTTAAATTAAGCATGTTCATTTCATCATACCAATTTTTAGTCCAATCAAATCCTGCGGTACTCTACGATATAATGAACATAAGACTATCATCATCTCACACATCTAGAATTTCTCTTCTATCAACAACACTTGCAGCTAGCAAAGATCTACAAGAACATCATAGCAACAGACGCGAGCACAAAACTGCTAGAATTCGCACCGCAACTTCCGAATGTTCAGTTCAAACACACCTCTCCTACCATGTCAACATCAAAGGTTGAACAAAAAATAGTACCCAAATCAAGCCTGGATTTGGTGACTGCAACCCAAGCCCTGCATTGGTTAGACCTTCCAAGCTTTGGCCAGCAAATGAAGTGGGTTCTCAAGAAACCTCATGGAGTCGTTGCTGCCTTGTGCTACATCGAGCCCAAAGTTGTAATACCTAGATTTTTCCGATATTACTATTTCCTTTCAAAGGAATTAAATGTATACCATAGAGGTATTTTTGAAAAAGCTCGGTTAAGAGTTTTTCTTACATTTTGTGAGTCTTTACGGTTCAATAAAACTTAAATTGGATTGCTTAGATTAGCAACGGACCTTTTGAGTCAAAATGGACGAAAAAGTACATGATTCGAAGTTGGTCAAAGTTTGACCAAAAAAGTCAACTTTGACCAAGAAAGTCAAAAGTTTGACCAAGAACGGTCAAATGGTTGATTTTGTAGTATTATGAAATGCAGTATAGAAAGTATACTGCGAAAACCGTCTTTACGGTTGAGATAGCATGAATAGGCTTTAAAACCACCTTAGGGTATGTTTGGTTGGTTAGTTTGAGTTGAAATATTTTAATTGTAATAGTAAATTTTTTTGAATTTTCAGAAAAGACAAAAAAACTTTTTGAGAAAAAGACAAAAACTTTTTAGGAAAAAGACAAAAAAAAGTACAGTTTAAGTTAAATGAAATGTTGAACCAAACATACCTTAGAAAATCAAGCACACCTAGT